>CM051272.1:20610264-20947764 GCA_027921565.1 Artemia sinica
AAGACGCTAAGTGTAAGAAGTATGCTACTGACAAGATGTGGGAAGAAGCCAGAAATTGCCTGAAAATAGATATTGAGAAGAAAGACGTGATTAAACCTCAGCTCACTCAAACCAAATTGGATGGGTCACTTTTGTTACGTACCAAACAGAGAAAGGAATCTGAAGCTGTTGAAGGTACTGAGGTAATTATAAAGCAAAAAGTAGTAGCTGATGCCATAACTTCTGAATAAGCCTCGAGGAGGCAAAGCTAAACTCACTCACCTCTGCACCCTTGCCAAATTGTCCCTTCCCAACCACAAGTATATTATCCGAACACAACTTTGGCATTTCTTTTGAGGAGCGAAAACAATGTGGTTTATACAATTGAATTTTATTTTAAAAATTTCTTTCACAGCATGTTTGCCGAATTTGAATTTTACTTCCAAAAAAAAACACCGTACATATATATACGGTATATATAAAATAGAAAACCGTATATATAAAATAGAAAACAATAAAAGTAATGAAAATACATAAAAAAATATAATAAGTCAAAAATTTAGCTAAAAAGTCTAAAAGAAAAAAAAAGATAACAATAAAGTTAAAAACTAATTTTCCTGGCTATCGTATAACTCAACAAAACTTGGAAATAAACTCTTCCGATATCTTTCATGTTTAGGGGGGATTGGAGTCAGTTTGGGGACTTTTTGGGATTTTATACGGGACGGTCTGCTGCGGGCGGGAAGGTAGGGTTCGGGGGTGATGGAACGTAATCGAGGAACAGACAGGGTCTGGTACCGAAACGAAGTCATAGGAGCTTCCTTCTCTCGGCCAACGTGGTGAGCTTGAAATGACCTAGTAGATAATAATATGGAACCTTCCCTTCACCATTTATGATTCTAAGTTCTCGTTTTTGGACATTTTCAATCTTATAAATATGCTCTGAAGAAAGATCAAAATGCCACATTGGACAAGCAAACTCTATTATTGGCCGAATAAAAGAACAATAAAGTGGGAGAAGATCCTTAGGGGGGCAAGAAATTTGACCTTCTTAGTTCTTCTTCTAGCTAGAGTATCCTAGTGTTGACTAGCTGTGCTTAAATACTTTCTTAATTCCTCGATTTCTCTTTTTGTCTCTTCATTAGCTTGCGCATTTATTGCCAATTTCTTTCTTATGGCAATTAACTTGCTGTCAATTGAATCAACTTTAGTTAGAACTTCAGGGAGTGTTTTCTCCATTGTCTCAGTCAAGCGAGACATCAGGTCCAACTTAAAATTAATTTGTTCTAAAAATTGAGCACTTGCTCCTCCTTCAATGGACATTCCAAGGATAAATTAATTTTTGAGGCAGGATTAATTTCAAGAACCTAAAACAAACAACCGCCGAAGATTAAGTCTTTACTAATTCATATATAACTCGTTTTTTAATCAATTTCAAATTTCAATTCTTATTATAAACGGTAGTCAACAGTCAGTCCTATTGTAATCCAAAAAGTATTGCCAAAAGATATACCGGTGTTGATATGCAACGAATCAAAATTTTTATAACAAAGAAAGTCCTACATCGTTATCCAAATACTATAAGTTTTATCATCGTGTATTTCCCCTAAAATATTTTTTGGACGATGTTTACCCAGTGACTGCTGAGTATTATATTGTGTATCTGCTGGTTTGATATTTATCAATCCAAATATTCATTTTCTCAAAGGAGAGTACAAAATTAAACTCACTGGTTCCAAAGTAGACTGATCTATACTCGGCAATATGACATCTAGGGTTCAATATCAGTTGCCGTAGGGCCAGAATCGCATAGAAGTTTTGTATCTGAGTCCCAAAGTAATTAAAATAAAATGAACTACTGACCACACATTAAATTGGACGAAATTTCTAATTAGTCTATAGTGTTTTAATAGTGTTCCTATGGTTTTCATTCAAAATATGTTTGCCATTTTTTAGACTGTGAAGAGGGCCGTGGAAAAGGCTTTTAAAGACAAAAAACTAGGAAAATGGACTCATAAGCCAAGAGTTCTAAGTACGTTCTGGATTTCAGAAGGTAATTATCTACAACCATGTAATTATAACTACATGTAATTATGTAGATATAAGTAATTATCTAAAACCTTGTACTCTTTTTCTGTTTGTGAAAAAATATTAAAATTATACTTTGTCCATTTCCAAGGATTCGTATTATGTGAATATTGTTAGCGACGGCATGGGTGCCAGTTTTGTGTGTGTGGGGAGGGGGGGGGCTGACTAAGCCATTGTTTTTTCCTCCCATCCCTCCCTTTACATGAAATTTTTAAAGTGTTTCATTAAAAAAAATAATAATAATATTGACACCCTTCCCTAATTTTTCGTGAATTGCCGCCTTGAGACTGACATATACTTCTCCTTCAACAGATTCCAAATTGTAATCGATATTGACGCTAGTGTCCGAGAATAAGTGTAAACTGATGAAATAGTATTAATGTGTAATGTAGAGCAATTTTGATTTATGCCAAAGGAAATCAATTTAATTAGATTTCTATCCTGAGATGTTTCGCTCTCATGCAGGAAAGTAACCTTAAATAAACAAGCAATCCCTTAGTTTTTGTAAATTTTCTCCTAACCATTAAACTTAACCACTAAAACTAACAGTTTAAAGGTGGATTGAAGGAGGAGGGCAATAAAAGCAGGAAGGCTGGTTGCTCTCATATCATGTTTAGCCCCTAAACGGCCTCTAGAACTGTCAGTTTGCAATCTAATGGGACTCCATTCAAGCTTCTACAGCGACTCATTCTGTGAGAAGCGTCTGGAGGAGAAGGGGAAAAAAAAGTTGGGGTGTCCATTTTTCTTTGTTTAGTCACCAATTTTATCTAATGGTGTCTCCTTTGCTAATTTTTCTTTTATCCTGCAACAGCAATGTATTTTGATTTTCAGGTCTTGAAAAATATTATAAGTGAAGAGTGTAAATAATGTATTACAACAAAATTGTACCATTCTTGTATTCTCCCTAAATTGACTGTTATGAGGGATATTTTATTCTGAAAACTATTCTTTTTTAGCAACCGTAATTTGAACGTTCGGTTGTATTTATTCGAAGACAGTTTCCTTGTTATAGCTGTCCAATTGGAGAATATGAAAAAAATTAACGAGCCATAAAGATATGTTATTGTATTTTTATGCCAAATTTGGATGTCAAAACTTGGCTTGCGTTGTCTAAAATGCTCATGGTCATTTATCGTGTATTAGTCCACCAAGGTCGAATTTTTCATCTTCTGATACACCAGTGACATCTAAATGACTGTCTAGTTATTTATTAAATATTATGTTTTGGAACAAAGCTAAGGACCTGTTCTTTTCCTTTTTTTTACAAGAACAGTTGAAGACTGGAAATATCTAGTAAACATAAAATAATATACTTATTAACTCAATTAGAATCTGACATCAGTTTGTTTTTAAGTCGGTTAAGTCAATTGGTCTAATAGCTATTCCTCCAAGAATACCATACTTTCAAAGCCCTGGACCAAGGATTGTAGATTATGCAATTTGTCCCCATTATTTAGAGGCAAGATTTATAATTAGGAAAAGGATGATGTTTGATTCTGGTTGTATCCGAAAAGGCCAATGGTATAAAGGTGAAACTTTGGAGGATGTTGAAGTATACATCAAACTAAATGAAAAAGCGCTACGTGAATCCAGTTTTCTAACCAGAGTAAGATTAGGATATTTGTACCTGCAGTAATGACAGTGATCAAGCGTGTCTGTGAAGCATAAGTATCCTAAAGGCCGAGGAAGACTTTTGAAATGTCTTCCAGAGAAATCCCCTAAGGATGGTCATAGCTATGGTTCGACTGACCCTATATCACACAATAAGTTGCATGAAAGATGCGGTTCGTTCCCTCTTACTAAGGCTATAATAACAGAAAAGCTATGACGAGTAGGTGACATTCTACAGACGAAAGATAATAGAGTTCCAAAATTTGTGCTTTTCGATTATTCATTTGGGGACAAGTGAAAAGCAGGTCGTGCCTTGATATTGATAGAAGGTCATGTAATAAAGTTTTTAAGAAGTGAGCCTCCTTCCCCTCTCCTCCTATAGACTGTCCAATGAGTCTCCTCGGGAGAATCAGAAATCGGATACAAATTTTTTAACAACAAAAGCTTCTATCCCTTTGATAATGACCCCTCCCTACTGTTTGCACATGTGTTGTAAAAAATTTTAAATGTGTGATGAAATAATAGACTAAGTACTTAAACTTTGTTTAAAATTGGGATTAAGTAGCACTTAGTGCTGTATTGATGTAGTGGTGTATGTTTTAAAATACTTTTAGTAAAAGGGTACTAACATAAACTCATGTTGTAAGCTTGGATGGAGTAGCTTGTAGCGTTGTATTAGACTCACTGAACCCCTTTACTCCAGATAAATTCATATTACTAAAAGGTGCTTGGGGAATAAGATCGAAGACTGACAGTCCCGACCTGGTTACAATGACTTCTTGGAGAGACTTATTAGAGGTTTGTATGCTTCATGAAAGCACTTAGAAGGGGTGGCATCTGTGACGGTAATTAATGAATATACAAATATATATATATATATATATATATATATATATATATATATATATATATATATATATATATAATATATATATATATATATATATATATATATATATATATATATATATATATATATATATATATATATATATATATATATATATATATATATATATATATATAATATATATATATATATATATATATATATATATATATATATATATATATATATATATATATATATATATATATATATATATATATATATATATATATATATATATATATATATTGATATATTATAAACAAAAGTTTACATCAGAACAATGCACAGTGGCTAGAGCTTGGAAAGGACTAAACACAACACAGCATTACAAACAAATATTCAATTAAAATAAGGACAGAAGATGAAAAAAAAGACCTAAGGAGCTTGTTCACTCGGCCTCAGTAACTCTACATAAAAGATCGAAGTGGTCACACACGCGTGCAATGTTAGACATCCCTGAAAAAATAAAAGCTTTGACGACTGATAGCAGCACAATAAATTCAAAGCAGTGCAATTTCAACAATTTACGGAATTCTGTCATAATATTACGCTATCATAGCTCACTTGAAATTATTTTTGCTAAAAATGTTACATGCTATTATTTGATTATAATTTTGGAATTAAATTCACACACTATCTTCATTAAAAATAAATTTCAAAACAAAACACGATCGTTATCTTTTTTAAAAACGACATGTTAAACCAAAAATGGTGTTGGGGGGGGGGGGGGTGGCTGGATCATTTGTATGCCTCTAGTTTTACAGTATGATCAGTAAGAAGATCGAATGAAATGGATGTTTATAGAGTAAATTGGGCTGAGTTTCAGCCAAGTGATTTGAACAACATTACCTAAGAGCCATAGAAATATATTGGGGATGGACATTTAGTATTGTCCCTCTAATTTTCATCTACGTCCATCCATTTTAATCATCCACCTTTTCATCCCCCTATTTTTAAGTGAATCTGGGTACTTTCCTGTGAAAAATAGTTGGGACAGTGACTAAGGCTCTACAAACTTCAGTTTTTGGTCTATCCCTTCGAAGTTTACATAGAGCATCTCTTAGTCTAAAAATGTCATCATACTAATGACATTTTTATCATTAAAATGTCATCATACATCAAGTAATTTGCTTCTTGCATAAATCAAACTAATCTATTGATTATATCAATAGAGGATCTGCTATTTTTTAAGAACGACTGAGGGTATTGATTTCTTACCTGACCATGTTTGACTAATCCAAATGCTTATTCGATCAGTCTGATTCTGTATCCTAACAATGTAAATGCTGCAATATCTTTGGTAAATTTTCAAATAATATAAAGGGTTGAACTTAGTCTTAAAATTAATTTAAATTGCAAGGACACCAGCCTTGAAGTACACTAAAAACATAATTTAGATGAAATATTTCCAAGTGGCATAATTGACAAGTCAATTGCCCGAAATAGCCGACTACGATTCCAATCCAATTACATTTTCTAAGGAATTACAAAACGATTCCATTGTAGTTTAATTAGAAATATGTGATACTTCGAAATTATGCCATTATCGACAAATGAAGTATGATCCTTCTTCATGGCTTCTAATTATTTTTTCTCCATCTCGCCATTTTTGTTTTGGCTTGAACTGTTACCTTCGTTTATTAGGGCTTCTCGTGGTTATTAGTGAGCTGATTATCGTTCTTTAAACTATTAAAATATTTATGCTGTCTGTTTCTGTTAGAAGTCAAATAACCTTAATTGTCATTGTTTAAATTTGCTAAATCACTTTTAAGTATTGTTTTTTTTACTTTCAGACAAATCACAACCTCAAGGGTGTATTTTTGACGAATCAGCTTTTCATCAAGGTCATTTTGGCTTTACATTTCCTGTTGCTGCGCTTAGGCCAAGTACATGTCCGCAGACCGTTATAGCAAGGGTGATTAGTAAAGGTGAAATAATAACACGTTTCCAAGAAGAAAATGAAGGAGGGGATGTAAAAGAATTCAGTATCCTTCTCTTAGATGCAAGTGGTAAAATGAAAGCTAAAGTTTATGGTGGAAATGTTGATCGTTTCTACAAAATGTTAGACTTTAATGAAGCTTATTATATAAGTGGATTTAAAGTAAAGCGTGTTAAACATCAATATCAGCTGAGATTTCTTCCCCAGACAAAAATAAGCCTTTGTGAAATGACGATTGCCGAAGCTGTGCCGACCCTTGATTTTGATTTTGTTCCCATATGCGAAATTGAGACAATGGATATACGTTCACGTGTAGATGTTATTGGTGTAGTTACTGAAGTTTCAGAAGTTTTTTCTTTTGTTGCAAGAAAAACTGAATTGAAGAAACGTCAATTGACAATTTTAGATACAAGTGGGGCAGATATTTGCGTTTCCCTGGTTGGACCTCAAGCTGAGAATTTTGATTCTGAAACAACTAAGACAGTTGCTGGAAGGTTTCTGAAAGTTGGAGATTATTATGGAAAAACCTTATCTGTAACTTCAAGCTCCATGCTGATACCCAACCCTGAAATGGAGCAGTCCCGTTTACTCTTGTCATGGTATGAAAAACAAGCGAAAAATATGCCTGTTCATAGTTTGAGTGATGGTAGTATTAGCTATTGCAGGCTCTGGAAATCATTTGTTGAAGCTAAGTTGGAACAATTTGATGATGAAAACCAAAATTTTTTCACGACAAAAGCCTTCATCAAAGGCTCTCATGCCCGTTTTTATAAGGTTTGTTCTTACTCATTATGCTTTGCAAAAGTTATTGACCAGCCAGATGGACTTTATAGATGTTATAAATGTCTCAGGAATTCTCCAGATTATAAGTGGAGACTCGCACTAAATGTACTCCTCTATGATTCAACTGGTCATGTTTGGGCATATTGTAATGGAATCAATTTCCAAGACTCCGAAATTTTCCAAGTAAAAATGCCAAGAACATAAACCCAAACAATTTAAGTAACAATTAATTGTCAAATTTCAAAAGTAGCGAAACATTGTGTTACAATTGTAACTACGAAAAAAATCGTTCCCACAAAAGAAGATAACAGCAATAAATATGCAGAATAACCAATTTCACTTGACATGCAACAACCATGTAATCTAAATCTTGAGATGGAAATTACAAACGATCGACAGATGGTCTCTTGAGATAAGAAATAAAACCGAAATGTTCCGCTCTAATTACAAGGTATAAACCTTAAAAACATTTACTTGAGATACAAAAGTAAAACTAAATATTCCGCTATAATTAAAAGGTATAAACCTTAAAAACATTTTCTTAAGATATAAAAGTAAAATTTCGCTGTATATGAATGTTCCGCTGTAATTACAAGGTAAAGCTTTAAAGACATTTTCTTGAAATACAATGTAAGACTATGTAGCTTGCTTTAATTATAGAGTACAAACTTTGTTCAACTCAGAAAAATTCCAAAGTGAAGTCTTAGAGAGTAATAAATCGTATCAAAAGCTAGTTAAAATCAAATAGCTGATTGGTACAGCACTGTCCAAAAGTGATGTAGGACAAATAAGGCAACCAATAGGAATTGTAAAATATACTTTTAGCAACGCCTAAACGTAACCCCCGGCAAAATTGCAGAGGATAGATAGTTAGGACTTAACAATTTTGCGCCAGTCTTGTTTCAGTCTTTTGCAGTCTTTTTTGGAGTCTTGTTTCAGTTCTTTTTTGAGTCTTTTTCAATCTTACGCGAGACTGCTATGAATTTTCTGATAGACTTTTGAGGAAAGTTATTGTCTGTGAATTAACTTTTGTGTCACTTTATCTCAGATGTCAATTTTGCATTAGTGTCTTTTACTGCAAGTGTACTGATATACCGAAGCTCTGTGACAACTATGTGAGTAATAATAAATACATTACTTTCTTATTTTATTCTCTCTATGTTAACATTTCTCGAGACAGTCTGTCCTTGTGGCTCCACTCGCTCTTAAGGGAATCTGAAGCTCTTCAATCTGATTTCGGTCTAGTATGGTCATTATAGCAAGCTCCCTATTTGAACCGTTAGTTTAAGCTCCCCACACACGAAGTTCAGCCGCCTCTCAGGTACACCACTTGTGAACCGCCAACTAAGAGTTTAACTAAATTTCCCCATTAATTTAATTAGTTGATATAAGAACAAATAATTTTTATCAGAATTCCCCTTATCAGAAGGTCTTATTGATTAACAAAACTAGAATCATTATAAAGAAATAAAATCCCCCCCATTAGAATTGGCGCGGCCTGTTTAAAGGAGCAAAACACAAGGACGGAATTTTCTACAAAAAAAAGATAATCGAGAAATATTAAACATAGGGAAAGTGCTTTGTGCATGTTTTAAAGTGAATTATTTTTACTAAGCCTAAATCCCCTTAAAGTGATAACAAAAATATAATTTAGACGTGCCGAAGTTAAGTTATAAAAAAAAAAACCAGTGCCGAATTTTAATTTATTTTGAAAAAAAAAACAAAATGTCGTTGGATCAAAACGAACAATTATTAAAGCAAAAACTCATTGCCAAAATAGTGGAAATTTCAAAATCACTTCCTTCATATAACGGTGATGCAGACGTAGACGAATTTGTTATTCAATTAAACCAATTCGTAGAAGTAACCCAAACGGACTTAAAATCATTAGTAGGCATGTTGTTAATGAGACTTAAGGGACAGGCATTAACATTCCTGAAACAAATAGAACAAACAATAGGGGAAGATAACAACCTCCCAATAAACTCAATCGAAAAATTGCTAAAAGCGTTCCGAGAAAGATTTGTTGAAACTAGTTCAACACACAAATTAAAGCATGGTACGGTATGTTTCGATGAAACACAAAATGTTAGGGAATACCTACACAAGGTAATGGTATCCATTGAGGCAAAATATGGAAAAGAATCGGGCCCTTTATATGATAAAATTGTACTTAATGCTTTCATGCAAGGATTAAGCCCCAAACTATACCGAATGTTAATATCAAAAAATATTCAAACATTAGAGCTAGCAGTTCAGGAAGTAGAGAGAATGATTGAAATTGACTCGATTGTGGCAAATCACAATAAATCAAGAATAAATAATGTAGAAAGTTTAACTCCGGGACGATCACGAGGGATTTCCCCAGGATTTCTATCGAGAGATAATTCACCCAAACCGAATCAAAATAGGTCTTCAACCCCTACGAGGCAAAGAATGGTACGTTTTGTACCCACGGATACAACAAACTACGTACAGAACCCCCCAATTATATGCTATGCATGTAATAAACAAGGACATATCGCCAGGGAATGCCGTACTAAAAACAAATATACACCAGCAACCCCAAGTTTTAATAATCGTTTGTTCGGGAGAACAAACACAAATGCCAATGGGGCAGGAAACTATAGAAATAACCCCCCAAGTCTCCCATCGCTCCGCAACCCGTACCAACAAGGATTTGCATATTCGAATCCTTCCCAATATACGCCTCAACAACCCTATTCCAATCCCTCACCCAACCGACAAAATAATTATCGGTTCCCCAACGCAAACACGCGACAAAACATGTACCAATTTAATTCACGAACGGTGTATCCAACTAGATTCGATAGGAATACAACCGATAACAGAGGATATTTTTTCCCGACGGGAAACGAAAGAAATTTTTCGTTAATACAAAATGAACAAATGCCGCGAGCCGTCGGCACAAGAAACTTTAACCCACGCAATAATACGTGGCAACCAAGACAATCAAATGTCAACCAACTCGGAACTTCCCTAACAAGTGAAATTCCCACCGAACCCCAACCTCAAACGCCAACTTATCAGATAAGCGCACAGGGAAACGAATTAGGCCCCCAAGAAAATTAAGCGGGACCCTGGAGGCCAATATTTTTTATAGGTCCCATCCAGTAATTGTACCTTCCTTAAGTGATAATGATGACATATTACCTATATTAAACAATTTTAGTGTTGCGAGTATTAATTTCAAAGCGTTAATAGATTCAGGTGCATCTGTTAACATAATAAATTCGAATGTATTTAATAGACTTTCAATATATATTAAGCGACGGAAAAATTTCAATATTCCCAGTTTAACTAGTGTCACAGGTCATAGGTTGGAGGCTGTAGGCTCCATACGTTTAGATGTGACAAAAGATAACAAAATCTTTCCTACAAACTTCATAATCTGCAAAAATTTCCCATATGAAGCTATAATTGGTGCTAATTTTTTAAAATCTAATAAGGTGTTATTAGATATAGCAAATAACAGACTCGTGTATCCATACGATTCTAATCTCCAACGCGTGGAGAGAGGGGAAGCAACAGTAAATAGAATAAAATCTTTTGTACCCTATCTCCCGTCTCGTGGGAGAAGATCAAGCAGCAAATGGATCGAGTCAATAAAAGCAAAAATGGGAAAAATGCAGGAGTATAGACAAATGGAAATAAAGAAAATAGTTGAATTATGGAATTAAATAATAAATCTAAGTACTATTGTAAGGGGACAGGACTTGGATTTACCCCTACGACCAACCCCAAAAGCGGAAGACTTGACGCGACCAAGCGCCAACCTCAACTTAATAGAAAATAACTCGGAAGAAAAATATTATGGATTTTCGGTCCGTAAAACAAAAATCCCCCCAAATACTATGCAAAGAGTTCAAATATCTCAAATGTTCACCCCCGTAAATGACAATTCCGAAATTTGGTTTGCATCCCCGTATAAAGAAATCCCAGAAAATCTGTTTTGTGAGGAACAAATCATTTCATACGACAAAGGAGAAGGTTTTATTTGGTTAACTAATACACATGAAAATGATACAATCACATTAAAAAAGGGAACATGCCTCGTTGAAATACAAGTTATTTCTGAACACGAGCTAAACAAATGGAGAAACTCCAAGGAAAGCTTAGTTAATAGTATTGTTGATAGTAATCCAAAGAATAAGTACCCCCTAACAAAACCCCAATTTTTGGAAAAATTTAAATTAGATCATATCCAAGATACGCAATTAAAGGAAAAATTATGTGAATTGCTCTGGAATTTTAGAGATATTTTTTCTACATGCGAGGAAGATATCGGGATGATACCTTTCTTTCAACATTGCATCCAAACCACAGGGTTGCCCGTAGCTAAACAGCCCTATCGCATTCCTCATCCCTACAAAGGATGGTTAAAAAATAAAATCCGCGAGTTAGAAAGAAACAACATTATACGGCCAAGCATAAGCCCGTATTCAGCCCCCGTTATACTAGTACCAAAAAAGAATAAGGACCTTAGGCTTGTAGTAGATTATAGAGCCTTAAATAAGCAGGTAGTTAGCGACAAATTTCCCCTGCCCCGAATTGACGAAATCCTAGATTCCATTTCAACCAAAAATAAAATTTTTACATCTCTTGACCTCACGCAAGGTTATCATCAAGTTAAGATAGCAGATAATGATGTCTATAAAACGGCCTTTTCAACGACGGAATGCGGTTCTTACGAATATTTGAGAGTACCTTTCAGACTCAAAACTAGTTCAAGTGCATTATGTAGACCCCTGTTACACTTATTACGAGGTATAGAAAATATTATCCATTTTGTGGATGATGTTATTTGTGTGGGAGAAACACCAGAGGACCATTTAAACACATTAACCAAAGTTTTCGAAAAATTCAGAGAGGGTAATCTGAAATGTAGACCTGAAAAAGTAAATTTGTTTCAATCCGAAATAAAATTATTAGGAATGATAGTGACCCAAGGTCAAATATCACCAGACCCTGAGAAGATAAAATGCGTAGAGAATCTTAAGCCGCCAAAAAACTATAAAACAATTAAGAGGCATTATTGGTTTAACCAGTTATTTTAGAAAATTTATACGCAACTACGCCCAAATCGCAAAACCCCTAACAGATCTAACCAAAGAGAATTCCCAAAATATTACCTGGTCGCAGGAAGCTCAAACTTCCTTAGACATCCTCAAGAAAGCTCTTACTTCTGAACCAATATTAGCGTTACCAGACTTTGAAAAAGGAAAATTTGTGGTTACCACTGGTGCTTCAGCTCTAGGTATCGGGGCGATCCTTTCCCAATTAATCCCCGTGGAAAACAACCCCGAATCCCAACAGGACCCCCCTCAATATATAGAGAAAGTCATATGCTATTCAAGCAGAACTCTAACCAAAGGCGAAAGTAGTTATTCAGCAACGCAATTAGAGTTACTATCTATAATTTACCATTTAGATAAATTCAGACATTATTTAGTAGGACGAAAATTTAAGTTGCGCTCGGACCATAAAAGCTTACAGTACCTAAGCACATTCAAGAATCCAACCGGAATTTGAGCGCGATGGATAATGAAAATCCAAGATCTGGATTACGAATTTGAACACGTGACCGGTAAACAGAATGCCCCTTGTGATTACCTGAGTAGATACCCTGAGAATAACCCTTCAGATAATGAAACTAAACAAATAAATGCCATTAATCCCTGTAAACGAAGACACAAGAAGAATAAACCAAAAATCCTAACAGAAGAAAAGGGGCTACGAGTAATTCCCCTATCCCTACCCAATATTAAGAGGAACCAAGTTAAAGATGAAATGTGTTTAACTCTCATTAATTACTTTGTGAATTCTGATAATCTCCCTGATAAGTTCAAAGCCCTAAGACGGGAAATAGACAATTTTTATTATGACTTTGACGAAGAAATCCTTTGCAGGATAGTAACAGGCGAAACGAATAGAAATCAAACCTTAATAATCCCAGTGCTCCCCTAAAACCTAATAATACCTGCCTTTGAGTACTTCCATTCGGAGATAGGCGGACACTTAGGAATAACCAAAACATTTCACAAGCTAAAACAATACTTTTATGTTCCGTCGGCGTTAACAAAACTCAAAGATTTTATAAGTACATGTGAAGCGTGTAACTTAAGAAAAAATCCCCAAACGTACCCAAATCCCCCGATGGGAAGGGTGCCAGTAGCAAAGTTTCCCTTCGATATCGTATCATTCGACCTATATGGTACGAGTGGAGGATTACCTGTTTCTAATAGAGGTCATACTTGCGTCCTCTCAGTAATAGACCATTTTACCGGCTTCACTTTTGCCAAAGCATTGAAAAATCAGGGCGCATATGCCACAAGTAAAGCCTTGGCAAAAATGTTTTTAGGGTTTGGCGTTCCTCAACAGGTTATTAGCGACAACGGAACTAACTTCGTTTCTAAAGTAACTAAAGATTTAATGAGTTTCCTTAAAATAGAGAAATTAGTAACCTCACCCTACCATCCCCAAGCTAATGGAAAAATTGAAAATAGGCACAAAATATTTTCCAATGTTTTGAGTATTTATTCAAAAGACAACCGAAACGATTGGGATTTGTATCTACCTTACTTAACCAATGTAATTAATACCGCTTATTCAGAAACGACTAAAGATAGTCCATTTTTTCTTTTATTTGGACGCGATTTTAAAATACCATATCAAGAAATTATAGAATCAAGAGAGTATTACAATAGTACCGAGGACTACAAGCAAGATTTTATAAATAGGATGAGAAAAACCTATAAATAGTTAGACAGGAGTTAGAAAAATGTAAAGTGAACCAAGAGTTGAGGAATGAATCCAGAATCAAAGGGAATATAAATTTTAAGGTAGGCGACCGTGTCTATCTAAAAAATGAAGCTAAATTGGAAGGCAAAAAACTTTCCAATAAATATTCAGGACCCTACAGAATAATCAAAAAATATGACAACGATTTTACTTTTAAAATGATAAATCCAGAAAACGGGAGAACATACAAAGCACATGTAAGCCGTATGAAAGGTGCCAAATACCCCGTTAAGTGGGCACCCGAACCCTCATCTTCAGATTCATCAAACGCGGAAAATCAATTTCCTAAGTCCAGGCTATCCGAACTAAAACCCTTTAATTTCAAACAAAACTATTTTGAAAACAATAGCGAAGAGGAAGATTTTGAAGAATTTTTGGCCATGAAAAACCTAGTCATCCCTAAAAGAAAACCCTTAATACCCATGCCTGCAAGAACCCCAAAAAGCCCAGAGAGTTCATCTACAGAAAGCTCGGAGCAAGAATTAGATTATACGCTGTCGCCAAAAACCCAATTTTTCCCCGATAGAATTTCGACCCCATGTCCCCCCAAAAGATTTCCTGACGACATGGTATCCCCAGCAACCCCGATAGAAAGACCCCTATCGCTACAGGAGGAATTAAACAGAGCCGTGGAAACCCCAGGTGCAAAAAGGAGGAAGACTCCTCCTAGGGATACCAATACAAAAAGCTTGAGAGAGGCCATGGACATTATAAATTATCCGATAAAAACAAGGCAAAGTACGTTGCCTTGGACACGGGAACACCCGGAAGATGAAAACTTGGGACAATACCATCACATAACGGTGTCTAAAGTAAAACCCAAGGAATCTTACTCCTGGAAACAGACCATGCTACGAAATACACCTCACCCCCCGGAAGATATGGCATTCAAGCAGTGGAGACAATCTCCAAAAGTATTTGACTCCTCCCAGAGTTCCCGGGAATCTTTTATCTCCCCTGAAACAGGACCCCAGCGTGAGGAAATGGAAAATAAACCCTCAACCTCCAAAGGAGATGAAATATATGAAGCAAGAGCAGGTGATACTACAAAACCTCAAAGGACAACCCCAGAAAGCCCTAATGATGAATCCTCAGAAACTAGTTCTACTGACTCCGATGATGAGCCCCATGAAGCACCAAAACAAAAACCTACTTCAGCTACTGACCATGCAAAGCGGGCTAAGGCGAAAGGCCAAAAATTCCTTTTGAAACAATACAAGAAATTTGACCTAATCTCTATGGGAAAGTCAAAAAAGAGTAAAACGCCAGAAAACGAACAGGAAGTTACCACGAAATCTGGCAGAATAAGCAGGAGACCAGACAAATGGAAATACGTCTAGGAATAAAATACCCCAAAAACTTATAAAACAATATTAAATCGAAATGAGAAATTTGAAAAAAAGAAAAACCTTAAAACAAGGGTATATGAGTAAAATATTACAATGAAAAATACCCATAAAAGGTCGAAATAAGTCAATAGTTAATTTTTCCAGATAAACTAAATCCCGGCTTGGTAAAGAACCCCGAAGATAGAAGAAGAACAAGAATTGTTCAAACCCTCCTCCGAAAGAAAAATACCCAGTGCAACCCCGTTACTGACAGAACAAATATGGATCAACTATTTCAAATAAGATCAAAACTTCTCGATGACTCGGCACAATTAGTAGCGGAAAGAGTGAAAATCGAGAATATGATAGAAGCCACACTTAAATCCCTTAGTGAAGTGAAGGCCTCCCAAGAAAGAATGAACAAAAGAATAAATGAGATTTTAGTGACTAAACAAATGGATAAGTTGATTGAAACCCAGTTTATGGAAGTTAAAGAACAGACCGCCAAAATCCAAAATGAAATGGAATCAATAAGCGATACCACGCTTTTCGAAGGATATAATTATCCCGACCAGATCTTAAAATTACAAGTATTACACGATAAAATGCAGGATATTGGTAAAAAAGTACAAGATTATAGAAACAGTACTGTTCTGTCCGCGACAATGGCAGTACAAGAAACCCTGGCACCCCAACGAGCAAAGATCCTAGACTTGCAGCATAAATACGATCACTTAAAGGCACAGAAAGAAATAATTCAGCTGCAACAGGACAGCTTAGAGAAACAACTAAAGGAGAACCATGCCAAAATTACCGAAGAACTTCAGAAACAAAGAGATTTCTGCTCAAACCTAGAAAAAATGGTTGCAACATACTTTATTGTTGAAATTGACCTACCCCTCAGTCCCCATTTGGAAAATCTTCTTACTAACAGCTACAACGAAGGACCATCCCAACCCGCATACTTCGCGATACCAAATCAAGCTCGTCATCACCACATAAAACCCCAAGTGGAAACTAATCAACAGAATCCTCCAACGGATAATAATATAATTATGAGGGCCCAGTACCCTGGCGCCCAAGAGAATGTTACTACGGGCCAAGATTCCTCGGAAGTCTCTGCATCACAAGGAATACCCAATACACAACTATTACCAGAAGATACGGAAAACTAGGGAATATCAAACGTGGGAATTAGTTGAACTCAAAAGAAAGAGGTAAAAATATATATTTCTACGAGGTAAAAAATTCTATATTTCCGCTAGCCAAGAATATAGTGTTTCCCTAATAATAAAAAAAAATAAAATAAATAAATATATTACAAATTCACTCATAAGGGAAAAAGTGCGGTAGATAACCATCCTAGCCTTACCCGGGACATGTAAACGTCATCTTGGATAGCCCCCCCCCCGGAATAATAAACCCGAGGATCACAGGGGATCACTTGGTGAGGCGATTTGCCTCAAGGCACGGGGATCAGATCCGTGTCCCGGGTTCGGTCTTCTATCGAGTTATAACCTCAAACCACTATAATCCAAAATTTACTTTTAATTTTAATAAAGTATTCGGATCGGCGCTTGAATTCAACTTGGCAACCGATCCAGGGAGCCTTCGGTGTGTCGTTCATCCAAGGGCTTGGTTGTTTGTATTTGGATGTTCGATAAGCTGAGAGTTCCTCAGGATGGATTCTACCCCTTCGGAGATCAATTTTGTAGGATGTTTTTTTTTAAAAAAATCTAATGCGGAATCAAATAATACGAAATCTAATCAGTTACGGAATTTCAAAAGGTACTAAATTTAGTCAAAAGAAAGGATGACCGGAAATAACCACCACCCAAACTTGCCGTAAAGGCTATAAAATACCAAACAACTAAAAATATTCAGTCAAAGAGGTATACACGCGAGTTATTATCGTATTAATCACCCAGCTAAGAAACAATTAGGAAAACAGGTAATTGGCGGCAATGTAATAGGCAGGCTTATCATGGTTACTAGTTAGTTGAATGTGTATATATATATATATATATATATATATATATATATATATATATATATATATATATATATATATATATATATATATATATATAATATATATATATATATATATATATATATATATATATATATATATATATATATATATGGGTAAGAGTAGTAACAATGCGAGGCATGATTCACCTGCATATAAGCATACGATAATTAACCGAATTATAGATATAGGGCCTCTGTCAATTTAAATAACAGAAGCAAGCCTCAGTCATTATATGAACTGAAAATTTTGCCAAAAAATTAGCTAATCGAAAATAATTATAAGTAAAATCGTACCTTTTCTTGATAAAATAGTGAATATTTATTCCGCGTATGAGATTTGTGGTGGTGTGAAGATTAGGTTATCAAGAGGAGACCATCCTCAACCAGCAAAATAAAAAGGGTTCATCTCAGCCTTTGAATAAATTCAATTATCCAAAGAAACCCCCCCAAATTCCAAAAAAAAATTATATATTCCCAATCTTTACTGAACTAATACCATTTCTTTTAGCTTTAAAATTATTTATGCAAATCATGCGGTCCTATGCAAAGTGCTAATCCTTGGAAACTATGTCACGCCAGTAATTGCGCTGTGCGTTCTGAAAATTCAAAAAAAAACAATAATGGTAAATTGATAGACTTGCTTACGTGTTCCTCCGACCAAAACCACGAACTCCAATGCATTCCAAAAATTACAAAAAATAAAACGACGAAATTTGGTCACACCCCCCCCCTTACCCCCGTGCGTTTTCATTTTTTTTACCTCAAAAAGGCATGTACCAATCAGTTAATACGAAAAAATACCCTTAATACCGGTAGAAGACATAGTTGTCACATTAAGATTATTTATTCACCCCCACGTGCACCATGCGTACTAGTTGGCCTCCACTCAAATACAAAGAATAGGAAATGCGTTAATTTTCCCTTAATTATTAATGCAAATTTTCGTTATTATAGACAAAGAGTTCTTAATCAATCGGAACAACAAAGGTAGTCCTTACTATTCCTTCAAATCCTTTCTTATATTTAACAATTCGAATTCTTTCTTATATTTAAGAATTCACAAAATCGGACTAGTTAAATTGTACAATTTTTATTCAGCAACCAATTTTCACAATTGATTAGCAACCAATTTTTCACAATAAAACTCAAAAAGGATTTAGTGCAAGTAGCAATTAGAAGTATTCTGCCGAATGAAAGTCAGCAAAAAAAAGGGCCCACGAATGACACCAAGTACCTTTCATAATTTAAAAAGAAAAATAACGTCGTGATTCTTCGAGGAAAATAATACTATTTACCTCAGATGTCATTAATCGCGTTGACCTTATGTAAAAGGTCGATTCGATAATTTCCACCGATAATCAAAGCCCGTAATTTTCAAACGTAGTTCAAACCACTAAGATTTAGGATAGTATAGTCAAATCACTTAAGCATAATGTCCTCGAATTAAATTGCCTTCACTTTTCATCCTTTCATTAACAAAAAAAATATTTGACCCGTGTAATATCGTGTACTTTGAGTTAATTGCATACCTATAATTAATAATCTTTTCGCCTAAAAACTAAGAATTAGTTTACCATACCAAAATGCTTCTCAAATATCAAGACCCCCGCAGCAAAAAAATTGGTCCTGATAAAGATGAGGAGATTAAAAAAAAAAAAAAATATAGCTTGCTATCAAAAATTGATATTTACGATATAACCTTAACTATATACTTAGTCGTATATTGTTCATAGAGTGGTCTGGCATAATAGAAAATAAATAAAATAATACACAGTTCCGTTCCGAAACCTAAATGAATGAAGGAAATTAATTGCTAGGAAATTGACGCAAAACGAAAATTTTAGTAACCTTAAAAAACGTAAAAATAGTTTGCAAGAAACATGTAAAAATAAATCCTATATAAAATCCCTATAAAACGTAAAAATCAAGATTGCAGAACTTAAAATATTAATTTTGACACATACATTAAGTATTTTTTGTGGCCCAGCCTATTTTTGTGCTCTAGCCTATTCGGTTAAATGAATTTCTTGAATGGCATAATTAAAAAATTAATTCACATATCCTCTAAGTCAAGAGTGACAAACATTAAAGAAAAACCTTTCATGAAGCCGAAATGCGTGAAATTATTATCAAAATTCCAAAATATCGTATCAAGACGTCAAACTCAAAATAGAATTAAGACAAAAAAAACCGCATGTTGATTTATTTCAATTTTTGATTGCCAACTATAGAGAATATGTTTCCCTAATAGATAATTGTTGCACCATGAATTAAAATTGTAACTAACGAGAGCTAAATAACACCATAGTTTTGCAATAATGAGCAACAGCAGTAGAAGGCTTACAGCTGGTAGACAAAGGATAATGTAACCATCAAAAACCCTAAAAATTGCAGCAATATACTCAACCAATTTTACCGTAAATCGAATCGAGTATACAAACGAACCGCGCAATTAAAGTATAAAAGAATAACCTGTGAAAAAAAAATAACAAAAAAAAACTTTTTCCTAGGCCAGACAATTTCTTAATTTTGGAAAGATTTTGAACCGTGATTGGAAGATAATCATGATTGGTAATACCAAATGCGAACCCAATATTAAATAAAAATTATTCGCTTACGATCGTTCAGTCAGTCCTATATTATGCATATGTATATAAGACAATTAAATTACTAAAATAGCCTGCCAGAAGGGTAAAACATAAAACCAATCATTTAAATTCTAAAAATATCAAGAATTGCGGAAAAATATTTAAAGAAAATAAAATATGCCAAGGCGTATAACCAAACTAACGTCTCGTTAACAATGGCGGATATTGTTCTGCCTCGAACGATAAACAATAGGCCTCAAAGGAGAACATCCGCTGAAATGTAAAAAAAAAAAAAAAAAAAAACCTGCTTGCTAACCAGAATATAATGAACCGTAAGAAATAGGCAAATTTCAGCCTAACCCTAGAGTAGGAAAAAGAGAAAAGAGAATAATAGCATTCTTTTGCAAAAATGAAAAATGAGACCAATATATTTTTGCCTTGCTACGGGCTAATATCCAAACTTGTTCACAGACCAAATAATGTAACGATTAAAAAAAAAATAATAAAAATTATTATATACACCTGTAAGCAAAACAGTACTTAATAGTTGTTACTAACCTTGTGAACAGTCACGGCCTTTAGTTCCTATTAATCCCTATTCCCCCCAACAAGGAATATAGTATAGTAAATCACAAATATTTAAAAGAGCTAAGTCTTGTTCACTAAGGAACAAATAT
Source organism: Artemia sinica (assembly GCA_027921565.1). NCBI lineage: Eukaryota > Metazoa > Arthropoda > Branchiopoda > Anostraca > Artemiidae > Artemia > Artemia sinica. Next base: position 20,631,006 of record CM051272.1, read on the forward strand.
CCTTAACTGAAATTAACGAAGTTATAATGAGCATATATATGAATAACTCAAGGGTAATTTCTAATGTAACCAAGCGAAAGTTGAAGCAATTAAGGAGAGCAAGTGTAGATTTTAACACCTGTAAAGTACTCTTGCCCTTTGCTTTGAAACATGCTTCAAGGACCCTAAATCAACATGAATAAATTAAACTCGAACTTTCTCCCTGAATCAAACTCTTACAAAAGGATAACCTACTAAAGATTATCGCCATAAAATGCCAAAGAAAAAGAATCACGGATACATAAGTAATGTTCTAATCAAATTTATAAACCCCCCCCCCCTAATCGCGCGGCACATTGGCACGACGCCTACATTGCATCAAGCATAAATATATTTTATTTTTCATTTGGGAAATACAAAAGAATTAAATTTTTATGCCTTACGACAAACTACAAAAACTTTATGTAATACCACAATTGATAATAAGTACCTCTACCACGTGGCGTTAACTCCGCCACGGGAAAAGGACGATTTAACACCTTAAAAGTAAGTGAGTTACACTTCAACTCACTTAACTCCCATTAATCAAGGACATACGAAGCCAAAGAAAATGAAAGAATAGATACTTTATTGCACCAGTTTCAGCTAAATGAGATATAAAGATAGATGAAAATGCATTACAGTTTAATAGCTTAACTTTTAAAAGCCTTAAAGAATAAGTCTATATTTTCAAAAAAGGGCCTTAATGATATTGGTCGAAATTATGTACGCTTAAAAAAAAGGTTGTTTAGAAAAAAAAGCCTCGTTAACTACAGGTTACTTAAGAAAGAATTTTCGTGGTAAACAAGGATTCAACAAGTATAAAATCGAGTGCCACGTTAAATTCTAGTAGAAGACTTTAGAGTTTCCTCAAACTAATCGACACATATCGTATTGCTTGAAACATGCAAACGAACAATATAATCCTACGACCCTTTACATAACTACTTAAGCCCAAAACCCCACTTTAACCAGGTAAAAGATACTTTTAGCTAAAAGTCAGTAGTAGTACCTTATACGCTTCCAAGGTGACAATAAATTTTTTTTTTCTTCCCTCAAGAATTAATAAAAGCACAGTATACATGGCAATTCTAATTCATAAAAACAAAATAAAATAACCGTCAGCGGACAACACCATAAAATACCTTAAAATAGTAGAGGAAAAATGACTCAAATATCCACATAACGTATAATAGTGAAAACGGATGGACCCCCAAGCATAGGAGGTTAGAGCCAGGGATGAGCATGGTGTATGATTTTCACCCTCCGTTGAGAAAGAGTTACGGGGATACAAGACTTGATTGCACAATGAGACGTTGCTTGGCAAGTACTACAACGGTCTAGCCACCAAACTCCTTAAACAAATAGACCTTTAGTCATGGGTAGCGGTGGCCACAGGGGAATGGCAATGGTGTCATTGTCTTTCCGTTGCCATTACCATTTGGCCCTAGCTCTCTTATGAGGAACGACCATGCAGTTACGAAAAATGATCATCACATAATGAGAAACTATGGTTTTGAAGTTGGACAAAACTACCCTCAATCAAGGGGAGCCATTGGTCAGCGATCGAAACGTGTGGTGCCTTATATTCCCATTTGTCACAACAGGAAGATAAAATGACATAAAGACTAGTAAAATTAATTATGTGATCCGCTAAAATTACCCTAACTGACCCTCACAATTAGAGAAAATGTGATAACACAAGTGACACAACGAGAGTATGGAATAAAGATGGACAAAAATTCCGATGCGTGGGGAATGCATTGACATGGTGCCGGTACTCGAGTAGTTTAATTTTGTGTTCGGGCACCATGCCGAAGTATTTCCTACGAAGATCAACTCAAATAGGAAAGGAACCCAAGGATACCAGTGAAAGTTAAATACCATAAATTAGAGGAGCCAACAAAAACAGCTAAAAATAATAACAAATATCACCAAATTAAAGGCACCTAACTAATCTATTATTATCCCTTGACCATTTTTATATTAAGTTAATTTATTTCACAATTACTGATAAATTTTACATAAGAACACATTTCCAGATACGGTGTGTAACTAACCTTCAACCACGGGTTAAGAGAAACGCCGGAACACGCAACCATACGGTATGTTGCTTATATTAGCCTAAATCTAGTAGAATAATCAAAAAACGTAACCATGATAAGATACCCAAGCAATCAACAATTAAATAATCGTAGACGAGAAAATGCAATCTTTTGGAATCTTAAGATAAGACATAGCGTAGACAATATTAATGCTCCGCTAAGGGAATGGGGACTCGTTGACAATTTAATGAAAGAAGAGGAACTTATTAAAGCAGTAGAAAATCTTGACTGTCCAAAACTATATTATCTTCTAAGATCTCAAAAGACAAGGTTGGAACGAAGAATCATCCTTAGATTAACAGCAAGCCTAGTGCTTTATAATTTTAGTGCACGTGCGATGACAAGAACATTAGAGCACACTAGACGAAGTGCCAACCTGGCCTTCCGAATTTTAGTACAACATATCCCATCAACAAGGTATAGCTCGTTGTCTGAATATATCGCCAACAATATTTGGTACGATCAAGATGATAAAAATATAACTACAATTTGGCCCATTAAATTTCTCTCCATATTAATAGACCAAGGACATATGTTAAAAGGTGAAAGCCTTCTTAAAATCTTACACGTCAATTGTGTAAATAACACGTATCTAAATCCGATAAACCCTTCAATGGGATTCGCAATTTTTCAAGTTACCCCAAGAGAATATAAAGACATAAAGAAAATAACCCTGAATTTCTTCCAAGAAGATGAAAATTTTGGAAGAAAAATAGTCCCTGGGTTAGACGTAGTCGTGCGTGAGCAACTATGCTGTTGCCAATCACACGTAAATTTAAGTTTATCTGTAGTAAAAATAATAAATGACCCATTGTCATTATCTCAGTTGTGCCGGAAAGTCATTCGTCAAAATATGCGAAGGAATGACATAACCACCACTTTGGAAGGCCTGCACCTCCCAAACCAACTATTAGTGTATTTAATGCACCTAAATATACCTGAAAACGGTAAAAATGATATAGTATTTGAACTCCAATTTATCAGCCCAAATGTTTCGTCATGGGAAAATTATCGACTTCTAGATATGCTTACATCTCCAAATTCAAAGGCGGCACTGCCGGATGATGAACCCATATTGAAATTAAAACCCAACCTCAGTGGGAGAAACTGTATATATAGATAATCTCGTTGAAATGAATGATGAAAGAATCCTATAATATTACCTGAAGTGTTATAACTATGAAAATCGATTATTATCACAATTTAAAAAAAAAGCGTGTACCATAGACCAGTATTGTATTAATATTTAGGAAACTATGAATTATAGCAAATATCATATAATCTAAATACATTATCAATATATCGACAAGAAGGTAGTTTCTTGAAAGTCTCTATACTTTTAAGACTATATAGCGACCGCAAAGTCGTTAAACTAGAGTACGGAACTTTAGGGATGAAATTATGTTCGAACACACAAATAGCCAGGTGCAAGGTGGCACTGGTGAAAAAGTAGTTCAACTTCAACCTAAAGTTACCTTGTTTTCCACTCAAATTAAATATTCATTATTGGTTAACATGGAGCTTTAGATGACTCGAATTACGGTCGAACGAATAAGTACCCGATGTATTGAAGAAATGCCGATGAAAAGGTAGTTTGACTTCGACCTAGAGTGTACCATAATCATGACCAATCTTGAAAAACAATTATTAATTAAACAAAGATCAATAGAAACTACCTTTTATTTCAGAATAATGGCCAAAGCAATTATTGACACAGAGTTCATTTGCATTAAACATGCCAAAGAAAATGTCATATACTCAGCGGCAATGATTATTGTGAATAAATCAGGGGAAGAAGTCTTTGCGAAAATATGGGATGTCAAGTACGACTTAAGGGAATACAACATAGGATCATATATCTTCGGATTACGTTTAGCAAATACGCCCAAATATCGACCAGCACGAGGCAAATTAGGAATAAAATATAACGGCAGAAAGGGCAAGTACCTTCATTTAGTTCAACATGAGATAAGAAAGTTGCAAAAACAATATAAAGTTCGGTGCTGGTATGTTAAGGGTCCTTGTCAAACAGATTTATTACTCCTCGACAAATGTAGAAAGCAAAAATTAGTTTACAAAATTGAAGGAAATCCAAATTGTGTAAAATATCAAGGTAAACATGACCCCCTCCAAGAAATAAGATATTATAAGCAGTATCTATATAATCCAAAAAGTGCAATATACAGCGCAATGAGAAATGAAATTATATTTAAGAGAATAAAAACCTATGTATCAAAATCAAAAGTAACAAAAAAATCAAAAAAACTGCGCCAACCGAAATGATTAAAGTTAACTAATCTTTTACGTTAAAAGAAAAAATTTTTGTGTGAAAGCAATTAAAATATCTATCCCCTCAGCCTAAGAGTCAACCGTGAATTCACCATAAGCAAAGTAACAAATTGTACGACTACGAATCTTAGTCTCACCCTGTTTCCTTTGGGCAACAAAGATTATCATAAAATAATATAAATATAATATCATAATTAGCACCTTCTTTCCTTCAAAAAAAAAGAGAACAAATAATAGGAATCAAAATTCACGTTCAATTATTGATCGTAAGAAGTTTTCCTATATTATGTCTAATGAAGTATTAATTCCAGAAACAGCAAAAAGGATGTGGATAACAAATGTCATAACAATCTTCATTTCCCAAACTTTAGCCCAAGATATCGTAAAACATGGAATAATTTTTAAACACGAGAATTCGTTGCTCGCAAGTCATAATGCCTGGAAAATATTTATGAAATTGGACCCCAAACCGTTTGAAACCTTGTTCCAACAGGTAATTAGACTAGAGAAAAATACCAACGAATTAAAGGACTCCATATTCCAATTCTTAAAATCAGACAAAAGCCTGCAATCAACAAAAGATATGCACCATAAGGAAAATAAAGGAAATCTACCCCCCGTGTTTCCTAAACTAAAGTCGAAATTCATAATAGAAGATTTCGACAAGAAAATGGCAGAAATTGACAAGGCTCTAGGATTTAACAAGAACGAAAGCCGAAGAAGGAGAGCATTAAATAATGTGGATAGTTCCATGAGCGAACATACTACAATTAAATCTACCACGAGTTTCTCCTTGACTACTTCCAAGAAAAATAAACTTTATGATGGAAATTACGCAATATTAAATGAATTACCGAGCCTATGGACTTTTCTCAAAGAATTGTGGCAAAATCATGCTGAGCAAAATGTTACGAAGCAAATATTATCAAAACTCGCGAAGGAAAAAGACTACAGACATATTATTAACCTCAAGGAGTTGAAATTCTCAAATATACAACATGATGATAAGAATAAAAATCCTATAGAAAGAAACAGAAAAGACATCAAGACAACCACGCCTACATATGAGTCCCAATAAGAGATATACAATCTTCAATGTCAGAAACTACGACAAGTACAGTCCCAGAAGTGAGCGCACTCAGCAATAAATCACATAGAAATTTGACCACGCTAACTTATCTAAGACCAACGATACTTACAAAATGGACGTGGTCAACAGAGCCCACGTACTACCGCACCCAGCCGATTGGCGTATTCACTATAGGCCTAAGAGCAAGAATACCGAGATGCAAGGCATACCGAGATGCAAACGATTAAAGTACAAGCGATTCAACCAGAACAAAAGAAAAATAAAAGTAAGAAAGAAAAAGAAGACGATTACGTACATAAGAAGTGTTGGATAATAGACGGCAAACGTACTTGTGCAAGATTAGCAATGGCCGACGAGCCGGCAAGGGAAGATATTGAACCATTACCCGAGCTAAACGAGAAAAACGCTCTAAAAGTATCGATTCACCAATCTTTTCTAATATTATATAGACAGAGACTGCAAGCACTATTTGAATTGTTCAACACAGAAATACAAAAGTTAAAGCAAAGTACCACGAGAATCTTCGAGGCATTTTTTCGAAAAAGTAAATACCGAAGATCAGCTAGTCTAATACCAATCGTGGGAGAATTAGCCTCACGCTTGTTTTCGCTTTCGACTGAAGAAGACCTAAATATCCTAAGGGAAAACGTAGGAAAACTAAATAACGCCATGAACGTGACCTTACATGTCCAAAAAATACAAGCCAGCATAGCCAATTACCAGAGAGACAAAATTGAGGCAATCTCGAAGAAAATATCAAAGACAGTAAACATAATGAATTATTTAAAAAATGAAGTAGATCGTGTGATTACCGATTCGAGCCTCACCATGGTATCACTAGACATAGTGACAATGTCCTTACTTAACCTGGCAACTGACGTTAGCAAATTTGAATTTGCATTATTTGCCCTTACCGGAGGAACCTTGTCGTACGACCTAGTGGATCCTTCGAACCTAAAAAGTATCTTGGATGAAATAAAAACGCATTTAACATTCGGACTACACCTACCAACAGAACCGGAAGTAGCAAACTTATTTCACTATTACACCAAGCTGAAGGTTCACATCACAGAGATAAACGAACAATTATTTGCAGTGGTAACAATCCCGTTAATAAATCAACAATCAATATATGACTTGTATAAAATTTCTACGTTTCCAGCCAACATAGGTAGAACTAATTCGTTCATGACTATTACCCCCGAAGCGGATTACCTGCTAGTCGATCAAGATAGGAGGAAATATGCCTTAGCAAACCCACAGGACCTCAAGGAATGTGTAGCATTCAAAAACCTAGTATGTCAACTAACACTGCCCATTTATAATGTAAAACCCGGATCATGTATGTTGGATATATTTTTAAAAGAGGCTCAACAAGAAGAAATTCCCAACTCATGCGAAGCACTAGTAAGCAGTACTAAACGAGAAATATTTATTCACCTTAGAAATGATCTATGGCTATTTTCTGTTCCAAAAGAAATAGTTGGGACTATCTCTTGTTATAATAACACAGAAAGAATCGATCCAAGCTACAGAACTGAACTACTATTAAAAGACGTGGGATCTATAACGATAAAGCAAGGATGCCGACTGGTAACTAAAGAAGCCACAGTACAAACACCTCTGATAACCACCAGCACGAATATAATAAGCCCCGAAGTGGTCAATTTTAAAGCAGTGAATTTATCATATACAATTCCTAACATTGAAAATGAAGAAGTAAAAACCAGAATATGGTCAAAAATGGAGAATGTCAAAGGAACTTTACCACTAACAAAAATAAGAGAAGCCTTAGACTCTCAGATTCCCCTATTCACTAATGAAAACCAAAGATTGACATATGTAGAAAGTAGATATGGACTATTCTCAACAAATTTTTGGTGGAATATTCTCCTGACGGTAGGATTCGTGTTCATGATCTCTCTGACTATAAGAATGCTATTAAACCTAAATTACGGAAGAGTGTTGAGAATAACACGTAGAAAAAGAGCAAAGTCAGATCACATCGAGCCGAGTGAGATGCAAAACCTAAACCCGGAACTCCATGATAACCCTTAAGCAAAGAATAAGGGAGGACATGATCGAGCGAATGGGAGTAGAGGTCCTCATTCGTGCCATGTCCAGTCCCAAATTCTCACTTGATCCTTTTGTGCAAGCCCATGCAGCTGCCAAGATATATTTCTTGGGCAGCGTGGACGCGCATAAACAGTAAAGATTTGAAAAATTTATAGTAAATCGAGACCTCTAATAAAAAAAAAAAACCATGTAATCTACCTCGCAAGTAGTAGTAGAATAGAAAATTAAATGCTAAAGTAGATGAGTGTTGAATAACATTTAAAAATGCATTGAATATAGAACATGTGCCAAATGCACATGTGTACATGTATACATATAGTCACCAAATCTTGAAAATCTTATAGTGTTATTTTTTGTAAACATAATCATTTTCCCTATAATAACTTTGCTTATATCACAGTAATCTAGTGATTGCTGCAACATGCATGTAAAAGCATGAGAGTTGCCCTTAGTTGCTCTCTCGTTGGGTTTAACTGTACTCATACTAGAATTGATATTATTCATATGTCTAATCACGACTATTATTTCAGAAATAGTCCCCACATGGTATTATGTAAATTGTAGATTATTGCTGTATGTGTCGTAACTTGTGTAATTATAAAGAGCATATGATTCTGCCCAGATGTTTATATTCTAGGAAGCAGAGTAACCTGTGCGAATTAATTAGTGGTGTACCAGCAAACAACACGGATACAACCCAGTAGCATCTACTTTCATCATTCGTCAACCACCGACAAGTACTCACCAAGGAAGTCCCCAAAATAATATCCTGATGAAATTCCAAGTCACCCAAGCCTAGTACCAGGTAACATTATCTCAAGCAATATTGGCATAACCAAGAACCCCACATATATGTATATATCTGAATTAATAATTACCTAGAGAACCACCCCGACCGCAACGTCGTAAAACTACGTGGAGACCGTCGATAACTATCCTTAGACGGCAACGGCCTTAAGATTTAATGTTTGAAACACCAAGAATAACCCTAGAGTCAATCCCTCAAGGATCATGTATCTTAAGCCCCAAATCAGAGACAATATGTTGAACCAACATCAAAAGCTTAAGTTTTGACGCCATCCAATCATTATTAAATGTCGCAAAACCTAACCATCCTCCATGAGAAGAAAAATCAAACATGAGCAATTAATGGGAAATATAGACTGTACGTGATAAAATTTTTTCCCAAAATGAAGTGTTCGGAGAAGAGAACCAACGTGTTATTATTGTTTTAATTTCCATAATTAAGCCCTCAATGATTGTGTATCATTTAACCGGAAATCAAAGACAATGCGTCGAGCCAAGGCCATAAGATCAAGTTTTGATCCTGCCATAGTTAACGTTAAATGTTGTAACACAGCCCATAGTCCAAGATATGGACTGAACGTGAACAATTTACGGGAAACACAGACTGTACGAGTATTAGATTTTCCCAAAAACAAGTGTCCAAGAAGAGATACCCAACCCAGCGATAAAGGCACCCATTTCATGTAGCCAACTCCCCAAGAGTTATATACCTAGTAAACAATAAAAGAAGAACTAAACGTAATCGATTTACGGAAAACACAGCCTGTCGAGTATTAGATTTTCCGAGGATAAAAGTGTCCAAGAAGAACTAACCAGCCAACGATTAAGATGCCCATTTCATGTAATCAATTCCCCAAGGGATATGTACACAATAGACATTTCAACATTCCTGTGACGTCAAACCCGCGTATTTCATATGACAAACCATGCACGAACGATTTTGTGCAATAGTCATAATTATGGACAATGTAAACGCTCATCCCAAGGAACAAGTGCCAGAAAGCGAAACACCGAGAAGACAAACCATAAACAATTAACCAACCTAGTAATTAACTGAATGGAAGCCCAAAGTAAGAGTCATAACGTATGTGAGTATTATAGACACGTAGAATGATGAAGTAAGTGTGAAGTCTTATGTATCTAACTAGCAACTTTGATGAATATTGTTAAACTTATCATAAAACAGATGAAAACCAGTGCAAGCTACCTTATCCCAGTGTTGCCATCAAACATTAAGTTAAAAATGTTAATGTGTAAAATTTTTTTTTTCCTCCAAACTATTTTTAATTCATACATATCAGTGTATTGTAGTTAGATGTTTTAGATGTAGTTAGATGTTTTTGATGTCAAATAACTATCGTACCAATATAACGTCAGGTGGAAGTATAAATTAGCATTAGAAGTAGCGAATATGTACCACGTTAAATAATAAAGTAATTACAAAAGCGGAACTTAACTGGTTGGAGCCGTGTAGAAGTATTAGCACATCAGGTGAAGGAATTTTAATATTAGGTGAAGGAATAATAATATAATCGTACCTATATAGCGTCAGGTGGAAGTGTAGTCAAGTGTTATAAAAAGGCAAATATGTACAATTTTCTGCGATAAGATAATCATATCAGGTGGAGGAATTTCGATATTAGGTGGAAGAATAATAATTATCATATAATCATATAATCTTATGTGTTCGTCATTAGAGACTCTTTGGCCCTTTCGCCAAATAGAGTGAGTACGTGTTGGACTTTAAAGTAATGTTGTCACATATATATAGTCTAATAGAGCAATCGGAGACATGGAAGAAAGATATAAATTTTGCCAAAGCAGAACTAATTCAAGTAATAAGTACTAAAATAAATTCTTTAAATAAAAATCAAAATTTGAAAGTGTAAAGAGAGAGCATAAGACAACGATGAGGACATCGTTAAGAACGGGAAGGATGATATGTAATGGAATCAATTTCCAAGACTCCGAAATTTTCCAAGTAAAAATGCCAAGAACATAAACCCAAACAATTTAAGTAACAATTAATTGTCAAATTTAAAAAGTAGCGAAACATTGTGTTACAATTGTAACTACGAAAAAAATCGTTCCCACAAAAGAAGATAACAGCAATAAATATGCAGAATAACCAATTTCACTTGACATGCAACAACCATGTAATCTAAATCTTGAGATGGAAATTACAAACGATCGACAGATGGTCTCTTGAGATAAGAAATAAAACGAAATGTTCCGCTCTAATTACAAGGTATAAACCTTAAAAACATTTTCTTGAGATACAAAAGTAAAACTAAATATTCCGCTATAATTAAAAGGTATAAACCTTAAAAACATTTTCTTAAGATACAAAAGTAAAATTTCGCTGTATATGAATGTTCCGCTGTAATTACAAGGTAAAGCTTTAAAAACATTTTCTTGAAATACAATGTAAGACTATGTAGCTTGCTTTAATTATAGAGTACAAACTTTGTTCAACTCAGAAAAATTCCAAAGTGAAGTCTTAGAGAGTAATAAATCGTATCAAAAGCTAGTTAAAATCAAATAGCTGATTGGTACAGCACTGTCCAATAGTGATGTAGGACAAATAAGGCAACCAATAGGAATTGTAAAATATACTTTTAGCAACGCCTAAACGTAACCCCCGGCAAAATTGCAGAGGATAGATAGTTAGGACTTAACAATTTTGCGCCAGTCTTGTTTCAGTCTTTTGCAGTCTTTTTTGGAGTCTTGTTTCAGTTCTTTTTTGAGTCTTTTTCAATCTTACGCGAGACTGCTATGAATTTCTGATAGACTTTTGAGGAAAGTTATTGTCTGTGAATTAACTTTTGTGTCACTTTATCTCAGATGTCAATTTTGCATTAGTGTCTTTTACTGCAAATGTACTGATATACCGAAGCTCTGTGACAACTATGTGAGTAATAATAAATACATTACTTTCTTATTTTATTCTCTCTATGTCAACATTTCTCGAGACAGTCTGTCCTTGTGGCTCCACTCGCTCTTAAGGGAATCTGAAGCTCTTCAATCTGATTTCGGTCTAGTATGGTCATTATAGCAAGCTCACTATTTGAACCGTTAGTTTAAGCTCCCCACACACGAAGTTCTGCCTCCTCTCAGGTACACCACTTGTGAACCGCCAACTAAGAGTTTAACTAAATTTCTCCATTAATTTAATTAGTTGATATAAGAACAAATAATTTTTATCAGAATTCCCCTTATCAGAAGGTCTTATTGATTAACAAAACTAGAATCATTATAAAGAAATAAAATCCCCCCATTAGAATATGTTAATCCAAAACAAGGTGAGGTATTATTAGGATTATTAGGAACCAGCTTAGAAGAATTGAGAACCCTAAAAGAGACAGATCATAAAAGATTCTTGGACTTTTTCAGAAAGGTTAAAATGAGTGAATATGTTTTCAGAATAAATGTACGAATGGTAACTCTTAAAGGTGAAAGAGAGCGGGAATATCGTGTTATTGCTGTAAAACCTGTTGATTATTTGCAGTACAGTAAACACCTACAGTTAGAAATAGAACAGTTATAGCCCAGTTTAAAGTAATATTATAGAAATTACACGTGGGAGGGTGTACCGCCACTTCAATTCCCTCACTTCAATTCTGGAAATCATTTGCTGAAGCTAAGTTGGAACAATTTGATGATGAAAAGCCAAATTTTTTCACGGCAAAGGCCTTCATCACGGCTTTTGGCAATATAGAAGCCGCAGTGTAAGGTTTGTTCTTACCCAAGATGCTTTGCAAAAGTTTTTGACCTGTCAGATTGACTTTATAGATGTGATAAATGTCTCAGGAATTCTCCAAATTATAAGTGGAGACTCCGACTAGATGTATGCCTTGATGATTCAAATGATTCTGTTTGGGCAATGCTTCTACCAGGAGTGGGTAAGGCATTGTTAGGAATCAGCTCAGAAGAATTGGGAACCCTAAAAGGGATTCTTGGATTTTTTCAGAAAGGTTGAAATGAGTGAATATGTTTTCAGAATAAGGGTACAAATTGAAACTTATTAAGGTGAAAGAAAGCGGAAACATATTGTATATGCTGTAATTCTGCTGATTCCTTCAGTACAGTAAAAAAACATGAACAAAATGCAACTGAGAGTGCAAAGGGAGATTAAAACTTGAAACGAATAGAGATTACACGTGAGAGGGTGTACCGCCACTTGCATTCCCTCTTTAATCTACCTCTTGAAGTAATGAAGTGCCACCACTTCAATTCTCTTTCTAAGCTAGTTGGACTTTTTCTCTATAGCTCAAGATTAAATTCTCCTGAACAAGAGCAATCTGAAAATTGTTCCATGACAATGCTTTGGGAAAGAAATTGCTTGTTTATTTATATTTGCTTGAAGTGATGCAATCGTCCTTATGTAATGCATTGTAAGGGAACCGCAAAGGAATTTCCTGCGATTCTCAGTTGGCTGTAATTGGTCATTTTTGAACTTAGAGTTCAGTTGAAAAACGCCAGTTCATTTTAGCTCAATAAGTCTCTTCTTTGATGGTGTTATAGTATTTGGTTTTTCTTTTGAATGTATATTCTAAGACGTATATGTCTAGAAAATTTATAACTAGGCAAAAAAAGTATTTGCAAAAATGACTAGAAATTACTACAGAAAAAATATCGCCAGGGATGAAAAAAAAAATCACTGAAAAAAAAGAACTTTGTGGGTTTTTTCCGTCATTTTGAGAGCGCAATTGTGCAAAGGATAAGCTCACCTTTTCAAAGAAAATGCAGCCTCTTTTGGCAAAGAATCTGCTCAATTTGAATTTATATGGTAAATGTTATTAAAATCCAGTAATTGAGATATTTGGTTTAATTGAGTTGAACTTCAAATTAGACAAACTTTAAAAATTACAACAAGAAAAAAAAACAAAACAAAAAAACACAGTCCTATAAACTAGTGACAATCACTTGGAGTTGTCATGTTGCTTTATGTATAATAGTTCTGATATTACCCTTTTCAAGCAATTCAGGATTACCTGTTGGTTCTTGGATTAAGTTACCTCATAAATAATAGAATTCATTTATTCTAGTTGAATAGATACACATTGCTACAAAAAAAAAATTAAGAAGGTATGCGAAAAAATGAGACTGAGAGGATGTTTTCTTCGGTTAATATCTCAATAATCCTCTAAAATTTTAAATATTTCAATTTCTTTTCTTCTTAAGTTTAAAATTGAAAATTAGGACCTGATTCACCATTATTTGCGTTTCTTTACCTTGGAAAACATCCTTGTGGAATGCCGGATCTTTTTTCCCTTTGTTAATGTTTAAAATAAGAAAAGGCTAGTATGTAGAATATAATTTAAAAAAGTAAACACTGTTCTTTTTGTGTATATTCAATCCATTTGTTGTTTTTTTAGTTTTTTGTGTTAGAATAAAAAGAAGATAAAGTCTAATGACTGTCCTAATGTTTGATATAATTTTTTCTTCTTTATTTTACCAGTATTTGCAGTTGCAGAGATTCTTTTTTACTTATTTAGATTAACTTAGTTATTTACTTCAAGTTTCTGGGCTTTTATGAGAAATATTATTTAATTTTATTCTCAAAGTTTATCCAACGAAATGGGAAATTCAGTTTTGCTCCATAATTTTATTGTAATTTTTTTTTTTTTTAATCTGTATGAATTTTGTCCCAAACGTCAGACTAATTAATACTTTATCTCAATTTTCCGTTATAAATACAGCCCTTTCTGTTCTAATAAATACAAAATATGATTAAATATCTTTATTATATATTATTCTAAGATAAGGAGATAATAAGAAATGATAATTCAACTTCTTAAACACACTCAACCTACCCGGATTGGAGTGTTACATTTTTCTGGCTTTCCCTTGATTTTTCTTGCCTTTATTTTTTATACTTTACCGTTTGCAAAGTTTTTATATTGATGCTGCTCTTGCATTCCTGTATTCTATTGTTGCTCTTTTTGTTTAATATTGATTTGATTTTTCTTAATATTAAACAATTGTTTAAACGGTTTAACGTTAAACAATCGTTTGATTTTACTGATATGCCTTGTGGTTTAAACAGCTGTGATTGATTAACATTCAGCCAAATTTGCAAACGTTCAATGTAAAGTCTTATAAGCAAACTTCTTTATTTTAAATACATCTTTTCTGAAAACTGTTGTCTGATTTCTCTATTGTTGATGTTGCAATCGCATTCTACGATTGCAATCCTTTGGGCTTATTTTCTCAAAACATAATTCCTCTCCAATGGGTTCTCGGCACCTTCGTGCATGGCGCATCTATTTGGTTACACTTGTTTTACCATATAGAACTTCAAAGAAAAATAACACTACCATAATTTTTGCTGTGCCGAAGTTTATTTGATGAATTTAAATCAAAATATACGTCTTGCCCTTGTCCAATTTAATGTTTTGGCCTAGAAATGAACATGGAAAACAAGCTGGTTTTTCACCAGTTCTTATTTTAAGCTTCAGTTACTAAATTATAATTTTATAATTTTTTTTTTTGGGGGGGGGGGCAGAGGGGGTACAAAAAATTAAGGGACAAACCACTTAGGTAAAGTTAAGAACCAAACATATGAGTATATATATATATATATATATATATATATATATATATATATATATATATATATATATATATATATATATATATATATATATATATATATATATATATATATTGTTGCCAAATGGGTAAAAAAAAATCCACATCTTAGCTCCCACTTTACTTAAAATATATAATATATGTTTGAATATCAAGTATTTTCCGAAGAATTGAAAAAAAAAAAATAATTGTAGTAATTCCTAAGCGAGGGAGAATTAATGATGGTTTACCATCTTCATATTAACCAATTAGCTGCATACCAGTCTTTTCCAAAGTATTTAATAGAATCAAAATTTTGTTTTCTGTCTACCACTACTATATTGCATATTATAAATTCGCCACAGCTTTATGCCTACTCTCTGGCTTCGGCTCCTTCTTTGAGCATTTTCATGGAGTCTCCACAGATTTTAGGTTAATTAACTTTTTAGATCACACTGCCTTTGCATCTACAATTTAACGCAATCGTATAGTGAACTTTTAGCTTTTTACCCCCCTCCTCTGCACTTTAAATGTAAATTGTGACCCATTTCAAGACCGGGCAACACAGATGGAATCAATCCATCTAACTATTTATGTTAAAAACGTAAGAATGTGTACCAACAATTTTAGAAGTATTATAATGGCGGTAGACGACATAAATATCTAAAATCATAACTAAAAACTGGAATTCCAATACGAATTCATACGATACTCATGCTCTCAGCCAAGCTCTCTCAAATTTATTAATCTCATTGGCCCACTTGATATTACCTGGATTGATATTGAGATACATTCAACATTACAATACAGAGGTTTTAAGTAGCTATGGTTCCTGTTTTTCACATAGCGGAGTTTCAGGTCTTGTTTCGACTTAATCAACTTTTTTAATTAGTAACTTACGAAAAAAAGAAGAAAAAGCAAAACGCTTCTACCCACAGGATAGATATCATAAAGAAAGAAAAACGAGCAAAAATGGGGTTTTTCTTTCTTTATGTTATGTCAGGCCAATGTGGTTTAAGAAACTATCTTAGGATAGATATCTGTAGGCTTCCTACTACCCGAAGAGGCTAATGGCTATCCTTGTAGATTTATCGTTATAGTTGCTATTCCTTTTACCCTATGGTAAGCAGGCTAAAACGTGGGCGAAGTATAAAAAGAGAAGCATACAAAATTCTCTTAATTTCCAAGAAAATAAATTCAAAATATTGAAATTACAAAACCAGCCGCGGAGATATTTGAAAAGAGGAAGTGTGTATTAAGTCAGAGGCGAGCGATTCGTTCAGTCGTACAAAAAAAAATTAAAAATATTAGCCTCTTTTTATAGAAATAACGAACGAAACTGCAACTTACACGGCTGAAACTTAAATGAAAACAAATTGCTTTTAAGCTTATGCAGCACATAGTTCTAAAATTAGCACAAATTAGCTGGCATTGATATACTGTTTCTTGATTATCATTGGTTTAATACCCGTCGGTATTGAATAAAATGCAAAGACGGAGTATACCAAATAAGAGAAAATTTACACTTCAATAGAACCCCAAGAATAAAAGAAAAACTTCGACAAAACACTACAAAATCACACCAATCCAAGATTTATTAGCATTGATAACGTCAGTTTTAAATTTAACAAGTGTTCTTTCAACAGATAGGAAAGGGTTCGTAGTAGGACACCTCGTCAATAGAAAAATATATCTGTGCCATAAGGGGGGACACAGGGAACTCGGCATGTCGGTAGATTGAACTTAGCATCGTCTTCTTCGTTATGAAAAGTTTCCAAAAAAACTAGGGCAAGCAAATGAGGGGTTGTATTAGCTTTATATAACCGATTAAGCAAAACACAGTTAAAACGACCATTGTTAGCAACGATTATCCGGCATTTATAGGATTACTTGAAACTAGCACTTCACTAAAATCACAAAACACTGCTGGATTCTTCTAAAATAGGAACAAAAAGCGTTTAAAAATGTTTTTCACAGCAGAAAAAACGAAACAATTTAACATGCAAAACGAACCGAATCAGAAGAAAGGCTTTACCAGCTTTAGAATGGATAACTCGTAATTATTTTTATAGACAAATTCAAAGAGAAGCTGTCTTGGTAGTGTTAGGACCATAAATTAGCTTCGGGAATTCGCATTAAAATTTGAAATTCTCTAAGAGGCACGAAAAACTAGATTTATGG
Source organism: Artemia sinica (assembly GCA_027921565.1). Classification (NCBI taxonomy): domain Eukaryota; kingdom Metazoa; phylum Arthropoda; class Branchiopoda; order Anostraca; family Artemiidae; genus Artemia; species Artemia sinica. The sequence continues at coordinate 20,648,145 of CM051272.1, forward strand.
AATTTATATAAGGGTATATTAGTTATTTGAATAATGCTTAGGTATATTTCTACAATTTAAAATTTATATTGCTAGTTTTTTGTATCAGGCCTGGTGAAACAAATGAGCTGCCTTATTACCTGGTCGGTCAGTTTTTTTTTTTAGTTCTCTTAATGACTTTTTGGTAACTAAAGTAATTTTTCTTAAGCTGTACTGTACTGGAGTTTCTAAGGAAATCTAAATTGTATACTAAAATTTATCGGTATCTTGGCTGGTCGAAATCAATGGAATGCGTTACGGAATACTCTGTTATTCTATACAGGTTACATAATCACATTTTGCCTACTAAAACAGTATGTTATTTTTCGTTTTTTTCAGTAAAGCAATAACTTTGCATAATCATTCAAATATTGGGAATCATCGGTAGTCAGTTTATTTGCACGATGTTTATTTGCACGATGTCAGTTTATTTGCACGATGTTATTAATTTTTCTCTTGTTTCCATCGCAAAATTTTATTTATTACAAGCAAAAACAAACGCTCCTGAGCCAAAAACCGTGTCTCTCTATATTATCGCTTCCACTTCTTCATTAACAGTTGATAAGATATACTAAATTTACTTAGATAACCGAGTAGGCTACGCGAGGACTCGATTTCATCTTTTTTGACGCTGGAGGATTTCGAAGATCGATACAAACCGTAGTGATAATCGAATTTATATACAGGACCAATGCTCTTACAAATAACAGTTCAACCCTTTTATTTGACAGCGAAACAACCGAAATATCCAGAGACTTTTTGTTGTTTCAATGTCAAATAAAAGGATTTGTCCCCACTGAACTGTTATTTGACCGTCATGGAAAAGCAGTGTGGTCTTAGAAAATCTCTAGGATCAATACTCGCTTTTCTCATCAGTGGGCTTTGGGGCTCAGTGTTGTCTTGTACAAATCAAAAGATTTTCAACAATCGCTTGAACTGACCTGAACAAATAGTTTCAAACCTGACACTGAAGGATCGCCAAAAACACTTGACAATCGATGAACAAATAATATGCAGTCGAATCCCATAAATCTTCCCTTATTTGTCCCTCCCTATATACAAATTTAATGTCTCTATCATAATAATTTAGTATGATTATAACTATCAATCCCCGAAAATCTTTTGGAACAAGAAAATCCAGAATCGAGTCCTAAGGCTCATTAATAAATATCGACCCCCATTGTTTACATAATACCTTTATGCATCAGGTAAGTATTTTAATTTGAACTCCTCCCCCTTTAGAACTATATCTGCAGACATAGAGTAGTACTAGGCGAAACACACGGAATCAGTGACTAATCGGTCATTTGCACTACGAAATAACTGAAGTCATCCGTTTATTTCACAAAAACAAAATATTCACAAAGGTAAAAGATGAGAATACAGATTAGTTTACAGAACAAATCATTCGGAACTTCAACAAGCTTAGAGGATAAAAAAGAATCACGCTAACACTAATCAAGAACTTTAATGGGCGTTTTATAAGCAATAACGAATATGCCTAATATTTAATATTTTTGCCTTAAAAAATATGCATCCAAAATTAAAATACTTGGGTTCTTATTTTCGGAATGCTGTATTGAAAGTTTCAAAATGTTTCGTTTAGCTTAGGCGAAAAAAAAATTAAGCAAAATGTTTGAGTAGGTAGAACGAAAGCAGCCTTGAAACAATGTTATAATACAAAACCACTCAATTCTATAGAGCTTAAGAATTATGTGTTTTTTTTCCCTTCTATATATTACGAAAAACGGTAATATTTACATCAGATACAAATATTTAGGAATATATAAGGTAAGAAATTTCAGGTAGGAGAAAGAAAGGAAGGGGTACTAGAACCCAGCCCACCCTCCCCATATTGATTTCAGGGAATATTTGAAAAGCGTTGGCCTAAAAGCGCACTTAAGGAGGATTGCCATTAACGAGTCCATATGATTCAGTTATTCGAATAGTAAAGCAAGATCGTCTCGAGAGGTTGCTTTAGGAAGAAGCTTGACGATTGGGTGCAAAATGTGACTTATTATGGACGAAGAAGTCCAATTACACTTAGTATTCGTAGAAATATCCTACTAAATATCCTGCAAAGTGGAAAGAAAAAGGCTCGAAGCACCGGTTTAGGTTGGGATGAGACCATCAAAACAAGTAAAATCATTATGCATTGCTTGGGACATGGCCAAAGTAGAAACTTTGAACAGAATGGAATTGAGGAGGAGTATTTGCCAGTTTATCCACCTGAAGTGACTTAACGCTGGACCAACTTTGTAGCAGCAGTAACAGAAAATCTCACTTTTTAGAGACAATTGCCTAAAAAATTTTCTCATTTTAATGAAATTCTCAGAAAGAAAGATGAGAGTACTTGCTTTTTAAAATGACAGTGCTTTTTAAAAATCAGATTTTGACTCAACTAATCTGACAGCACAGTGACAAGCCCAAGGATTCAAACACGAGAGGTTTCAAAAAGTTTGCTAAGGGAAACCTTAACTTCCCGAATTTAACTGGAGATCCTTTGGACCAATTTTAAAAAGGGGGAGGGGTTTAAGAGTCTATGAACAGGTGCAAACAGGTATGTATCCTTCGAAGCTCCATATCTAGTTCCAATGTGATATTTATTCGAATATATGTGGAAGGCAAGAAAGGACCAAGCTTACTTTTCAAAAACTAAATATCTTCACACATAGGTAACAAACTAAATCTGTTCTCGTGATATAAGCAACAGCAAAACGAAAAAAAATATATAATTTCAAATTTTTCCTAGGTGGACACAGCCAAGAGTTAAAGGATGGGGACGAGGGGTGTTAAGTCCCGAAAATACATGTTTTGAGGCCTCTTAAACCTTCATATGGACCTCTCCCCAGTCCTGCTTGCATCCGGGCATAAGCCTTTTTTAAAAGTCGAGTAGACTTTAAAAAAAAAAAAAAACTGTAGTATAAGACACAACGAAAACAATTTTCAGGTAAATGCATATAAAAGCAACACAAAGAAAGAGCAGCTAAGCACTAAGTGGCAAGCAAATCTAGTGCGGCATCTTGGTCATTTTTTGACCTAACTAAGGCATCAATTGCCGCCTCTTCTGAATAGCCTAAGCTAACAAACTGGTTCGTTAACTCCAATAGAGGCTTCAAATCATCTACATCTGACTCTCCTGCTTTTAACAGTGCCTGCTCAACCCGATCGCCAGGATGGCCCGCTTCTTCAAGAGACTGAATGAGCAAAAGGTAATCTAACACCTAGAATAATGAATTATATAAGAATTATATTATTAATTATACAAGGACACATTTATAGTTCATTATTTTCTTTTGGCCAGAAAAATAATAAATAAAAAAAAGAAGATATCTACTCGTTTTCAAAATGGAATAGAAAGTAGAAAATGACTTTTCCTTGAGAATCTCTGAATGTAACTGAAAACGAGGGGTTATTCCATTTTGAAAAGTTTTTAAATATTTTCTTTATATTTTTGACTATTTGGTCTTCCGATTTTATTATCACGGAATTGTATCAAATCTTATACAAACATTTACACATTTCATATTTCTAATTACGTTGACCTCTCGGCTGTAATACAAAATCTCTGTTTTAATCTCTTAATACAAATTTTCAAAGTTGTTTCTTTTCAGCAGAGAAAAATTAACAAATTCATGTATTTATTGCAATTTTGTTTTATAGCCATGCTTCACAGCACCAAGAACTTCATCAGTTCCCTTGATTCTCTGGTTTCTCTTGCTCCAGTCGGGACGCTGGAGCAGAATCGGCTTAACCCTTTAGTTACATTCCAACAAAGCTCATCATCGAACCATCAGACCATTTCTGGACCTCCAGAAGATCCAATGAAAAGGTTAAAGGAAGCATTTAGAAGTTCTTGTTATCTCACATGGCTATATGAGTTGTTGAGTCGTCAGCAAAGTGGTGTACAGTCCGCTAGATTGATCTCCATGTCATTATTGTATAGAAAAGAGTAGGAGCCAGGCTACTACCTTTAATAACCACGTGGTTAGGAGACGTAAACAGCCAACGATTACCACCCAATTTTAACTTTCGATCACACCTCTTGGCCAACTTTAGATTCTATTCTTTGTTCTTCGACAGGCCTGTATGCCAAACTCTCAAAAGCCTCTAAAATGTAGGATGGCATTAACCTTGTTATACCCTAAGCCAGAACCTCAATTCGCTCCTGGTGCTAAGCCACGAAAGCCTAGCGTGTACTATTGTAGAATATCAAAATCTTACGGACTTAATAGATAACTTTTAGGCTTAAACAACCATAAATATGTTTATTGGATTGCCATCTGGTTTGGGTACAGAGAGGCACCCTTTTCCACGTTTGATGAAAGAATCCAAAGAAAAGGCAAATTCAGTACAACAATAATAAAAGCCCGCTTAGCTTGGGATGCTATCTGAACCACGAAATTTCATCACATCAACACTTCACAGAATACAATAGCTTTATGGATGGAGTAATTCACTCACTGAAGGAATAAGCATGGAGGGGAGGTCGGGAACTTCTTAACGATCATCGTTGAGATATGAAAATTGAACAGAGCAATATTCACATGAATATTGCTGTGAAACAATAGACCAATATTAACATGTGAAACAATATTCACATGAACCTACTTAAAAGGAAGAAATGGTAGAACTGTTCTAATGAGGCTACAATAGCTTCACCACTAGCAAAGACAATAGCACCTACCTCGAGGAAATTTTTAAAGGGCCTATAAGGAATGGGCGACTACAAGATGATCTGTTAGGGTCCTGGCCCCTGTGAGACCTCGGTTTCTATGCCAGATACAAGGGTGAATATATTTGTGAATTTACCATCAAAGCAATCGCAGATATTTCCCTCGGATTTATGTGGTAGTTAGCAATGCTTCACAGATTTTGTGGTTAGGTTCACCTTCATCCACAGAAACTATTCGCCCTCTGTATTCGGAATATTTAGGCATGTGGAAGGACAATGGTTTTTCAGGAAACATTTTAAATGCATCTTTATTGAGATTCACACCATTAGGTCAATCAAGTCCCCAGCTGAGTATAAACGCCTGTGTTGAAGCATCGACGCTTAGTATTTCTTGGCTAAGGTTGGTCACACTAATATACAAGCAGTTGCCCACTGGATATCCCTGTCCCACTTATCAAAGCCTTTAGTGATTACCTCCCAAAGCCCCTTTCCATTCTTTTCAATCAATGCACTTAATCTGGACTGTTCCCTTCCCTTTGGAAACAAGGTTTCATAACTCCAATAAAAAAGAAAAACGGTAAGCCTGGCTTTGGTGGCATTCGTCCTATCTCTCTGACTTCTATTTTTTCAAAATTATATGTAATCTTTCTTGCTGACTGGCTTAGGGAACAAGTCCATCTTCTTGTTGATCCTAGGCAGTTGGGAAACCTTAAATCTACATCAACCTCACATTACCTTATCCACCTCGTTGACTCCATGGGGAGACTACTTGAGGGACCAAACACCTGGCTAAACCTAATTTCTGTTGACCTACAAAAGGCTTTCGACCTGGTTAACCACAATATCTTGGTAGAAGAACTTATCGAAGAATTACAGTTCAAGACATTTTTAGTAAAGGTCGTTGCCTCGTTTCTTTCTAACAGATCAAAGGCAGTCAAATATCAAGATTGCTATTCCAGCCACCTTCGTATTCACAATGGTATTCCCCATAATCCCAAACGTACTATTCTTGGCCCCCTCCTGTTTTTCGTCATGATCAACAGCCTTTGAATGGATTGCCCTGACAGGTGGAAATTTGTCAACGACCTAACAGTTGTAGAGACGTGTTATAAAAATATTTATAGAAATCTAATGGGTATCCTCCATGACATTTTAGGCGATGCTTCTTCTCTTGATATGAAGGTTAATCCTTGTAAATCCACCGTATTATCTGTCAGTTTCCTTAAGTCCCCTCCTCTTCTCCTTCCTCCTATTCCTCCTAAGATTTCAGCGTCTTCCTTTAAACTCCTAGGTGTTACCATATTTTCTGATTTGAAGTGGGACACCCATGTAAATAACTTCCTCCGTTAAGCAAACTTGTCACTTTTTCTTCTGGAACTTCTGAATAAATTTAGCTGCCCCCCTCTCAGTTACTAAAGGTTTATATTTCTTTTGTACGTCCTTTGGTCGAGTACGCTTGTCCTGTCTGGCGTCAGGGTCTCGCAATTGTAGCAACTAAAAAAATCGAAAATATTCAAAAAGAGCCCTTAGGATTATTTATAAAGAAGGCAAGCCCCCCTGTTCCTACATCCTTGAAACTTCAAAACTTGATACCCTCGAGTCCAGATGAAAAAATTTATGCCCCCGTTTTGGGAAGTCAGCACAAACAAACCCCGTACTGAAAACCTCTGTCCTAGCCGCCACTCACCCATAAGGAATCGCCACCCTCGTCTAGTGTCTCAACCCATCCCAATCCTTTCTCCCATACCCTTTTCTACCTTATGTTATAAAAAAAATTATTCCCTTTTTTTGCAAATAAAATCAACCAAAATCACAACCCGTAAGTTTGCCAAAAATTTAAACTGTTTTGTATATAATATTTTTTCATTTTTGAATTTTTGGCTATTTTATTTGTAACTCTTTTTATCTTTTTATATTATGACCTATAAAATATTTTATAATTATGACCTATATTTATGACTTTTGTATTTTGTATTTTCTGACTGTTACCGGTTGTGTTTTCGTTACAGTGGTAACTATGTGTTGTTATTGTATTTTTTTTTTACTAAGAAATGCGAATTCGGCCCATTAGGGTTTGTGATAGTTCTTTTACCAATAAATATCCATCTATCTATCTATCTATATACACTGTTATGCGTTTAACCAAGTACATTAAACGAAGGAACTGTTCAAACTTTGATCGGAGATCACAAATATTGCAATGTTGCAATGATTACTGTGAGAAGCTCCATCGTGGGTGTCTGAGGATGGTTAAAACTCGTCTACTAGAAGTTAGTCTGTTACGATACTTCTTTCATTTACTGAATGTCTGGAAGGCAGATCACACCAATCCCACTTTAACTAAAGGATCATTATCACCAGCCCATATACACATTAACCAACCGCAACTAGAACAACACTGCGAAAAAAAAATTCTTATAAATACATTCAAAACTTAAAATTAGTTTCTAGTTCATCATTTCAAGATAGAGTCGTAATCATAATGTGCTCTATTATTTGTTTAATAGGGATCCATTACCCCAAAGAAAGTTTCCAACAATTCTGGAAAACATAATTTGCATTAGTTTTCCATAAACTTCTCCAGTCAAGAATAAAATTATGACTTTTCTCATAGAAGCAAAATATATGCAAAAGGTTTCTTACAATTTATATACTTTGGTGATATGAAAGTGGCCATGAATTTTTTTTTCGTTTTTTTTAAGTGATTAAAAACTTATAGAAAATCTTTCAAAATATCAGATATTTATTGGTTTCATTTCAATAAAACTGAAAATTTTTCACCAGAAAATATGAAGAGAAAATATCAATTGCCAAATTCAAGCCTTGGGTACAAATTTTCTTTTCTTGGAATTTCCTTTAAAATTCAAAATCCTCTATTAAATAAACAAACCGAATTAGAGCAAATATACAAGAAATTTTAAATAATTTATGAGAGTTAACAAGTAGTACCTTTTTTCCATCGTCACCAAACTTTTTAACTGCCCGCGCAGATCTTCCGTGATCAAATCCCATATCTATCATCTGTCGAACTAGGTATTGTTTTCCTATTGATAAGTCAAAGTATGGATTAGGTAATCTTGACTTGGGTATCACTGTCTTTTCCACTTCAACCTAAAAAAAAAAATTATTTAATTTACAATATCATTCCGATTTTTTTTTTTTTTTTACATATGATTGGTGCCATGAACAAAGTTATCAGTGGATGGATACAAAAAAAAAAAAAAAAAAAAAAAAAAAAAAAAAAAAAAAAAAAAAAGCTGAAGTTGATGCCCACTCGACAGGGAAGTAGGATCCATTCATGAAACATTAAGTATACTTAGTAAAAAGAAGTACTGAAAAAAATTTACATACGTCAAAAATTATTTTTAATAGTGATAACATCACCAATAAAATACAATAAATGCTCAAAATATCCATCAAGTTCACAGAAAAGAAAAATAACAATTGAAGAATAACACAGAAAAGAAAACAATAAATATGTCTGTGGCTCTTTAATGTTTATGTTTGTGACTTCACTATATGCAGTTTCACTATTTTTATAGGACACTTTTTGTCACTATTTTACCTTTTGATTTCATGAGAAAATCATTAAAAAATATATAATTTTATACCTAAATAAAACTTCTCTAATTCTTAAGCAATTTCATTAGACTGCTAAAGCAATCAACAAAATTGATGAATAAACAATTCACCAATTGGTTTTCAATACGTCTGAAACGAGAGGATTTAATAGGAAGAGAATATTGATTAATATTTTTGTTACATAAGAGACAACTGAACCTAAATTCACTGTTTCCAATATATTAATACATAAAAAAAAAATGATTCCCAGAAGTTTGAGCAGTATTTAGTTTTCAATCTTCATACCATAACACATAGTTCACGTAGCTTAGAGGTGTTGAAATTTGTCGTAGATTTTGCCAACGTAAGAATGCTAGTTTCAAGTTGGGAGGAACAGGGGCAAGGGGCTGTTGGAGGAGCCATTTGCCCACTGTATACATAGAATAGCGTAGATTGAAAATCCTTGCGTGATTCCGCTTCAAACAAGGCACAAAATGATCTACAACAAAAAATGCCAGGAAGGGGGGGGGGTCCAAGGATCCCCTTTATGTCTCCAACCATTGCGCAATTCTATTTAAAGCAAGGCAAAACATACATACTTTTTACAAAATAAATTGCTCGTGGGAATGCGGGGTCGCTGTGATGCAAAAAAAAAAAAAAAAAAATACACACATAAGAAATAGGTTTATATAGTCTCTTCAAAAGTCCCCCTCCTGCTTATATTCATTTTTTTGGGGGGGTTATGTTTTTTTTTCACTCGCGGGAATTTCTGACCATTTTAAATTTGGCTTTTTAAAAGAATTATATTCTGCCCGTTTTAATTTTCTAACACCAGTTCCATTTTATTTTTCTTTCATTTCCACATACTTTCATCAGAGGCAACGCAAGGCATCGATTGGAAATCGTAAGTTCTATTGCCTTTTTTAAGAGTCAAAAGCAATCAGAGGGAAACTAGCCCCACCCCATTCCCTTTTTTCCCAAGTGGATCCAATAAAAACTTTGAGATAACCATTTTGTTAAAAATAGTTCAAAGATCAGATAACAAAAACTCCAGGGTCAACACAACTCCCCAGGGCCCGGAGGCAGACGTCGTAATTTATTCCCTGGAGCCATATATGGTTCTTATGGTAGAGTTGCTTGTATAAACTTCAGATGGGGCGCATTTCATTGGAAATTCAAAGTTCTAGTTCACTTTTTAACAGTGAACCCTCCCCCCCCTGAAATACTTTGAATGAATCACAATTTTATGTCCTTAATTGAAAATCGTTTTCAATCCCCTCCCATGTACATATATGACCAATGTGCTACTAGTGATATATTGTTATTCTAGATTCCTCTTTATGCTGAGTTGAATGGCATTCCATTGGCAGTTAGCAAGCAATCATCTGGTGGTTTGCTAACTGCTAACTGAAGAGAAATTTCAGAAGCCAAAAAAAAAAAATGCAGCTTACTTCAGCCACTAGTTCAAGAATAAAATGGAATTCAAGAACACTGAAAGGAGTACATAAAAAGAAAACTATATCAGACATGATTATAGCCAATATCAGGTCACACTGGCAAAGAAAACACACAATCTTCACAGTATCAGGTGCTATTGAATTACCATAATTTAAAACTGAGGAAAAGACAAGGTGTTATTGTTTTTACTGAGAAGGCAGCCAATGTCTGTATCGTCATAGTATACGACTCTATAGAGCTCAAGCGCATTAGATGCAACTTCAATCTGGTATGAGGGGATATTATAGAGGGTCAAATTCTATGTTCTGAGGGTTCAAGTCCTTTCTGGGGTGGTACATTTTTCTTTTTTTAAATCATTTTTTCTATACTTATCCATCTGGATGTATGTGTGAAATTCTCTCACTATGGCCTTTTAAATTTTATTTCTAATTTTAGTTTTTCCTATGACAATTCTAATCCTGTTAGATTTTTTAGGTTCTTGGTCATATCTTTACAATAATGTGTTCACTAAAAAGGAGGGCTTTTGGGTTTTTATTTTAACTACTTACTGGTCACACAAAACCTAAAGATATTAGGAGTTTTGAGAAAAATTAATAAAAATCAGATGACTTAGCAAGCAAAATTGGAAATGCATCTAATTAAAAAAGAATAACTTGGCATTATAAATACACAAAAAAAGGTTGCCAAACAAAATGAAATTAAATTTGTTTTGTGAAGGAGAATAAAAATTTCTTTCTTATCAAGAGTGAAGCCCGGTCCCCTGGTACTATTTCCAATCAGAAATATTTTGTTCTAAGTCATAAGTGAGGGGTGGCACCTGAGGCAGTGCCATACCAAAAATTTTGGATGAGAAATCATTGGAAAAAACACACACAAAAAAAAACTTTGTCCAAATGCTTAGCCTTATTTCATAAATAATGGCACGTCAGACTATAAAAAACTGACATGGACAATACCATTTGAGAAGCAATCTAATTCTAAAGAAAGAAAAAAATGACTCACATGATTAGAAGGCCACCGAGAGGGAGGTTCAGAGTTATTATATGTACTTGCAGTGGGAAAACAGCCAAGCGACGTATCCATCAAACCATCGTGTAATCCCTTAGTTGGTAAACCCCAGCTATTACAATATGAATATTCTTGATTCACCTTGCTTTTATCACAACTTGAGACACCTTGATTCACATTTGTTCCATAATAAGATACTGCACCACTATAACAGCCATTACTTGTATATAAGCTATTTGTCTGTGATGGCACTGTGTGGGATTGGAATGTACTGGGAGCTAACAGAGAGGCAAGTTCAGCTTTATCATTAATACTTTTTAATGCCAAGTCTTCAAAAGGAGTAGAACCGTTTTCAAATTCATCAAAACTGGTTAACTTTATCACATTCTGTTGTTTACCGGGTTCTATTATATCTTTCTTGGGACTTTGCAAACTTTCATTTAATCCCGAAAGCTCACTCAGTTTTGCGTCTGCACGGAATTCATCCACCAGTTTCTTCAGATCTTCATCCTCATTTGGATCTTCAATCTCGATTTCAATTTGGGATGCAGTCAAAGTACGATTTTCTGGCGCTAATTTTGCTTTTACGAGCTTTTCTTCTCTTTTTCGATTCCTATACTCCTCTAACCTTTCTCTAAGACCTTGCATTTCCAAGATTCTATTCTGTTTTGAGTTGTCCATCTCAGATAAGGCCAGTTTGGCTCGTAGCCTCTAAAAAAACAAAAACGGAAAGACATTATTTTTCCTTTCCCATTATCTAAAAAAAAATAGTGCAAAAGAGTAAGATTTCACTTATATGAATAAAAATTTGGAAAGTTCATTAGTATGAACGGTTTGATAACATATAGAGCTTTTGCTGCTAGATGCAAATACCATATGAGCTATTAGGGCTTTTTGTTTTTTAGTCAGGGTGTTATATCCATAAGTTGATATGTTACATCGATAAATTAATCATTTACAGATGGTGCACAACCACAGAAAATCGTCCTGGATCATCACATAGGTAAGCAGAGAAAAGCACATGTGAAAAGCACTCCAGTGAATCCATTATATCAATTGACAGAAAGATTGAGATGGCTAGGACATGTTTTGCAGATGAAGGATGACAGATTGCCAAAGATTGTCCCTATTGGTCACTCATATAGGGCCAAACTAAAAAATTTTTGTCCCCAAAAGGAGCAAGATTAAGTCACATGAAAAAATTCAAAGAAAACTGGAACTTCTAAGGAGGGCGTAAAGAGGAAAGCTTTTAATAGATTGGGTTGGAGGAGGAACTTGTGCAGCTGTGTTGGCCTCAGACGGCTTCATATTGCAGTGAATTGTTAGTAGTAATAGTATTAGTTACTCTATGCACATGAAACTTATTTCAGAATTTTTTCTTCTTACGTGCATATTGCTCTGTAACTTCGACATATAGACAACAGTTGTTGCAACATTTCATATGGCTGTTGGAATGGATGTCTAGTTTTATTGTTCTATAAAAACTCTTAGTAAATTGATTTATGCAAATTTACCTCGTTAATTCAAGGACCCTTTCTCGGCAGGTGCTTTTGTTCTATTTATGAAATAACTTTCATCACTAGTTCTCCTCTTTAAGTGTTACCTTAAATTACCTTAAATCGCAAGTCCAACGAGATAAGGTGGCGATGTGCCTCCTGTAAAACATCTCGCTGATGGTGTGACATGACTATGGTTTGGCATCCGAAGTTAGCCTGCACTCTGCATTGGCCCAATCACGATCAACTCCTTTCTTGAACGCATCCATGGTTTGGGACTGGATGGTGGCTTTGGAGAGGCTCTTCCAGTGAGGGACAGCGAATACAGAAAAGTAGTGCTGGTGCTCACGTCCATAGCAATGGGGGACTTGCCGCTTCTGTGTGTGACCTCTTGTTGTACTTGCACGGGATGAGGAGTACACTTGACTTGAGATGTCCTTTTTGAGCAGTTTGTGTTGATTCTCCCTTCTGTTCTAATTTCTGCTTAGTCTATGGAATCAAAGGATAGATTTAAGCCACGTCCTTGATAACAACCCCATAGCAAAAAGCTAGTTGGGGTGAAACTGTAGAACCAAGCACTGCTCTAATTTGCATTGTAGCTCTTTGTTGGGAGTCAGCAATCCCAGTATCGATATTGACAGTAATTCTCCCACCTTGAAATATTTAGTTAGAATGTAAAATACACTTTATTCATTATGCAAAGCAATTAAGCTATCTTTGGCAAAATGTAAAATACACTTTATTCATTATGCAAGCAATTAAGCTATCTTTGCAAGTACTGATCAGCAATTATCTAATATAGTTTAGTGGATGACTTCTTTCATTATAATTTTGGTTGTCCATAAAGCTCAAACTTAGAATTCTCTATGATCACATGGCCAAATTTGAAGTCTGGTACCCACGTTTTGACATTTGGAAATAAAGGTCATTCTGTTTTGCTTCAAAGTCCACTTCTATCTCTAAGGTACACTTTTTAATTCTTGAAAAACAGTGACACATGATAAATTTAAATTAAACTAGTCCTAATATACAATCAAAATAGCACAAAATATCCTCAAATTGCTAATTATCCACCAGATCTAGATCCTCCTCCAACTTTTGCATGAAAAGGATACATCAGACAATCTTTCCTGGTGGCATCCCAGGAGGAAGGGGCATCAAAGAACTTTTCCCAGGAGGAAAGGGCATCAGAGGACTTTTCCCAGGAGGGGGGGGGGTCAAAAGCAAAAAAATGCACCTACCCATCATTTTCTGAAAGGTGTTCTTTGGAACAGTGTGGAGGGGAGAGGGTCAATATTTTCCCTTAATGCTGGATGAATAACTGACTTTAAAATTGTATAATGATCCTTTTGACTGGGAAATTTTGCTATTCGATACTTTTTAGGTAAAGACAGTAGACAAGTTCCACTTGATCAGTAAACTTCTGCATGCTGGTTACAATGAAAATTTTCTGTAAATCCAAAATTCACCAAACTTTAATTCAATATACCTTATAAATTAGTGCTTTTTCACAGAAAGACACATATTTTTACAACATGTAGCAAAATGTCTCCAGTGTGCAACTAATTTTTCTACATAATTGATACTGTATCAGGGTCATACAAACCATACTAAATGGGTAGACAACAAAGCCAACAGATCATAAAAGATGGAACTAATAGGCTAATCAGTAGCAGCTAAACTTTACCACCCTTTGTTACCTTACCACATTCATTATGGTACCTAGTTTCATAACCGAATTTTACCACCATCTAGAAAAGATCCTGAACTGAACTTCTGTATATTTTTTTTATTCATGATTTGTCAATTGAATTGAATACATACAAGTTTTGACAAAAATAATATCTAATCCCACAGCATGCAGCAAGATCCTTGATATACATCTGGAACACTGCATCATGGGAAATTAAGTTATCAACAAAAATGAAAACTGCTATGGACATTAACTACTCACAATGCTGGAAACTGCTGAGTCAACTTCTATTTTTTGATATGCTGCATCAAGGGCATGCTGAACTGATAGAGGAAGTTTGGCTGGAGGTAATGGTCTGTAAGCCTCACCTATTTTGAATGGAACCCCGTCTATCCAAAAATTATCTAAAAAAAAGAAGAAATTAATGTCCAAACAAAAATACGAAAAGATGTAACATAAAGAAAGATTTTACAACGAAGTTTTTTGTATGTTTATGCATTTCAAGGAGGCACACTTGTGCCTCTATAAAGAGGCGACCCACCACAATGTTAAGCGATTTCCGGTCCTAGAGGTCGCAGAGAGACGGCGGTAATCGCATTTTGTAGCCCAAGCTCAAACTAAGAAACTTGCAAAATTTCATCCTCCTCCGACTTTATCTTCATGGGGTAAACTGGGCCGGAAGTTTGGACCCTCCCACCACAGCCCCCCTTTAACGTTGTCCGATTGGGCTGAAATTTAGAGGTTAAGCTTTCCTAGGGCCCGGGAGCTTATCCTCGAAATTTCAGCTCAATCCGATCACTCCTTCCCTGTTTTCAAAAAACCAAATATAGCCACTTAAAATTCATTTCTTTTTTTTTCTTAGCCACGCCTACAGGCCACAGTTGGCAACGGATCCGGTTGAATGAGGACTCATTCGAAGCAGAATTCGACCTGTTAGGGCCTTTTGATATTTTCAGACCGAAAAAATTATCCCCCGAATTTACATTTACGAAAAAACCTTATTTTTTTTAAATAATACAGATAAACAGGTTAGACATGCCTTGTTATGAAAATATCTGCGCGTCAATTTTCATAACAAAGCATGTCTAACCTGTTTATGTGTATTATTTGAAAAAAACTACGTTTTCTAAAGAGTTAAAGAGGCTGAGTTACAAGGTCAACCCTTAAAACGTATAGGGATTAGGAGGCACAGTTGGGGGGGGGGCTGTTAAAGAGGCTGAGTCACAAGTTCGAACCTTAAAACGTATAGGGATTAGGAGGCACAGTTGGGGGGGGGCTGTTAAAGAGGCTGAGTCACAAGTTCGAACCTTAAAACGTACAGGGATTAGGAGGCACCCTGTACGACGTGATTTGAGTATTCAGGAATTAACAGCCTTAACACAAGAATGTTCAAGAGCGGGGGGTTTGGGGGGTGGCAGCCCCCCAACTTTAACTCCTGACACGATCAGCTAACAGTTAGTCAAGCAATAATAAGTAATAAACTGTACAAAAACGTGCAGAAATTATTTGAAAAAAACTACGTTTTCTAAAGAGTTAAAGAGGCTGAGTTACAAGGTCGAACCTTAAAACGTACGGGGATTAGGAGGCACAGTTGGGGGGCTGCCGCCCCCCAAACCCCTCGCTTTCGCAGCCTTTAAAATAAAAAAAAAAGTTTTTTAAACTGAAAGTAAGGAGCGACATTAAATCTTAAAACGAACAGAAATTATTCCGTATATGAAAGAGGCTGTGCCCTCCTCAACGCCTCGCTCTTTACGCTAAAGTTTGACTTTCTCACAACTCTTTTTTTAAACAATAAAAACTTTAGCGTAAAGAGCGAGGCGTTGAGGAGGGCACAGCCTCTTTCATATACGGAATAATTTCTGTTCGTTTTAAGTTTTAATGTCGCTCCTTACTTTCAGTTTAAAGGAATTTTTTTTATATTTAAAGGCTGCGAAAGCGAGGGGTTTGGGGGGCGGCAGCCCCCCAACTGTGCCTCCTAATCCCCGTACGTTTTAAGGTTCGACCTTGTAACTCAGCCTCTTTAACTCTTTAGAAAACGTAGTTTTTTTCAAATAATCTTTACAAGATCTCACTAGGTACAAATGTGAATAATGATGAAAATTCAGCCAAAAGAATTGGCTCAAACTACAGAATGTATTTGAAAGACTTGTGGGATCAGCATAAGAATTGCTTATAATTTGTAATTTAAGGGGTTTTTCCGCTGTCCAATTGTTAACTAACAAAGTTAGCTAAAAACAAAATTAGCCATAAGAACTTGAAGGAGCATTTGATCACAAATTGAAAGTTGTAATACAATTTTTAAGTACTAAAACTAATCTAATATCAAATACTAAAAAACCACTAAAACTAATTTCAAAATGGCCAAAAGGTAGTCTGTCCCCCAAAGGCAATATAACCTAAGTAACCCCAAGGGCGAGGATCCCAAATATGCAAGTAACCCATTTCAAATATCTTTCAAGCCAAAAATCCCAGTGTAAAATGGTCACTAGAGGAGGACATGTCTATTGGGAGGAGGTAAATATAGGCAGGTGAAAACAACCCAGAAATTAAGGCCCAAAAATGTCTAGCCGGATCTCACTAGCCTAGGACCTGAAAATCTCTAGCCTGAGTAGGAACTAAGGCTCAAGACTGCTCCTCCCTACTCCCAACCTCAGAAGTATGGCTAAATTGCACTACTTTCAACTTGTAATTGTTGGTGGATCATTCAGAGAATATTCTTAAGTGAGCAAACAAGTGGCATAAACCAAAGGGTAATAATTACATATTTTGAACTTAATGGTTTGTTCCTGCTAAATTGGGTATTCATGGGTTTTGGTAGACACTAATTACAAATGTACAACTCAAAATTGGAATATGACTTGTCTAAGACAAAAAACAGCATGTACCTTAGATTTTCCACCATCCAGCTGGGACCAAGTCCCCACCACCTCACTTCATAAGTATAGAAAATATTTGTTATTTATAGGAAATTGAGATATAAGATATAAGATATTTTATTTTTTAAAAAATCGCTATCACAAGCCCACAAAGGGCCGAATTCGGACTTTGGAGTCGACAATATAAATGGTTACACTAAAAATGCAAAGAACAACAACAAAATAGAGAAAATCATAATGAACAATCATTTAAAAGTCAATAATTAAAACTGTAAAAAGTCAATTAAAAAATTAAAAAGATAAAAACTGGTCAAACTAAACTTAGAGCGAGACATAAATGCATTTAAATTAAAAGGGATACTAAGAAAATGTCAATAATTCAACTACAGTAAATCAATAAAAGAGTTAAAAACAATAAAACTGGTCAAAAAAAAAAGGGGGGGGGGGCAAGCAAATGAGTGCAAGAACCTGGGCAGTACCATCAACTAATAAACAAAAAAGAGGGGGGGGGGAAGAAACTATTGAGACATTTTATTTATTTTTTCTGTAATGAAGGGGATAAAAGTTCTTTCGTATCTGGAAGTAACGCAGCGAATGGGGGACAAAGCAGGGATGGGCTCAGAAACAGCTCGAGGCGGCCGTAATCTGGATGGGGAGTGACGTTTGGGGAAAATACTTGCCGTCCGAGGGTTTGTTATGGCATTTTTTGCAAAACGGAGGCACAACGAAACCCTCCTTTGCTCCAGGGTTTTCAGACTAGCTTTTTTTAGGAGCAGAGAGTATGGCACCTTGCCTTCTTTGAAAATTATTCGCAAGGCCCTTTTTTGAATTGATTCGATTTTTTCCGATTCTTCGCGAGAGATACCAGGGTGCCAAACTGGACAAGCATATTCTAGATGCGGGCGGACAAAAGACGTGTAAATTCGTAAGGAGTGGGAAGGGGGGACGCTGAATTTATTTAGGAGCTTAAGGAGGGCGATAGACACATTAGCTCTATGGATGATGTCTTTAACGTGGATATCCCACTTTAAATTTGAAG
The DNA here is from genome assembly GCA_027921565.1 of Artemia sinica. Lineage (NCBI taxonomy): Eukaryota > Metazoa > Arthropoda > Branchiopoda > Anostraca > Artemiidae > Artemia > Artemia sinica. Next base: position 20,665,969 of record CM051272.1, read on the forward strand.
AAATTGTGACGCCAAGTAGTTTAAATGAGGACACAGAAATTTCAGGAGGGATAGGATTAAGAAAATAGGGCGAGGATTTGAGGAAACAAATGGGCATTATCATGGACTTAGAGGCGTTTACTGTCATGTCTAAGTCTAAGGCCTCGTCTCCAATTTCATTGAGGATACTCATAGGGTCACTTATTAAATTTCTGAAGCAAGTTTCAACAACCGTTAGGTCATCAACAAATTTCCATCGGTCAGGAAATTCCTTTGCGAGGCTGTTGATCATTACTGAAAAAAGGAGGGGACCTAGGAGAGTACCTTGGGGTATGCCGTTGTGGACAGGGAGAGGATTTGAATAATGGTTTTGGTATTTGACAACTTGCGATCTATTTGTTAAGAAGGAGGCAACTAATTTCACCAGTAAGGGATCAATATTGAACTCGTTGACAAGTTTCTCAATTAAAATATTGTGGTTAACAAGGTCGAATGCTTTCTGAAGGTCAATGGAAATTAAATTTAGCCAGGAATTAGGCTTTTCAAGGGTTTTCCCGATGTGATCAATAAGAGAAACGAGGTAATGGGAAGTAGAGGTGGATTTTAGGTTCCCAAATTGTTTCAAGTCAGTAAGAGGTAGGATTTTTTCCTTTAGCCAATCTGCAAGTAATCCTTCATAAAGTTTCGAGAAAATAGGAGTAAGAGTTATAGGCCGAACGCCTTCAAAACCAGGCTTTCCGTTTTTCTTTTTCAAAGGGGTTATGAAACCCTGTTTCCAAATTGTAGGAATTTGCCCAGACTCGGTAATTTTGTTAAACAGGAAAGACAAGGGCTTAGACAAGAAATCACCGAAGGCACTAATAAGAGGACAGGGGATATCCAAAGGACAAATACTTGTCTTTCTTAGTTTTTGAATTCTTCTTTCTATCTCAGACGGGGAAACAGTGGGTAAAGAAGGGGAAAGGGCTCCTGATGGTAATTGGTCGGACAGTGGTGGAAGGCTCTGGACAATGGAAGCGAGGAATTTATTGAGATTATTGGCAGTAATATCAGGGGACTCGGGTAGATTGAAGTTAAGCTGTTCAAACCTCCTGCCACATAGCTTTTTAACCTCAGAATACCAGTTTTTTGGTTTATTAGTGAACAATACTTCGACCTTATTTTTGTAGTACGATCGTGCCAATTTGCGAATTTCTCTTTTAATTGATTTTCTTAGTTTATTGGCTTCATCTTGTTTACCATTTTTGAAAAGCTTCAATTTGGTTCTAATTAGTGTTTTTATAGTTTGGTTTATCACTGGAGCACTTTTTAAAGTGTTTTTTTTCTGGGAAACAAATTTGATATTTATCAATTAGCTTTTTGTGGAACGTAGCCATTTTCTCATCAAAATTATTTAAACTATAAACATCGGACCAATCTTCAGTATTCAGCCACATACCAAAAGAAAGAAGACCAGAATTTTGAAGAGGGCGATAACTGCCATAAGTTATTGAGAAATAATGCTTAAAATTTGAGGAGGGGGATAAAAGAATCGAAAGATGATAACTCCCACCTAATGGAGGCAAAGCTGAGGGAGGGTTGTAAAAATTATACATATTAGTTAAAATAACATCAAGAGAGGTATTTCCCCGAGTCGTTGGTATTTTAACAATTTGCTTAACTTTAAGTGAGGAGCAAAAAGAATCCATTTTAAGGTCATTTTCATCACCAACTAAAAAAGGACAGCATTGGGGTATTTAGAAATAACAAAATCAGCACTTGTCTGCAATTGCTGGATGAATTACGTTTTGACTCGATATTTTGATTTGGGGAGTAATGGAAAACAGCTATTGCAATAATATTAAATGGACGAGGAAGAACTTTTGGTCTAATACTTAGCCAGAGGATTTCATCATACTCGGATAAACTAGGGACTCGAATCAGCTTTGGGTAAAGGTTACTCTTAGTAAAGAACAAAACACCGCCACCTTTTTTTCCAAGTGGGTGGTCTAAAGGACGGAGATTAATAAACTCCGTATAATTTGTCAGGCGCAGAGACCCTGGGTCATGGGACTGTACTTCCGTAATAGCTATAATATCGATTACCTTTGATTCTGAAAGCACCTCGAGTTCGGTAAGCTTTTCAAAATTAAGACTTTCAGCATTAGTAACTAAAAGTTTAGGAAAAACAAACCGATAGGGGAATCTCGACAGGGATACTTGGTGTGTTTGAGAATTTCCTGGGTGGGGTTTCAATTTAATGTTATGATGCTGCGGAGAAGTAGGGTAAGAGAAGGATTTACCTTGGGGATTTGGAGGTGGAAGGAAGGGCGAGGATACAGACGAAGCATGATGAGGAAGGTGCAACTTGTTTTCAGTTGTCGGGAAGTGCGAACAATTAGGATTTAATACAAGACAATTATTAAATGCAAAAGGTCTCAGACCTGAGTCACACTGGTAGGGTGGGCACGCGGGGTAAAACGAATGGGTCGGAAGCGGGGTTTCGTGGATATAGGGTAAGAAGTAGTTGAATAGGGAGGATTTTTGGTAGGGAGGAAAGGGGGAGATGGGAAGGTAAGAAGGTGCTGGGAAATGGAAGTGGGGTGGGAACTTTCTGGGAGGAGGGAGGTTGGATTTGCTTTGGCAAATGACGGATGGAGGCCAGAACCAGTCAACAGCATCTTGGGCACATTAAGCGGGTAGGGTATGCAAGGGGGCTTGTGACTGGGAGGGATATGAGTAAGAGGGGATTGTGGGAGGGTTTTGGTGCAGTAACGTCTGTGATGATGCTTTGACAGGTCGTAAGTAAAATTTCGGGTTGGAGGGGCGTGTCGGGTAGACGATGCCTGGGGCATGTTGCTTTGTAAAGGATAGGGAGGTAGGTAATGAGGGGTAATTAATGAGGGAGGAATGGGGTCCGTAGTGCTGCCTAAAAAAAGGGGTTTTCCAGTGTTGAATCCTTGACTGGTACAGGGGCAAGGGGCTGTTGAAGAACAGGGGCAAGGGGCTGTTGGAGGAGCCATTGGCCCACTGTATACATAGAATAGCATAGATTGAAAATCCTTGCGTGATTCCGCTTCAAACAAGGCACAACATGCCTCTACAACAAAAAATACCAGGAAGGGGGGGGGGGGTCAAAGGATCCCCTTTATGTCTCCAACCATTGCGCAATTCTATTTAAAGCAAGGCAAAACATACATACTTTTTACAAAATAAATTGCTCGTGGGAATGCGGGGTCGCTGTGATGCAAAAAAAAAATACACACATAAGAAATAGGTTTATATAGTCTCTTCAAAAGTCCCCCTCCTGCTTATATTCATTTTTTGGGTTATGTTTTTTTTCACTCACGGGAATTTCTGACCATTTTAAATTTGGCTTTTTAAAAGAATTATATTCTGCCCGTTTTAATTTTCTAACACCAGTTCCATTTTCTTTTTCTTTCATTTCCACATACTTTCATCAGAGGCAACGCACGGCATCGATTGGAAATCGCAAGTTCTATTGCCTTTTTTAAGAGTCAAAAGCAATCAGAGGGCAACTAGCCCCACTCCATTCCCTTTTTTCCCAAGTGGATCCAATAAAAACTTTGAGATAACCATTTTGTTAAAAATAGTTCAAAGATCAGATAACAAAAACTCCAGGGTCAACACAACTCCCCAGGGCCCGGAGGCAGACGTCGTAAGTTATTCCCTGGAGGCACCTCGAGTTCGGTAAGCTTTTCAAAATTAAGACTTTCAGCATTAGTAACTAAAAGTTTAGGAAAAACAAAACCGATTGGGGAATCTCGACAGGGATACTTGGTGTGTTTGAGAATTTCCTGGGTGGGGTTTCAATTTAATATTATGATGCTGCGGAGAAGTAGGGTAAGAGAAGGATTTACCTTGGGGATTTGGAGGTGGAAGGAAGGGCGAGGATACAGACGAAGCATGATGAGGAAGGTGCGACTTGTTTTCAGTTGTCGGGAAGTGCGAACAATTAGGATTTAATACAAGACAATTTGACTGGTCGTGAGTAAAATTTCGGGTTGGAGGGGCGTTTCGGGTAGACGATGCCTGGGGCATGTTGCTTTGTAAAGGATAGGGAGGTAGGTAATGAGGGGTAATTAATGAGGGAGGAATGGGGTCCGTAGTGCTGCCTAAAAAAAGGGGCTTTCCAGTGTTGAATCCTTGACTGGTAACAGCTGGGACTGCCCAAGTTTGTGCACTTGTTTTTTGTTTGCAACTCGATTTATTTCATAAAAAGGAAGGGGGACATAAATATGCAGGCTATCACACCCGAAACAACAACCACTTGATGCAAACTTACATAAAGGGACGTGGTCAAAATTACACTTTGTTTTAGTACACTTGCCAGTGAGGTAAAAACGACATAAGTGCAATAACGAGCACTTCTTTTGGTCGCACTTGTTATATAAAAATCGAGAACAAACTCTTGGACTAGCTTCATTTTGTTTTTTGAAGTTATGAGTAATAGATACATGATTATAGGGGCACTTTGGACCTAATTTACAATTTCCTTACTTAAAAAACTTGCGATTTTTTATAGCACTATTATCAGGGATACTTTTTTCCTGCAGCTTGCTTGGAGCACGATCATGTCCAAAATGACATTTATCACCTAATTTGCAAATACCTGCCAAAATTATATTAGCACATTTGCAATTATTTGCAGAGAAGTCCTTATTATTAGTCAGAACCACTTCAGTACTTTCAAAACAAATTCGGGCATCTCTGATTGAGTTATCAAGGTCAGGATTATAATCAGGTTGAATAGAGGTGATATTGGGGTCAGGTACAGATTCTGAACTTGGGTTTATATCACTCGTAGTACTGGCTAAAGTTGATGAACTTAATCCTCCGCTTCCTTCATTAATATTCATTGAGCTTGGGGACAATGCACTGTTTTGATGATGAGAATCTAAGGTGTTATTTACCTCGTTTGTGATGGAATAATTTGTAAGTTGACTACTTGAATCATTTTCATAAATTGACAAAAAATCTCTAATTAGCATCAACACATCCGTTAGCTTTTCTTTTAAAGTCAAAATTTTTTTAAATCTGCTTGTGATGAGGAGGATGTCGTGACGCTGTCCGTTTGAACATATTTATCCATGCTGCATTCAGTGGTTTGGCATGATACATGCATTGAGCCTTCGGGAAGAACTTCAAGAACTTGGCACTGGGGTGGGGCAAGGACAATTGTAGGACCAACTGAACTAGCCTCCTGGGGCTTGTTTGATTTTTCTGTTGAAACAGAAAGCTGGCTGTGTGGAGGGTCATGATAAGGAGTAGGACTGCTTAGGTCACTTAGGATGCTAAGGATTCTGTTTCTTTCAACTGGGGTACGAGGCGTTCGGGGGAAGCCAGAACTGGGTACAGAAGGACCCGGAGAAGTAGTAAGGTTTATCTTGGATTTAGTGGAGCAGTCAAGGCACATCCAGGAGTTACTCCAATTAGTAATGTCTATCCTGGCACACTTTTCGGCCCCTGCGTGGAACCAAGAGTCACAATTGGCACATTTGATTGAGTTAGAAGTAACTCGTAGTCTGCATTCTGGACAGTATTGTTTTTGTTTTGCCATTTGGACAAAGGTCAAATTCACTGTAGCTTTGTACTTAGAGAGGTGTTGACAGGTTGAGCTCTGTGTTGAACTTTGGGTAACCATGATTTAACATCTCTTCAACCTAAAACCACAGGCTGCCTTTACTGCTGTAATGATACTAGAGACTAAGAATTTCCAAAGACTCAAGGAGGCCACTCTTAATCAATTTGAGCTGTCACCAGATCACTTTCAGAAGAGATTCAGAAGTAGGAAATGAAAATTTGGAGATTTTCAACAGATTCTCTGCATGGACTAATGGATTTTAGTCTTAAATGGCTTAATGGTTTATGACATTATGTATGATGCGGTAGAACTAAGATAAATAGTGGAGTTAGCTGTCCAACTGACATACTCAAACAGATTAAAAAATTGACAAATTAAAAAAAAGAAGCAGCCAAAAACAGTTGGATAAATACCAGAGAAAAAAAAATGGACAAAACAACAAGTCTAATTTCTAGCCAATGAATTAAAAATATGAAGCAAAGCAGATACTTTAGCAAGAACCATTGCATAAATATATATAATATATTGGAAAAAATACTCAAGAAATAAAAACTACATGAAGAAAAAGCTGGGGGAAAAGGCCACAGGAATGACTGAATTTGACAACACAAGTAGATCAACCACCAAAAAATTAAGTTTGGCACAAGTTCTATCCATGGCTAATGATACAAACTGTTTATCAAATATTTTTGAACAGAGCAGACTAATTGACCCTTTATCATAATGAGACAGTATCTGTATTGAATCCCTTTTTGTTAGGTCATCATAAATTGAGCTTATAAACACATCCTTAATGTTTCTGTTTAAAGCAAGGTGTCAATATCCATAAGCAAATAATCATCCTTTCCACCACCAGTCACAGGATAGTGTGAGACATAGATGGAAAGCTTCAATGAGAAGCTCTGGAAATGAGAGGGTTTGCTTTTGCAAAGAACAAAAAGAAAGCAGTAGAGAGTTGAATGTGAAATGGCTTGAAATCGCTTCTGATATCTATAGTGATCACATCTATTGATACAGTTTTCTAAAGAATGAACATCTTCTTTCAATGGAAGCAACATAAATGCAGTTAATCATGTACAAGCTTTTTTATTAATTTAAGAAAAATATTTTTTTTTAATCCTTTAAAACTTTAGAAATCAGGATTTAACAAAGGTGTGAGGTGTGAAACAGTTCCCCTAAGCCCAAGGCCACACCCAGGATTTTTTTTTCAGATGGGGTTTTCCTAAAAAAAAATTGGGGGGGGGGGGGTTACACAAAAAAAACTCAAAAACGCATACAAAATTTGTTTATATCCATTTTTGTTACGTTTTTACGCGTCAGACAAACATTTCAGGGGGGTTCAACCCCCCCCCCTCTGGGTACGGCCTTGCTTAAGCCTCATTTGTGCTACTGATTTATTTCTAAAGGTTTCAGTATTATAAGACAAACTTTGTCAGTACCCTTTTGAGGGGGGGGGGGGTAAAAGGCCTTTACAGGCAAAAATTTAGGCTCTGGGTCCTTTCCTGAAAGTTCATTCACTAGCTCGAGTACTAAAGATACCAAAAAGCCCATCATATAAAATGTCATTCAAATAGTACAAATGAATCTACTTGCCAATCTGAAAGGAAAAAGTGACTGACAAATCTCTTAAATCACACTTGCTAGCAACACAATGAACCCTGTATTTGCCAGCTTCCCATATAAAGGGCTGCTGAAGATTAGCTCTACAAATTTAGAAAACCTCCTCAAGGCATCTATCAAATTGAGCTGGTTCCAATCAATGAGTGGGGTGGGTTCATCATTATTCTGACACTATGTACAATTCTTCTATTTTTCTTTCATTAGGAAACTGTAAATAAATCAATGAGCAAAAGTAAAGCAATACATATAACACTGGCCAATATGCCAGCAGAAGTGGATATTTAACTAAGTTGCAACATTGTACTAGTACTATAGTAGTTTGTGCTGAATTGATAATAATTCAATAAAAAGTAAAGTTATAATGTTTTATAAAGTTATAGGGGTTTTGAGCCCAACTTATGCTAATTTCTGCTCGTTTTGAGTTTGACACGGTTACTTATTGTAATTTCTGTTCGTTTTGGGTTTCATTTATTTATCGATGCTGATTTGTGGTAGTTTCACGCTTGGTAGATTATTTGATTTTATTTTTGCTCATTTTTTGTTTAATGGAGTTCTTTACTTTTCTTTGAAAAAACTTATTTTGGGGAAAAAGTTTTTTTAATTAATTTCTGTTCATTTTATATTAGCATAGTCTTTTCAGGGAAATAGAAAATGACACTTCAAATATTTTCGTTTTTTTTTAAGACTTTATAGTTTGGCCTGCTAATTGTATGCTGGAGAAAAATTTTCAGCAATTTTTAACAACATACACCCTTTAAAAAATCTGGACACAAATAGTAGTGTTTAATTTGGTTTCATACCTCCTCTAGTTGACCTGAAATGGAAAACTTGATACCATTTGCAAGAAAATCTGTTTACTTTCTTTGATAGCTAGGATACACTTACGCTTTTTGTATTTGGTTAAATTTTAAGAGCAGAAGTAGCCCCGAAATTTGGAACATAATGCTCTCAGTCGTTCTTGGGATACTGCTGAGATGCCTTATTGGGAATTAGCATTAACACAGTGCATTTTGATTTAATCTTAAGGCAACATTTAGTTTTTAAAGATAATGGTCAAATGGGAGGGTGGGCGTGGGAGGGGGATTAGTTACCCTCCAATCACTTTCGACTATTAAAAAGGGCATCAGGCCTTTCTATTTCAATCGAATGAGCCCCCTTCGAAGTTCCTACGACAACTCCTTTGATACAAAGTGCCCTGGTCTAAACAACAACAACAACAAAAAATTATACATTATACCCACATCACTCTTTACTATAGAAATGTCAAGCCGTCCAATCCCTTTCAACTATTAAAAAGGGCACTAGGCCTTTCAATTTCCAATCGAATGAGCCCTTTTTGAGTTTCAACGACAACACTTTCTACAAACACCTTATATGCCCCCAGGGCATAAATTACGACCCTTACTCTAAGGGCTGTTAGGGTGGTTGTCATCCTCCAAGACCTAAATTCCAGAACTTGCAACTACACTAAACAAAATGGCTATCTCAAATTTTTGATTGGATGTTTTTGGGGAAATGGTGGGCGTGAGAGGGGCGTCAGTCACTCTCCAATCACTTTCAACTATTAAAAAAAATACTAGCCCTTTCAATTTCCAATCAGATGAGCCCTTTTGAAGTTTCTATGACAATGATTTCAATAAAAATCTTATATGCCCCAGGGCATAACTTACAACCCTTGCCCCGAGGGCTCGGATGTCATTCTCAAAAACCTAATTTCCAGAACTTTCTACTACATTGAACAAAATGGCTATCTGAAAATTTTATTGGATGTGTTTGGGGGAATGGTGGGCATGGGAGGGGGGTTAGTTACTCTCCACTCACTTTCAAACTATTTAAAAGGGCAATTTCAATTTCCAATCAAATGAGCCCTTTTTGAAATTTCTACAATAACTTTCTAAATAAACCTTATATGCCCCCAGAACAAAACTTACAACCCTGGCACTGAGGGCTCTGAGGGGGGTATCATCCTAAAAGACCTAATTTCCAGAACTTTCAACTATGTTGAACAAAATGGATATCTCAAAATTTTGATTGGATGTGTTTGGGAAAATGGTAGGCGTGAGAGATGAGTTAGGTGCCCTTCAATCACTTTAAACTATTAAAAAGGTTGCCCTTCAATCACTTTAGACTATTAAAAAGGGCACTAGCCCTTTCAATTTGCAATTGAATAAGCCCTTTTTGAAGTTTCTACAACATCACTTTCTATAAAAACCTTATATGTCCCCAGTGCATAACTTACAACCATTGCCTTGAGGGCTGTGTGGGGGGGGGTTGTCATTCTTAAAGACCTAATTTCCAAAACCTTCAACTACGTCGAATAAAATGGCTATCTAAAATTTTTGATTGGATGTGTTTGGGGAAAACGTGGGCGTGAGAAGGTGTTAGTTGCCCTCAAATCACTTTCGACTATTAAAAAGGGCACTAGCCCTTTGAATTTCCAATTGAATGTTTTTCAAGTTTCTACAACAAAGATTTCAATAAAAACCTTATATACCCCAAGGGCATAACTTATAACCCTTGGCCTGAAGACTGTGGGGGGAATGTCCTGCTCAGAGGTATAATTTCCTGAACTTTAAACTGCGTGAAACAAAATGGCTATATCAAAATTTTGATTGGATGTGTTTTGAGAAATGGTGGGCGTGGAAGGGGTGTTAGTTGCCTTTCAATCACTTTTGCTTATTAAAAAGGGCATTAGCCACTTAATTTTTAACCAAATGAGGCCTTTTTGAAGTTTCTATGACAACACGTTTTCTAAAAAAACATATATGCTCCCAGGGCATAACTTACAACCCTTGCCTTGAGGGCTGTGAGGGGGTTGTCATCCTCAAAGACCTAATTTCCAGAACTTAAAACAACGTTGAACAAATGGTTATCTCAAAATTTTGATTGGATGTGTTTGGGGAAAAAGTGGGCGTGAGAGGGGGTTAGTTGCCCTCCAATAACTTTTGACTATTAAAAAGGGGGCACTAGCCTATTGAATTTCCAATCAAATGAGCCTTTTTTGAAGTTTCTACGACAATGCTTTCTATAAAAACCCTATATGCCCCCAGGACATAACTTAAAACCCTTGCCCTGAGGGCTGTGGGGGATTGTCCTCCTCAAAAAGATAATTTCTATCTGGAATTTAACTACGCTGAACAAAACGGCTATCTCAAAATTCTGATTGGATGTGTTTTGGTAAATGGCGGGCGTTGAAGGGGTGTTAGTTGCCTTCCAATCACTTTCAACTATTAAAAAGGGCACAAGCCACTTCAATTACCAATTGAATGAGCCCTTTTTGCAGTTTCCACAACAACTTCTTTGATACAAAGTGCCCTGGTCTAAAGAAAAAAATAATAAATAATACATTGTGCCAACATCATTCTTATGTACCCCCGCGCATAACTTAAAACCCTTGCCCTGGGGGTTGTGGGGGAGTGTCCTCCTCAAACACATATTTTCTATCTGGAAATCAACTGCACTGAACAAAATCTCAAAATTTTGATTGGATGTTTTTGGGGAAATGGTGGCGTGAGAGGGGCTTCAGTCACTCTCCAATCACTTTCAACTATTAAAAAAGGTACTAGCCCTTTCAATTTCCAATCAGATGAGCCCTTTTGAAGTTTCTATGACAATGCTTTCAATAAAATCCTCAAAGATCTAATTTCCAGAAGTGTCTACTACGTTGAAAAAAATGGCTATCTGAAAATTTTATTGGATGTGTTTGGGGGAATGGTGGGCATGAGAGGAGGGTTAGTTACTCTCTGATCCCTTTTGAATATTAAAAGGGCACTAGCCCTCTCAATTTCCAATTGAATGAGCCCCTTTTGAAGTTCTTATGACAACTCTATGTATAAAAAACCTTATATGCCCCTAGGGCATAACTTACAACCTTTGCCCTGGGGGTTCTGGGGGGTTTGCCATACTTAAATTATAATTTCCAGAACTTTCAACTACGTTGAACAAAATGGCTATCTCTAAACTTTGATTGGATGTGTTTGGGGAAAAAGTGGGCGTAAGAGGGGGGTTAGTTGCTCTCCAATAACTTTTGACTATTAAAAAGGGCACTAGCCTATTGAATTTCCAATCAAATGAGCCTTTTTTGAAGTTTCTACGACAATGCTTTCTATAAAAACCCTATATGCCCCCAGGACATAACTTAAAACCCTTGCCCTGAGGGTTGTGGGGAGTGTCCTCCTCAAAAAGATAATTTCTATCTGGAATTTAACTACGCTGAACAAAACGGCTATCTCAAAATTTGATTGGATGTGTTTTGGTAAATGGCGGGCGTTGACGGGGTGTTAGTTGCCTTCCAATCACTTTCAACTATTAAAAAGGGCACAAGCCACTTCAATTTCCAATTGAATGAGCCCTTTTTGCAGTTTCCACAACAACTTCTTTGATACAAAGTGCCCTGGTCTAAAGGAAAAAAAATAATAAATAATACATTGTGCCAACATCATTCTTATGTACCCCCCCCCCGCGCATAACTTAAAACCCTTGCCCTGAGGGTTGTGGGGGAGTGTCCTCCTCAAACACATATTTTCTATCTGGAAATCAACTGCACTGAACAAAATCTCAAAATTTTGATTGGATGTTTTTGGGGAAATGGTGGGCATGAGAGGGGCGTCAGTCACTCTCCAATCACTTTCAACTATTAAAAAAGGTACTAGCCCTTTCAGTTTCCAATCAGATGAGCCCTTTTGAAGTTTCTATGACAATGCTTTCAATAAAATCCTCAAAGACTTAATTTCCAGAACTTTCTAAAACGTTGAAAAAAATGGCTATCTAAAAATTTTATTGGATGTGTTTGGGGGAATTGGGGGCATGAGAGGAGGGTTAGTTACTCTCCGATCCCTTTTGAATATTAAAAGGGCACTAGCCCTCTCAATTTCCAATTGAATTAGCCCCTTTTGAAGTTCTTATGACAACTCTATGTATAAAAACCTTATATGCCCCTAGGGCATAACTTACAACCTTTGCCCTGGGGGTTCTGGGGGGTTTGCCATACTTAAATTATAATTTCCAGAACTTTCAACTACGTTGAACAAAATGGCTATCTCTAAACTTTGATTGAATGTTTTTGGGAAAATGGTGGGCGTAAGAGGGGGGCTAATTACTCTCCACTCACTTTCAACTATTGAAAAGGGCAATTTCAATTTCCAATCAAATGAGCCCTTTTTGAAATTTCTACAATAAATTTCTAAATAAACCTTATATGCCCCCAGAGCAAAACTTACAACCCTGGCACTGAGGGCTCTGAGGGGGGTGTAATCCTAAAAGACCTAATTTCCAGAACTTTCAACTGTGTTGAACAAAATGGATATCTCAAAATTTTGATTGGATGTGTTTGGGAAAATGGTAGGCGTGAGAGATGAGTTAGTTGCCCTTCAATCACTTTTGACTATTAAAAAGGGCACTAGCCCTTTCAATTTGCGATTAAATAAGTCCTTTTTGAAATTTCTACAACATCACTTTCTACATAAACCTTATATGTCCCCAGTGCATAACTTACAACCCTTACCGTGAGGGCTGTGTGGGGGGGATTGTCATTCTTAAAGACCTAATTTCCAAAACTTTCAACTACGCTGAATAAAATGGGTTATTGAGAGGGGGTTAGTTGCCCTCAAATCACTTTCGACTATTAAAAAGGGCACTAGCCCTTTGAATTTCCAGTTGAATGTTTTTCAAGTTTCTACAACAAAGATTTCAATAAAAACCTTATATACCCCAAGGGCATAACTTATAACCCTTGGCCTGAAGACCGTGGGGGGAGTGTCCTGCTCAATGGTATAATTTCCTGAATTTTAAACTGCGTGAAACAAAATGGCTATCCCAAAATTTTGATTGGATGTGTTTTGGGAAATGGTGGGCGTGGAAGGGGTGTTAGTTGCCTTTCAATCACTTTCGACTATTAAAAGGGGCATTAGCCATTTCAATTTTAAATCAAATGAGCCCTTTTTGAAGTTTCTATGACAACGCGTTTTCTAAAAACCTTTTATGCTCCCAGGGCATAACTTACAACCCTTGCCTTGAGGGCTGTGAGGGGTTGTCATCCTCAAAGACCTAATTTCCAGAACTTAAAACAACGTTGAACAAAATGGATATCTCAAAATTTTGATTGGATGTGTTTGGGAAAATGGTAGGCGTGAGAGATGAGTTAGTTGCCCTTCAATCACTTTGACTATTAAAAATGGCACTAGCCCTTTCAATTTGCAATTAAATAAGCCCTTTATGAAATTTCTACAACATCACTTTCTACAAAAACCTTATATGTCCCCAGTGCATAACTTACAACCCTTACCGTGAGGGCTGTGTGGGGGGGATTGTCATTCTTAAAGACCTAATTTCCAAAACTTTCAACTACGCTGAATAAAATGGGTTATTGAAAGGGGGTTAGTTGCCCTCAACTCACTTTCGACTATTAAAAAGGGCACTAGCCCTTTGAACTTCCAGTTGAATGTTTTTCAAGTTTCTACAACAAAGATTTCAATAAAAACCTTATATACCCAAGGGCATAACTTATAACCCTTGGCTGAAGACCGTGGGGGGAGTGTTCTGCTAAAAGGTATAATTTCCTGAATTTTAAACTGCGTGAAACAAAATGAATATCCCAAAATTTTGATTGGATGTGTTTTGGGAAATGGTGGGCGTGGAAGGGGTGTTAGTTGCCTTTCAATCACTTTTGACTATTAAAAGGGGCATTAGCCATTTCAATTTTAAACCAAATGAGCCCTTTTTGAAGTTTCTATGACAACGCGTTTTCTAAAAACCTTTTATGCTCCCAGGGCATAACTTACAACCCTTGCCTTGAGGGCTGTGAGGGGTTGTCATCCTCAAAGACCTAATTTCCAGAACTTAAAACAACGTTGAACAAATGGCTATCTCAAAATTTTGATTGGATGTGTTTGGGGAAAAAGTGGGCGTGAGAGGGGGGTTAGTTGCCCTCCAATCACTTTTGACTATTAAAAAGGGCACTAGCCTATTGAATTTCCAATCAAATGAGCCTTTTTTGAAGTTTCTACGACAAATGCTTTCTATAAAAAACCTTATATGCCCCCAGGGCATAACTTAAAACCCTTGCCCTGAGGGCTCTGGGGGAGTGTCCTCCTCAAAAACATAATTTCCATCTGGAATTAACTACGCTGAACAAAATGGCTATCTCAAAATTTTGATTGGATGTGTTTTGGGAAATGATGGGCGTTGAAGGGGTGTTAGTTGCCTTCCAATCACTTTCTACAATTAAAAAGGGCACAAGCCACTTCACTTTCCAATTGAATGAGCCCTTTTTGCAGTTTCTACAACAACTTCTTTGATACAAAGTGCCCTGGTCTAAAGGAAAAAATAATAAATAATACATTGTGCCAACATCATTCTTATGTACCCCCAGGGCATAACTTAAAACCCTTGCCCTGAGGGCTCTGGGGGAGTGTCCTCCTCAAAAACATAATTTCCATCTGGAAATCAACTACGCTGAACAAAATGGCTATCTCAAAATTTCGATTGGATGTGTTTGGGGAAATGGTGGGCATGGAAGGGGTGTTAGTTGCCTTCCAATCACTTTCTACAATTAAAAAGGGCACAAGCCACTTCAATTTCCAATCGAATAAGCCCTTTCCAAAGTTTCTACAACAACTCCTTTGATACAAAGTGCCCTGGTCTAAGACCAAGAAAAAATATAAAAAAATTGTGCCAACATTCTTCTTTACTTAGGCAGTGCTATTGCACTGCCTATGATAGATGACTCTGTCAAAACCTCACTGAACATGTAAAACAGATGAGAAACAATTTACGTCAAAATTCAAGGGTCCTCTGACAAAAGCAGTTGTCAAATTTGTGGGTACTTTCTCAACAATGAGAGATTTTGATGATTATTATTTCTAATAATATTTCACATGAAAAAAAAACATAAAAAAAGGTTTTTATTAAATCGTAGTTTTACTGATTTGATGCTAGATGTTTCCATCATCTGAGGCACTGCCACTTGACCTCATACCATATTCATATTTTTAAGCATTCGACTTGTTTGATCACAGCATCCTAATTCATTTATGACTGAATAACTTTGAAGTAGACCCTCTCTTAGTAAATTTGTATATACTTTCTTTCAAGTAGATCCCAAGTTGTAAAATACAAAAATGTTCTCTCTGATCCCCTCCCTACTTGGTGAAAAATTCCTAAAGGAACTTTGTTAGGAACACTCTTATATCTAGTATTAGAGAATCTCTCCACTCAGCGCGTCCCCAGGTGGCGGATAGGGGAATGTCCTACAGATATGTAGGGTACCTCCATAAAGGGAGACGCGGACCAAAGGGGGGGGGCTAGCCCCTGGGGGTCCATAATTGAAACTAGGGTACCCTCACCCGGGGGTCATAAATACAAGCGGAGAAGGAAGAAGGCCTCTCTGATGTACACTGAGCAGGTCCCACTGGCGTGTGGATACATCCTGCTAGTTGCGAACCTTTTTCCAGCAATGGGTTAAATTGCATGATACTGCAGGATACCATCGCGGGAGGATCCTCTTCAGGAGGACAACTGCAAAAGGGCAGAAGATCCAGAATTGGACAACAGCCTCTGCCCGGCCGCCAAAGTCATTAATGACCTTCAATCCTGTATCAGAAAGAATAGCGACCATCCACCTGAAAGGGCCCATCAAAAATCTCTCAGTTGTCCAGATATATGCTCTGGATTCAGCCTGAAGTGAAGAGGAGTGCAACCAATTCTACTTCCAGCTACAAAGCATCACTGACCAGATCCCCAAAAATGATATACTTATTATGTTTGGCAACTTTAATGCAATAGTTGGCAGTTGACATGTGGGTCAAGAAGGTTTCATGGGCCCACACAGACATGGCCGTCTTAGTGCAAGGGGAGAATGGCTTATTGACTTCTGCAGGGAGAATGAACTCTACATCACCAATACCTTTAAGCAAAGACACCACCAAAAGGTAACATGGAGATCCCCTGATTGAGTCACCAAAAATATGATTGACTACGTCCTGATACGTCCTGAAAAAGCCATGGATCACTGATGAAATAATTCGATTATGTGACCAGAAACGCCTACATAACAACAAATCTGACCGAAACAGCCGAGATACCTACAAACATCTCAAACGGAAAGTTGAGCGTGAAATCAGGAAGGCATTCTGCAACCATATCACCAAAAAGTGCAAGGACTGTGAAACACAGTTCATGAAAGGCATCAGCCACAAGCTCTTCAAAACAGTCAGCAAGCGATCCTTAAAAAAGATCCCTCAATGCCCATAATCCTTGACAAGCAGGGGAACAACATCAATGGTGCCAAGATGAAGCTCAAACAATGGAAGGAATACTTTGAGGAGAAACTGAGCCCTGAAGTAATGACTGACCCAAATGTCCTTAACTCCTTCCTGATCATAGATTGAGACCCCCCTCCACCGCTTAGAAGCAAGACCAAAGTGACCATAGAATCCCTAAAGCAAGGCAAAGCTCCAGGGCCAGATGGTGTCACTGCTGAACTGATAAATGTTGGTTCAGACGATGTTGTCAACCTATACCACAGTTTTGTATCAGCCCCCTGGTCTACTGGACACATCCTGCAGCAGTGGTGCAAGTCAGCAATAGTCCCAATACACAAAAAAAGCTCAAAGAAAGAATGTACCAGCCCATCAGCCTCACAAGCCATCAAACCAGAATCCTGACCAAGATCCTGCTCTGCAGAATTCAAGCAATCACTGTCTCTGTTCTTGGCGAGTATCAAGCTGGCTTTCAATCAGGACAATCAACTATTGACGAAATCTTTACTGTGTGTCAGCTGATAGAACGGTTCACTGAGTTTAACAGAGACCTCTATCAGCTCTTTATTGACTTCCAACAGGCCATTGACCTAATATGGAGGAAAGGCTTGTGGCATATTCCAAGACACTATGGTGTCCCAGATGAAATAGTCAGAATCACTGAAGACATGTACAACCAATTCAAAAGTCAAATACTGACCACTGGTGGGCTCTCTAGTGAATTCCCAACAACTTCCAGAGTCCTGCAAGGATGCATCCTCTTGTTGCACTTGTTTAACCTGTTTCTGCATGCTATCCTCTCCCTGATACCCATCAAATATGGAGCCAGAATAGGAGGAATCCTAATTGACAAACTAGCATAGGCAGATGAAATCAACCTGATGTCCACTACTGCCCAAGAACTCCCAAGTCAGGCTGACTACATCTCCCAAGCAACAAAGCCGTTTGGTATACAGATTAACGCAAACAAGACATTAATCATGGTCACATCACAACAGGAGATAACAACCCCCCCCCCTTGATAGTAATAGACAGTGAACAAGTGGAAACAGTCAATAAATTCCTTTACCTAGGCAGTCTTTTGACAGCTGACAACTGCCACACTGTCAGCATTAAACACTACCTTGGTCTTGCCAGTTCTAGCTTCAAAAGACTATAAAAGATCTGGGAATCTAGCCACCTTTAAAACCATCTGAAAGTGCATCTATTCAACAGTCTGATCATACCCATTGCTCTGTATGGGTGTGAAACCTGGACAATGAAGGCTGAAAACGAGTGCAACCTCCTTGCGTTCAAAATGAGATGTCTGTGCCAGATAGCCAAGATCAGATATACTGACCATGTCACAAATGAAGAAGTCCAAAGAAGGGTGAAGCTGCAAGACACTATCCTGAACAAAATCCAAAAACAGCAGCTGCGCTGGTTTGGCCATATAAAGCAAATGAATCCCAAATGCCTGCCCAAGATTGTGCTTGAAGGGACAACTGAAGGACTTTGACCACAGGAAAGACTGCGCAAAAGATGGATCAAAAACTTTGATCAACGATGCATTGCCCAACTATCCCAAACTGCACTTGACAAAAAAGCATATTGAGCCCTAGTTCATCAGATTCTGGAAGATCAGATTCCTAGTTCATCAGATTCTGGAAGGAGTGACCCCAAGATGTCCCATGAGGATGTATGAGACTTAAGTGAGTGAAGTATCTAGTAAAGTGGCCCTATCAAAATCCTAACCATGTTTAGGACAAGGCTAAGAACTTACATATGAATGTAAATTCCACTAAGTCAATTATGATAACAATAAACTTCTTAAAATTCTGCAAATCCACTTGCGTTTTTTTAGACCCTATCCCACCAAAAATACAAGTGAAACAAGTAGGACATTCATATTTCAAGGATTCTGGACTTTCCAGACAAAGGATAGTCAAAAATAAAATTTTTAAGGTGGATTAAAATGGCATATTAACTTTGAAATGGCCAAATGTTAAAAACATTTTCGCTGTGAACAACAAAGAAGTCTTTGCTGAACCATTAAAGCAGAGAGGAACTGGGCCATTCTACATAGCATTTGAAGATACTATTCTTCTGGCATATATGCAAAAATTAGAAAAACACTAAAAAGGCATATGACCTAGGTCACACAATTACACTCCATATGATTATCCAATTTTGTTCCTATACCTGAGACATTTTTTTTAATTTTTTGCTTCCACTATCTGAACAGTGTTTAATATATTTACAAATTAAACAAAGTCAAAGAGAACCAAAGAAATAAAGTAAAAAGAATAGGCATGTTGAATGCACAAGGATCTGCCCACAGGCATTCCCCAAGTATTTCAACACATGTCAAATTGGGTTCCAACTAACATTTAAAGCAGAGAACTTCTTACTTCTGTTGAATTTGTAGGTGAAAATGGTCCAATTTCAGAAAATTGGAGTTTTGTATCCTTTCTGATGAAACTTCAAACTTCTAATCAAACAGTAAGATTCCTATATGTTTTTCCTATATACTGAAACCCAAGGCCGTATCCAGGGGGAAATTTTTGACCGAGTCGAAAATAAGTCAAAAATTAGTAAAACCTAGGTAAAAATCAGTAAAATTAGTCAAAAACTGAGTCAAAAATTAGTAAAACCCCCCCGAAAAAAAATCCTGGATCTGCCCTTGCTGAAACCCTTTTCAAACCAAAAGTCTTTAAGTTAGGCATTCCAGAGAAGAAAAGGTGTTTTTTTGAAAAAAAAAAACTGAATCATTAGTACCTTTACCCTACGTATAAATCAGAATTTTGGAAAGCTACAAGGCTAAAGATAGTTTCTTTGGGCCTTGTGTGATTAATTAAAAAAAAAAATCCGAAAAATAAGTTTTTCAAAGAAAAGTAAAGGCCATTTTAAACTTAAGCTCAGCAGATACAAATACCTTTTAAAATTCTAAATCAAAATGACCAAAAATTACTATTAAAGAATAAATGAAACCCAAAACCAGAAATTAAATAAGCAATCATAGCAAAAACATACAACAAGTAATAATATAAATGAATAAATAGATCTTAAAGCAAGTAATGCTTGGATTGAATATGAATATGAAGCTTAAAATGAAAAAAAAAATATTTTCCTATTGAAATATAAATGAAACTTAAAACAAACAGAAATTAAAGAAACAATCAATGCAAACAAACATACAATAGATATTAATGTAAATTAATAAACAAATCTTAAAACGAGTGAAACTTAAATTGAACATGCAAATCAAGCTTGAAACAAACAAAAATCACCACAAACAAGAGTTTGGGTATGACCTCCTTCTCTCACTGTAAAAGTCTAAAACCTACTGCATCATTGGCGCTTTACTGAAAACTATATGTGTCTTGAACAGTATTGGAAAGTATAAACAGCATCAAATTGAATATTTGATGAATAATGATATTAATTGTTGAAAGATCCATCAGTTCAAGAATTTATTTTGTTGTAATTGTATTTCTATTTTCAATACTGTAAGAACTGGAAAAGAAAATATTGGAGGACAACACTTACAACGCCTATCCCCTGGGCTCTGGGGGGTGTTTTTGTTATCTAATTTTTGAACAATTTCCAAAACACTGGCTATCTCAAAATTTGTAAGGGACAGGTTTGGGGAAAAAAGAGTGCGGGGGGGGGGGGGCTAGTTTAGCTCTCTTGACTCTTAGAAAGTGAACAAGAACTTTCAATTTTCAATCAAATGAGCCCTCTCTAAAGTTTATACAAGCATCCCTTCCATAAGAAATAATATGAAGGATTCAGAGAATCCTTAAATTACAACCCTTGCCCTGAGGGCTTTGGGGGAGCTGTAATCCTCAAAGACCTAATTTCCAGAACTTAAAACTACGTTTAATAAAATGGCTGTCTTAAAATTTTGATTGGATGTGTTTGGGGAAAAGGTGGGCATGAGAGGGGGCTAGTTGCCCTCAAATCACTTTCAACTATTACAAAGGACACTAGCCCCCGGAATTTCCAATCGAATGAGCCTTTTTTGAAGTTTCTACGACACCGCCTTCTATAGAAACCTTATATGCCCCCAGGGCATAACTTAAAACCCTTACCCTGAGGGTTGTGGGGGATTGTCCTCCTAAAAAACATATTTTCTATCTGGAAATCAACTATGCTGAACAAAATGGCTACCTCAAAATTTTGATTGGATGTGTTTGGGGGAATGATGGGCGTAAGGGGGGGGAGGATAGTTGCCCTCCAATCACTTTCGACTATTAAAAAGGGCACTAGCCCTTTGTATTTCCAATTGAATGTGCCTGTTTTGAAGTTTCTACGAGAATGCCTTCTATAAAAACCTTATATGCCCCCAGGGCATAGCTTAAAACTCTTGCCCTGAGGGTTGTGGGGGAGTGTCCTCCTCAAAAAAATATTTTCTATATGGAAATCAGCTACACTGAACAAAATGGCTATCTTGAAAGTTTGATTGTATGTGTTTGGGGAAATGATGGGCGTGTGGGGGGGGGGGCTAGTTGCACTCTAATCACTTTCGACTATTAAAAGGGGCATTAACCCTTTAATTTCCAATCGAATGAGCCTGTTTTGAAGTTTCTAAAACAACACCTTCTATAAAAACCTTATATGCCCCCAGGGCATAATTTAAAACCCTTGCCCTGAGGGTTGTGGGGGAGTGTCCTCCTCAAAAATATATTTTCAATCTGGAAATCAACTACGCTGAACAAAAATGGCTATCTTAAAATTTTGATTGGATGTGTTTGGGGGAAATGATGGGCGTAGGGGGGGGGCTAGTTGCCCTCCAATCACTTTTGACTATTAAAAAAGGGCACTATCCCTTTGAATTTCCAATCAAATGAGACTATTTTGAAGTTTCTATGACAACGCCTTCTATAAAAACCTTATATGCCCCCAGAGCATGCCTTAAAACCCTTGCTGAGGGTTGTGGGGGAGTGTCCTCCTCAAAAATATTTTTTCTATCAGAAATCAACTATGCTGAACAAAATGGCTATCTGAAAATTTTGATTGGATGTGTTTGGGGAAATGATGGGTGTGGGGGGGAAGGGGGCTAGTTACACTCCAATCACTTTTGACTATTAAAAATGGCACTAGCCCTTTAATTTCCAATCAAATGAGCCTGTTTTGAAGTTTCTACAACAACGCCTTCTATAAAAACCTTATATGCCCCCAGGGCATAAATTAAAACCGTTGCCCTGAGGGTTATGGGGGAGTGTCCTCCTCAAAAATATATTTTCTATCTGGAAAACAACTGTGCTGAACAAAATGGCTATCAGAAAATTTTGATTGGATGTGTTTGGGGAAATGATGGGCATGGGGGGGGAGGGGGGCTAGTTACACTCCAATCACTTTTGACTATTAAAAAGGGCACTAGCTCTTTAATGTCCAATCAAATGAGCCTGTTTTGAAGTTTCTACGACAACCCCTTCTATAAAGACAACCCCTTTGAAAAAGGGCACTATCCCTTAGAATTTCCAATCAAATGAGCCTTTTTTGAAGTTTCTATGACAATGCCTTCTATAAAAACCTTATATGCCCCCAGGGCATAACTTAAAACCCTTGCCCTGAGGGTTGTGGGGGAGTTTCCTCCTCAAAAATATATTTTCTATCTGGAAATCAACTATGCTGAACAAAATGGCTATCTCAAAATTTTGATTGGATGTGTTTGGGAGAATAATGGGCGTGGGGGGGGGGGGCTAGTTGCCCTCAAATCACTTTTGACTATTAAAAAGGGTACTAGCTTTTTGAATTTCCAATTGAATGAGCTGTTTTGAAGTTTCTACAACAACACCTTCTATAAAAACCTTATACGCCCCCAGGGTATAACTTAAAACCCTTGCCCTGAGGGTTGTGGGGGATTTCCTCCTCAAAAAACATGTTTTCTATCTGAAAATCAACTACGCTGAACAAAATGGCTATCTCAAAATTTTGATTGGATGTGTTTGGGGGATGATGGGCATGGGGGGGGGGGCTAGTTGCCCCCCAATCACTTTTGACTATTAAAAAGGGCACTATCCCTTTGAATTTCCAATCGAATGAGCCTTTTTTGAAGTTTCTACAACAACGCCTTCTATAAAAACCTTATATGCCCCCAGGGCATATCTTAAAACCCTTGCCCTGAAGGTTCTGGGGGAGTGTCCTCCTCAAAAACATATTTTCTCTGGAAATCAACTATGCTGAACAAAATGTCTATCTCAAAATTTTGATTGGATGTGTTTGGGGAAATGATGGGCGTGGAGGGAGGGGGGGCTAGTTGCACTCCAATCACTTTAGACTATTAAAAAGGGCACTAGCCCTTTAATTTCCAATCGAATGAGCCTGTTTTGAAGTTTCTACAACAACGCCTTCTATAAAAACCTTATATGCCCCCAGGGCATAACTTAAAACCCTTGCCTTGAGGGTTGTGGGGGAGTGTCCTCCTCAAAAATATATTTTCTATCTGGAAATAAACTGTGCTGAACAAAATGGCTATCCGAAAATTTTGATTGAATGTGTTTGGGGAAATGATGGGGGTGGGGGGGGGGGATAGTTACACTCCAATCACTTTCAACTATTAAAAAGGGCACTAGCTCTTTAATTTCCAATCAAATGAGCCTGTTTTGAAGTTTCTACAACAATGCCTTCTATAAAAAACCTTATATGCTCCCAGGGCATAACTTAAAACCCTTGCCCTGAGGGTTGTGGGGGAGTTTCCTCCTCAAAAATATATTTTCTATCTGGAAATCAACTATGCTGAACAAAATGGCTATCTCAAAATTTTGATTGATGTGTTTGGGGAATAATGGGTGTGGGGGGGGGGGGGGGCTAGTTGCCCTCCAATCACTTTCGACTATTAAAAAGGGCACTAGCTTTTGAATTTCCAATTGAATGAGCCTTTTTGAAGTTTCTATGACAACGCCTTCTATAAAAAACGTTATATGCCCCCAGGGCATAACTTAAAACCCTTGCCCTGAGGGTTGTGGGGAGTTTCCTCCTCAAAAATATGTTTTCTATCTGGAAATCAACTATGCTGAACAAAATGGCTATCTCAAAATTTTGATTGGATGTGTTTGGGGGAATGATGGGCGTGTGGGGGGCTAGTTGCCCTCCAATCATTATTAACTATTAAAAAAGGCACTAGAACTCTTGATTTCCAATTGAATGAGCCCCCTTTAAAGTTTCTATGATGACCCCTTCCATATGAAGTGCCTCTGGGAAAAAAAATAAATAAATAATAATAATAATAAAACATTGGAGCCATATGGCCTTTACTATAGGCAACACTACAGCGTTGCCTCTGACTTTTAACTTAATGCCTATCTCAAAATGTTTATTGGATGCATTTGGGGGGAAATGGGTGTGGGGGAGCTAGTTGCCCTCCAATCTCTTTTGACTCAAAAAAACTTAACTAGAACTTTCAATTTCCAATCAAATGAGCCATCTCTGAATTTTTTACAAGCATCCCTTCAATAAGAACTATATATTCCCCAAGGGCATAACTTACAACACCTGCCCTTGGGCCCCTTGGGGGCTGTGTTGACCCCTGAGTTTTTTTTATATGGTCTTTGAACTATTTTTCAAAAAAACTATCTCAAAGTTCTTATTGGATGGGTTTGAGGAAAAAAGGGCATGTAGAAGGGGGGCTAGGCGCCCTCCAATCTCTTTTGAACCTTAAAAAGTAAACTAGAACTTTCAGTTTCTAATCAAATGATCCCTCTTTGAAGTTAATATGAGCATCCCTTCCATAAGACCCATATATGCCCCCAGGGCATAACTTACAATGCCTGCCCCTGGTGGGTTGTGTCAACACCAGAATTTTTGTTACATGATCTTTGAACTATTTTTAACAAAATAGCTATCTTAAAATTTTATTGGATGCATTTGGGAAAAAGGGTTTTGGGGAGGGGGAAGCTGGTTACCCTCCAATATCTTTTGATGCTTAAAAAGTGAACTAGAACTTTCAATTTACAATCAAATGAGCCCTCTCTGAAGTTTATACAACATTCCTTCCATAAGAATCATATATGCCCCCAGGGCATAACTTATAACCCTTGCCCCTGAAGACTGTGGGGGGGGGGTGTCCTGCTCAAACATATAATTCCAGAACTTTCAACTATGTTGAACAAAATGGCTATACCAAAATTTTGATTGGATGTGTTAGGGGAAATGGTGAGCATGGAAGGGGTGTCAGTTGCCTTAGAATCACTTTTGAATATCAAAAACAGAAATAGCCATTTAAATTTCCAATTGAATGAGCCCTTTCTGAAGTTTCTATGACAACATTGTCCATACATAACCTTATATGCCCCCAGGGCATAACTTACAACCCTTCCCCTGATGGCTGTGGGGGAGTTGTCATCCTCAAAGACCTAATTTCCAGAACTTATAACTACATTTAATAAAATGACAATCTCAAAATTTTGATTGGATGTGTTTGGGGAAAAGGTGGGCATGGGGGAGGGTGTGCTAGTTGCCCTTAAATCTCTTTTGGCTATTAAAAAGGGCACTAGCCCTTTGAATTTCTAATTGAATGAGCCTTTTTGAAGTTTCTATGACAACACCTTCTATAAAAACCTTAAATGCTCCCAGGGCATAACTTAAAACCTTGCCTTGTGGGTTGTGGGGGAGTGTCCTCCTCAAAAACATATTTTCTATCTGGAAATAAACTATACTGAACAAAATGGCTATCTAAAAATTTTGATTGGATGTGTTTGGGGGGGGGGGGGGGGGGCTAGTTGCCCTCCACTCACTTTTGACTATTAAAAAGGGCACTAGCCCTTTTGAATTTCCAATCAAATGAGCCTGTTTTGAAGTCTCTACAACAATGCCTTGGGGGCATAGCTTAAAACCCTTGCCCTGAGGGTTGTGGGGGAGTGTCCTCTTCAAAAATATATTTTCTATCTGGAAATAAACTATACTGAACAAAATGGCTATCTCAAAATTTTGATTGGATGTGTTTGGGGGAATGATGGACATGGGGGGGGGCTAGTTGACCTCCATCATTTTTTATCATTAAAAAGGGCACTAGAACTCTTGATTTCCAATCAAATGAGCCCCCTTTGAAGTTTCTACAACAGCCCCTTTTATATGAAGTGCCTCTGGAAAAAAATAAAACATTGGAGCTGTATGGCCTTTACTATAGGCAACACTACAGTGTTGCTTCTGATATACATGTATTTTAGGAAGTTTCATTGTCATTGCATAGTTTGTCTAAGTTCATGAAATGTCACCTTAAATTGAATTATGCAGACACAAAAGGATTGCTCCTTGCAGTACATCTGTTAGTGATGGCTTCAAATTTTGGTTGGGGACTCAGGTATGTCTCAGTATAAATACCATTCCTTCTGCTCCTAGTCCTCACCATGCTTGAATGACTCTAAGTGTTTGAGACTGAATAGTTTGACTGCTTAGGAGATTCTATAGCAGGACAACACATTTGGAGAAGAAATGGTAGCATTCTCTTCAGTTGGTAATTTGTTGAGGAATTATCTGGGTTTTCCTAGATTCTCTGATGAAAGTTTATGAGGAGTAGACTTGAAGTGGCAATTGCTTTTAGATGCTTGAATGCCTCAATGATGTCACCCCTTGTCTATTTTAAGGAAAAGTTGGAATTTATAATGATGTGAGCCTCTCATGGTAAGGGAGGGTTTTCATGTTGTAAGGCATTTTGATGGTAAGGCACAAGATGCTTTTGAAGAGTTGCTTATCTTCCTTGAACTGCACATAGGACAGTGTCATACCATTGCACTGTACAGGATTTTGTATTATATTTGGGTTCTGGCTGGCAAATGTTGATGGTACCAAGATATCTCTTTACATTTGCAATAGCTGAGACAGTATACTGATGAAACTTCACCTGGGAGCCAGTCCTGACACTAAACTCATGTGTTTCCTTTGTTGGTGACAGCTGTGACTGCTTCTATGTCCATGGTTAAGCAATGAGTACTGTTGCTTATAGTTACTTGGACCAAGGTGGAGCACCTTGCATTTTCCAGTTTTGTGACCTAAAAGACAATGTTCTGACCAGTTTGCTAGGCTATTCAGGTTTTCTTGCAGGGAGGCTCTTGATTCAGCAGCATCAGCTGCCCCTGTCAGCTTGGAGTCACCAGCATAAAAGATAATTTTATTTTTATGTAGTCAGGGGCATCATTATATATATATACTGCATGACATAGTTGGGATAAACCAAGTGCCCTGGGATACTGTACTCTTTACTTTTTGAGGATTAGAACAATCTAGTGAGCCAACTGTTGAAGAAATAGCTACAACTTGGATTCTGTCCCTCAGAAAGGTCATGACCCAATTGACAACACAATCTTTGTCAATGATCTTTATAGGGGACAAAAGTTAAATACAGCCTTCAAATGGCATAGTGTAGGCCCTGGAAACAGTAAATTTGAAAATTTTAATAAATTATTATTTTCCTCAGTCTTGAGAGTAGAATGTTAGGCCTACTTTGGAAACAGATTTGCAGGAACTTTTAGAAAGCACCTGAAACCTCTTGAAAACAATCACAGCAAAATTGACATCAAGATTTCTTTTTTTAAATATCTGCAAATTTATTTCCTAATAGCATTTTACTATTGAGGCAAATTAAAATAATAATTATTATTCCTGAATCAGATATAATTCCTAAAGCTTTTTTTAGAAACACATTTTAACACTTTTTGTTCCTATGGGCTGTTTTGAGCCCTTTAAGGCCTTGAAATACAAATTCCACCAGAAGCAATTATTGAATTACAAAAAATCATATAAAAAGGCATCAAGTTATGCAGGCCTATTCACTTTCATCTTAGGCTAGGCTATCTAAATAATGTTGAAAATGGCAAATTTATCACGGAAGCATTCCTATAAATTTCATTTATGCAACTCAACTATTTTCAAAAGTAACAAAAAAACTCATCATCTAGAATTTAACCCGATAAAATAATGTTATTGGAACCCATAACCCTTTAATCATTTTAAATTTTGGCATCATATCTTCATCAACTAGGTCTACGCTACCCTTTCTCTAGGAGGCATCAAATGGCACCCTCTCTTTAACAAAATTATACATCTGATAAGACTGTTTAGCTCTACCCTAATACATATTTGTCTTCTTCTTCTTCTTCAGTTATAGGCTTCGGATGAATCCATTTAACCTTTTTTGTATTGTATGATTATGTCAGGGGTGTCCTGGGAAATCAAATATAGAGATTAGACTATTATTATTCAATAATAGGCTTTATACATCATTGATGAAACCACCTATATTTAGGCAGTTAAAGACAGCTTTGAACAATTCAGCATCATCAGTTGAAGAGTGTCTCCTTTGTGTTAGTTGGTCAATATTAGGGGTTAGCTTGAGGCGCTTGAGTATAGCAGATAAAGTTAGCCATTCTTTTTTATGGTTGAGAGTTGCCACAGGGCAACCAAAAAGGACATGGTTGATGGTCTCATCATAGGTTTGACATAGGCGGCAAAGAGGGCTCATTACTGTTGGAATGGTTGTGTTTTGATAGAGATAAGTTTGGCTGTTAAGGCCAGTAGCATTTGATCGTATTCTGTGGTACATCTTTGAGTCTTTCCGGGATGTAAATGGAGAAAGGTTTGGTGGACATTGGTTTGCTAGATAAATTTTTAGGCGCCAACGGTTTACATCTCTTACTGGGATAGGTCTTCCAGAAATTATTTCAAGCTGAAGGGCAGATTTAGCTATTTCATCTGCCTTGTGGTTCCCTTTTATACCCATGTGACTTGGGATGTACTGGAATTTTGTGGATATACCTTGTTTAAGTAGTTGGTTCAATAGTACAAGAGTGGTGGAGGTATCATTGTCTGGGTAGTCTGAATGTTCTGGTGATATTGAGGCAAGGGCTGATTTTGAGTCTGAATAAATTATAAGTGGGGTGTTTCTTGGGGGGTTTGGCATCTTTATAATGGTTTCCAATGCAATGTTGATGGCAGCTATTTCAGCTGTCATGATACTCACATCATTTTGGAGCCTTTCAGCAGCTGCTATACCTAAAGATGGGAAGTGGACTCCACAAGCAGTCCTGGAATCTGTTTTTGAGCCATCCACAAAAATTGGGAGGTGGTGGATATATCTCTGAGACTCAAATTCATGGAATAATGATTTTACATAGGCAAGGGAAAGGTCTGTTTTAATAGCTGGCGCAAACAAAAGGTTCACTTCTGGGTAGGGGTTAGCCCAGGAAGGTATCCGGGGGTAAATTTGAAATAAAGAAGATGAAGGTATGGGGTAGGTCATTTGGGTGGTTGCAAATTCCCGTGCAAGGCCCCTAAAAGCTCCAGGGTTTCTTAGCCAGTCATGTAATCTATGGGAACTGTTACCTTCAATTTTTGTAAAGTAGCGGGCAAGTAGAATGTCTCTACGCATGGCAATAGAGGTGAGACCACTTTCACTGAGGAGGAAGTTGGTTTTGGTGTGATTCCTGAGGCCAAGTATAGCACGGATCATAGTATTCTGGACAGTCTCCAGACTGCATAGTAGGGTATTTGAGCATGAGCCATATACAATTAGTCCATAATCAATCTGAGATCTAATATAAGTCTTATAGAAATTTATTAGTTTTTTCATGGCAACCCCAAGGCGTATTGAGTAGCCTTTGTAAGATACGCATTTTCCTTAGGCATTTTATTCTCACATTTTCAATGTGGAGCCTGAAGGTTAGTTTTTGGTCTAGAGTGAGGCCAAGATATTTGATGTGTTGTTGCTCTTGGATGACAACACCATTTAGGGTTAGTAGGGCAGATTGGGGATTTCTCCTGTTATGAAACTGTACTATAGCTGATTTTGATGGGGCGGTGGGTAGGCATGAATTGTTGGAGAAACATTCAAAGGCATAAAGCGACTTTTGTAGCTTGGATTGGGCTAGTTCAAAATCATTTGAGGTAGACCATAGGACTATATCATCTGCAAACTGAATATTTGTTTGGGGTAGGTTGAGATCCCATAAATATAGTGAAAACAGGAGACAGCTGAGGACAGCACCTTGGGGAAGGCCTTTGGAGACAGACTTTTTAGAAGTGATGTAGGAATTTACTTGGAGAACAAAAGAGCGTTCAGATAGGTAACTTTTAAAGAAATTCACTACAGGTATTGGAAAACCCATTTTGATAATTTAATCTTACCGTGATCCATTCTTTCCTTCTTCTTCTTCTTCTTCTAATTCACAGCAGGCGGGGTATTCAGTTGATACTATTTAGCCCTTTTCTTCTTCTTCTTCTTCTAATTCACAGCAGGCGGTCAATTCAGTTGATACTATTTAGCCCTTTTCTTTTTGCTTCACTATGTGGGCAACAGAGCTACTGGCTTGGTTGTCTCTTATTTATTAGATATTCTCAGATATCTTTCAGTAGATTTTTCGACTCTAGGACTTCAAATATAAGATGGTAGATGTCGATTTCTATGCTCTGTGTGCAGGTATAGTTGGCTAGGCTCTTGGCTGATAGTGAGATTTTGTGGTGTTTGAAGCATTTTAGCAGTTGTTGTTGTTTGTTTGTAGCACTCCTGGGCAAGCTGCCCATTGTGCACGTCTCCATGATTTCATCAGACCCATTAGGGATGAAGGTATTCCACGTCAAAAATTTCGGCTGTCCAGCGGTTGTTCTGTCATGACCGAGGGTCAAATAATTTAAAAAAGCCATCTGGCCTTTGTCACTGTGGTTAGGGAGGGGTTTTGAAGAATCTCAAGGCAAAAAAAAAAAAAAAAAAACAATAAGCCAATATCAGGCTGTATTCAACTCTGTCCAATGGTGTCACAAATGAGCCTCCATATTTACAATTCAAACACAACTGGCTGATATGGCAATTTAAACTGATGAGCTTGGCTTGCAATAGATACACATACTCATACATATAGCTTACATATCACTAATTTACATGTACAATATTAAAATAATGTGCAATAATATTTATATATACAATTATTAATACAAATTACAGCTCTAAGTGTAGCTTAGTATCTACAATAAAACGGCCTAGTACTTCCACAGATTTTTTCCTAGCCCATGGTGGTGCCTGTGCATGGCCCAGGATACTTCTGAGCGTGAATGCACCAAAATACTTTAGGCACGCTTTTTTAAGTGGCAATCTCTGTCTCTCATACTTTTTACAATACATTAAAATATGTCTAACATCCTCTTCTACATTGCAGACCTCACATAATGGGGAGTCTACTGACTTCCATTTAAATAATACACTCCTAATTCGAGCATGGCCTGTTCTGAGCCTGAATATACTGATAGCCAGGTGTCTGACTGGGTGACATAGATCAGGAGGTGGGGTACCATAATCATACAAA
Organism: Artemia sinica; assembly: GCA_027921565.1. Lineage (NCBI taxonomy): Eukaryota > Metazoa > Arthropoda > Branchiopoda > Anostraca > Artemiidae > Artemia > Artemia sinica. The sequence goes on from CM051272.1 coordinate 20,696,685, forward strand.
TCAAGGATCCGGTTCTGAGACCTTTGACCAAAAACCTCTTTCTCCTTCTCTTTTAGCAACTTATCATAATAACATAAAAAATCATTCACTGAATACTGGCATACTAAATTCTCCCCATACCTAGCACCCCATTTTGCCAGCTTATCTGCCTGCTCATTTCCCCTAATTCCAACATGTGCTGGTACCCATGTTGCTACAATCTCATACTTGGCTGTCATTAGTTTTAGCAGTATATTTTCCAAAAGCAGCACTGATTTTCTTGCTGGCCTATGGCCATACATCAGATAATTCAGCACTGAAAGTGAGTCACTGCATATCAAATATTTACCTACTGGCAAAACACTTGCAATAAATTCAAACGCTTTCAATAGTGCATGCAACTCAAGTGAAAATATTGACAACTTCTCTGTTACTTTAAAAGACAATGCGTGACTGAGCCCAAGGACCACAACCGCAGCCCCACAACCAGTGGCAAAGCATGATCCATCAGTGAATACCATTCTATGCCCAGTCTGTGTCCACTGGTCTACCCATTCATGCCACCTAGCTCTTGCCATCTCTGGTGGTTCCTCTGGGCTACCCCTTGAGAATGGGGGTAGCGCTATATTTGACTTTATACCTGTACTAGAAGCTGAACCTACCTCATCAATAACATCAGGAGTTGGGATAGGAGCAGCTGTTTCAGAGATGTGTTTCACCATTCGACAGTATGGTGGAATTAATTTTGGTTGGAATCTTTGGTTCTGATCATATGTTTCAGTAAGTTCTTTGTAGATAATGTCATTTGGGATCAACATCTTCCGTGTAAAATATTGTGCTTCTAATTTCTTCATTCTAGTTTCTAATGTTGTCAGTCCTAGTTCACAGTATATTGCAGGTAGGGGGGTTGATTTTAGGCATCCGAGAATTTTCCTCAGTATACAGTGCAGGGCTGTATCCAGTTTTTTCAGGAGTTGGGCAGGTGCTTCTCGGTATAGGAGGCAGCCATAATCCAGCTTACTTATTACAACTGCTCTCACAAGCTGGGTGGCAACAGAGAAGGGGGCTCCTCTCTTAGATAAGCAAATAGCATTGACAAAGTTGGCTCTGCTCTTGAGGTTTCCGATTAAATAATTCACATGGTGAGTCCATGAGAGTGAAGTGTCAAAAGTCACCCCAAAGTAGCAGAACTTTTCAGCTGCTGGGACAGCAGTGCCATTAATTGAGAGCCTTGGCGTTGAATGAATCTTTGTCCTTGTGAAGAGGAGCACTGCTGATTTAGCAGGAGAGAATTCCATGTTGTTGACAGTTGCCCATAGACCAAGATAATCAAGACCCTTCTGGACAGCAGCTTGCAGGGCATGCTTATCCCTTGATGCTGCAACAAGTGCAATATCATCAGCATACAAATACAGTTTGCATCCCAGAATATGTTCAAAACTAATATCACTGCAGTAAATAAGGAAGAGGAGTGGGCTTAGTACCCCCCCTTGAGGTACTCCCACATCTGGCTTTGTTCTTGATGGAGATTTACTCTCCCCCATATGGATCTCCAGTTCTCGGCCTCTCAAGTAATCTTCTATCCACATCCTCAGTTCTAGGCATATTTGGAAAGACTGTAACTTTCCCATCAGGTTATCCACACTAACCCTATCGAAAGCAGCCCTCATATCCAAGAAGGCTGCTAGTGTCTCCTTACCCTGCTTGAAGCCAGATTTTATCTGGTGTTCTAACCTTAGAAGTGCATCTGTGGTTCCTCTATTAGGGAGAAAACCAAATTGTTCATGTTGGAGTGAATTTGGTAGTTCTGGGAGGATTCTTAACTTAACAAGGTGTTCCATAAGTTTGCAGAGGCATGATGTGAGGGCTATAGGTCTGTAGGAGGCTGGAAGTTTTGGATCCTTTCCTGTCTTCAATATAGGAATTACTGTGGCCTTCTTCCACTTCTTTGGGACTGTTGATGTTGCTGCAGACTTGTTGAACAAAGCTGTAATGATCTCTACTGTTTTGGGGCTAAGGTTCCTTAACATTTGATTGTGTATCAAGTCAGGTCCCATTGCACCTGATTTCAGTCTCTTAGTTTGCTGAATAACTTCTGATGCAGTAAAAGGCTCAAAAGGTACGTTATAATTGGTAGAGTGTGTCTTTGGTGATGTCTTGCATTTTCTGGTGCTTGTTCAGTGAACTGGTCTAGTAGAACATTGAATTTTTCCTGGGTTGAGGTAACTGGGATACCATTTCTCAGGAGGACTGGGGGTTCCTTCCTTGTTTTCTTTTTCCCCACAAATGTTTGGAAATTTCGCCACAGATCTCTAATGGAAGTTGATTTTTGGAACTTTGTCTCAATTAAAGAGGTCCAGCTTGCAGTTGTTTCTTGGATTATGGTCTGGCGGAGTTTTGCTAACTTTTTATTCAGTTCAATACGGTTTTCAGTGCTAGGGTTCCGCTTGAACTTGTTCTCAGCTTGTCTCTTCTCAGTGTGGGCTTTTTGGCATGTTGAATTCCATCCAGGGATTGAGTTGAGCTTATTTCCTTAAATTTCTTAAAACCAAATACCTTCTGACCCGCACTGATTAGGGTGTTGGTGATTGTGTCTGTCAGTTCATCTGTAGTCATGGGCAAAAATTTTAGCAGTTTCTTCTATTTCACTTCTATTTCCTTCTTCTTCTTCTTCTTCTATTTAACAGCAGGCGGGCTTTCCAGTAATGCTATTTAGCCCTTTTCCTTTTGATTCACTCTGTGGGCTACAGAGCTACTGGCTTGATTGCCTCATATTTATTAGATAATTTCAGATATCTTTCAGTAGATCTTTCGACTCTAGGAGTTCAAATATAAGATGATAGATGTCGATTTCTATGCTCTGTGTGCAGGTATAGTTGGCTAGGCTCTTGACTGATAGTGAGATTTTGTGGTGTTTGAAGCATTTAAAGCAAGGTTTGTTGTGCAGACGTCAGCATATTACATTCAAATAGGCAAATGGTCAATTGTTTCATTATTCATATTACAATGCCTGCAAAGAGGGGACAGGGGAATTGAACCACTTGAATAAGAAAACTTGTACGAGAATGCAAGAAAATTTTGTCCATTTGTTCCAGAACGAATTCTATGATAAATTTTAGAAAAATACTTATTGGGAAAGGGGGAAAAGATAGGGTTAATATTATTAAAATTAATATCTGATAGTCTCCATCGGTAAATATCTCTAATCGGGATTGATTTCTTTCCTTTAGCTGTTTCTTCATTCGTTCAATTCTTCTGCAAATGGACAGCAAAAAAGGGTCTTTTTGCTAGACTCAGACAAGAGTCGAAAACCAAGAGATTGAGTTTTGGAAAGACTTTATTATCAGACCTGTAATCAATAATGGGCCTCAATAATGGGCCAGAGGTGCTGAGTACTGGTTGTACTCAGCACTGGGGATAATTGTGGGCTTTTATTAATTTTTTTTTCCGGAGAAGGAATGCAGATGACAGAAACTTGGAAGGTTGACGTGGGTGCTAGAAGCTAAGGCGCGTTAAGTTACATAGGGAAACCATGAAAGACCGATAGGTACAATGATACAACAGATCTTTTTCCAATAGATCTATTTTTCCAATAGGTCTTTTTTCCTAGTAAGTGTTTCATGGAATCTATCGTTTCAGGTGCTAGGAATTATTTCTAGTTTCTTATAGTGAACATCGGTTGTTCATTCGTTGTCTAGCAAAAATTTTTACAGCGGAGAGTATTTCATTTGTAAGCCACCCAAAAGCACAAGATTTAGCAGTTCTTACTAGGTGAATATTTTGTTAGAGTGAACTACATCCCTGAACAAAATAAAAAGCATGGATGCTGTAGATTCTGAAGAACAACTATCTTAATCGGAATCTTTCAAAATTTTCACCAGCTTTTTGGCTACGGAGAGCACAACAGGAACTCTTTTCTTTCGCATCTATCAGCTCTTCTCATCGGTGTTCCCCTGCGTCTCAATCAATTTTTAGTAATTCTAATGAATTTATACCAGATTCGTAAACTGTCGAAAGTGTCTTAATTATGTTCATCCATACCAAAATCATTTTCTTTGCTGTATTGGTTTTTGTGAAAGACCTAAACTCTGGAAAATTTCCATTAGGCTCACAATTTTACTTTTAAGAGATGTCATGTACAGCGCCGACAAAATGCAGAACCAAAACTTGTATTTGGTCCGCTACTTAAAATGCTAGAAACCCAATCAAATAATATGAATTCGAGAATAAAACACATTCAAAATATAAACTTGTCACTCAATATTTAAAAGTATATTTTTGCAAGCCATCAACAGCAAAAATTGTAAAATCAAGCCATCATACTCAGCGTATCAGAGAACCCTACTGTAGATGTTTCAAGTTCCTATTTGTAAAAATGTGGAATTTTGCATTTTTTTCCAGAAGAAAAATCACGGATGCGTGTTTATTTGTTTTTTTTGTTGTTGTTTTTTTCAGGAGGGATCGTATCGATCCAGTGGTCATAAAATATCGCGAGAGCGTTCATTCAAATGGAAATTAAAAGTTCTAGTGCCCTTTTTAAGTGACCAAAAAAATGGAGTGTAACTAGGCCCTCTCCCACGCTCATTTTTTCCCAAAGTCTCCGATCAAAATTTTGAGATAGCCATTTGTCTAGCATAGCCGAAAATCTAATAAATATGCCCTTGAAGATGACTTAATCCCCCACAGTCCCGGGGGAAGGGCTGCAAGTTATGAACTTTGCCCATTGTTTACATATATTATTTGTTATTTGGAAGTATGCAGACGTTTTCAGGAGGGACTTTTTCTGGTGGGGAGGGGGGTCAGAGGAGGGGGCTACGTTGGAGGATCTTTCCATGGAGGATATTATCATGGGAAAAGGGATAGCTCTATGAGGGGGGGGGGGCACCGGATTTCCCAGCACTTTAAAAAAAAGATCAGAAATTACATAAAAAACAAGTTTTTTATGTTATTTATGCACGGTGAGCCAAAATCAAAGCTGTTTTAATTCAAAAACATTCAGAAATTAAATAAAAAAAAAGTTTTTTTTAACTTAAAGTGAGAAGCAACATTAAAACTTAAAACGAACAGAAATTATTCCGTATATGACAGGGGCTATCCCCTCCACAACGCCTCGCTCTTTGCGCTAAAGTTTTTTATTGTTTTAACACTAAAGTTGTGAGACAAAGTCAAACTTTAGCATAAAGAGCGAGGTGTTGAGGAGGGGGCAGCACCTTTCATATACGGAATAATTTCTGTTCGTTTTAAGTTTTAATGTCGCTCCTTACTTTCAGTTAAAAAAAATGTTTTTTTTTATTAAATTATATACGTAAGCGAACCAAACAGCATATATGCATGGCTTCTAATAGCCAAACAATTTCAGGAGCATTAGGTTTAAGTGGTATGTTTCAATATCCAGTAACGGTGTCAAAAATTCTTGAATGTATATGGCCTTAGAAAATAAAAACAAAACATGTCACTGATGAAATAAACTTAAGATTGAAATTTATATCATTTAAAAGGCTACTCCTTCGTGGAATCAAACTTGTTTTCAGAGATTATTACTGCATGTACCCGACTGCTTCAGAAAGAAAGCTTTGATTGTTCCTTAATAACTGTCCCTTTTAAGTAACATATAATCTTTACCTTCAGGCTAATCAAAGTCAATGCAATAGTGTAGACTAAGTAAAGGATAATGTATCCTCCATGCATATTTTTTACCACTTTGCACAGGAGGTATGGTCGTAAAAAGGACAGGGCCTCAATAGATTAGAATTTCGAAGTACTTGTGCTCTTTTTAAGTACAAAAGCTAATAAAGGGAAGACACCCTTCCTTTAGAGCCATTTCATCCCCAGCGGTCTCCCTTTTAAGTGGTATGTTTAGATTTTACTGGTATGTTAGTGGTATGTTAGTGGTATGGTATGTTAGTGGTATTAAGTGGTATGTTTCAATATCCAGTAACGGTGTCAAAAAAGTTGTGAGACAAAGTCAAACTTTAGCATAAAGAGCGAGGTGTTGAGGAGGGGGCAGCCCCTTTCATATACGGAATAATTTCTGTTCGTTTTAAGTTTTAATGTCGCTCCTTACTTTCAGTTAAAAAAAAATGTTTTTTTTTATTAAATTATATACGTAAGCGAAGCGAACCAAACAGCATATATGCATGGTTTCTAATAGCCAAACAATTTCAGGAGCATTAGGTTTAAGTGGTATGTTTCAATATCCAGTAACGGTGTCAAAAATTCTTGAATGTATATGGCCTTAGAAAATAAAAACAAAACATGTCACTGATGAAATAAACTTAAGATTGAAATTTATATCATTTAAAAGGCTACTCCTTCGTGGAATCAAACTTGTTTTCAGAGATTATTACTGCATGTACCCGACTGCTTCAGAAAGAAAGCTTTGATTGTTCCTTAATAACTGTCCCTTTTAAGTAGCATATAATCTTTACCTTCAGGCTAATTAAAGTCAATGCAATAGTGTAGACTAAGTAAAGGATAATGTATCCTCCATGCATATTTTTTACCACTTTGCACAGGAGGTATGGTCGTAAAAAGGACATGGCCTCAATAGATTAGAATTTCGAAGTACTTGTGCTCTTTTTAAGTACAAAAGCTAATAAAGGGAAGACACCCTTCCTTTAGAGCCATTTCATCCTCAGCGGTCTCCCTTTTTTTCTGGGATATCCTCCAATTGAACTTAATCCAACAGTTTTGAGATTACAATTTCATTCAGAATTATTAAAAAGGGATCCATATAATCAACAGCCATAAACAACCTGGAAAAAATCTATTTTATAAGTCAAAACTAAAACAAACATACTACTACTACTACTACTACTAACAACTCGCCGCAAGCACCAAGCCGCCTGAGGCCAACACAGGTACGCACGCTCCTCCGCCACCCCAATCTATTCAAAGCCTCCCTTTTTACACCCGCCCACGAAGTTCCCATTTCTTTTAAATCTTTCTTTATGACGTCCTCCCACCCCAGACGGGGACGACCTGCTTTCAGTTTTGCCCTAGATGGTTGGCCGAAAAGAACAATCTTCGGAATGACTATCAATGACTAAATAAAATGTAAAAGAATTCAAATTTCAATGAATGACGAAAATAAAATAGACAGAAATTGCTAAAAAAAAAAAAAAAAAAAAAAAAAAAAAAAAAAAAAAAAGTTTGATTTATCATCCCTTCGAACCTTTTACAACTTAAAGTATCATTTCTGATTTATCAAAAACGAAATCTATGTATATTTATCTATACACATAGAACAGCTCGTCTTTGTCTTCCTTTTTTATGCAGAGATTTGTGCAGCCCACCATGTAGATCCTCGGGAATCGTATGTAAAACAGGCAATAGTGGCTGGTATGGACAGTCCAGTCACTACAAAATCATCTTATCCTTTTAGATTTTATATTATGTTTAAAACTATTGTATATGGTTGATGTGGGATATGACGGTTCGCAACAATCGACAAGTTTTCTTGGATTTTTGAGCCCCCACACATTGCTTTATGACCTTGTAATCATGTGCAGAATTTTAAAACTGTAACAAAATATACTGAATAGTTTTCATCACACTGAGGAAAAAGTCATGACGGTGAAGGGTGATATGGGCTCCAACTACTGACTTACTTGAACTTGAATAAGCGCAAGAGCTAGGTGGTTGCTCACTCTGGCATGTAGATGGTACAGACGGTTGAACTCCATTTCTGCGATCTTGGGTCTACAGGTTGACTAAATCTAGCCAGTCAGTGTCCCATCAGCTGCCATGATGTCAAAAATCTCGGAATGGCTAGAAATCTGTCTTGACAGTTCTCATTTATGCCTTGTTTTTCCGTCCCAATGCTTTTACTTTTTAAATTGGCTTATAGCGTAATGTTTTTTTGACAGCGTTTTTGTCTGGTCTTCAATACATGTGGGTAGATGTCATGTCAAAGTGTTGACAAATCGAGTTGTTTGACTGTCGTTCTTGCATTCCCAAACCAGGTATTCGCCTCAAGCATTTGTGGTCGAGGACATTCACAGGATATACTTATTTGATTCCAGAGACAAGGTCTCACTCCCATAGAAATGACGGAACACAAAAAGGCTTTGTATGTATGGGACTTGCTTCAAAATCTTCTTCTTCATAACAATTAATAACAATTAAGAATATTGAGACTTTGTTCTTTACCCCAGAGCACCCCTAGCATTCCACTTTAAAGGAGGTTTTGGCGCTGGGATATCAACTGTAGTAGATAATTTTGGAGACCACACTGCCTTTCCATGACGATAAAATAAAAGTCCAAAATAGGGATAAAATACTTTTTAATAGACAGTGTATAATAAATTTCACAAAAATACCATATATTTCGGTCACATATACAGTGACCGTCATCAGTAGTAAAACTAAACTAAAACAATTTAAAACAAAAGTTTATATACTAAATCAAATAAAACTACATATTGTTTAAATCTCTAATTCTTTTCAAAGCAAAGGCGGAAGCTAGCCTCTTTGACCTTCTTGGATTCGGTTCATTAGCATTCAATGATATAACATTTGGACAAAGATCAACTACATTCTGTGAATTGAACTTTACTCTGTCAGATTTTAATAAATTATCATAGATAGAGTTAAGCCCATATTCACGTGTATCCCGATTCAAAGCAATATTCTTGAATAAGATTTTCTTTATTTCAAGCATTTCACGAAAATTTTGCTTTAAACCCCGATCCCTAGAAATCAAGGAGACATTCTCGAACCAAATAAAATGGTCTGGAAAATTCAAAATATGTTCTGAAAGGGCTTGAAGTAAAATCTTCAGACTTAGAATCTTGCTTTAAAGCCGAAGAAATAAAATCTTTATGTTGTAACAATCTCATTTCCAAACTCTGGTTAGTACGTCCCACATATGAGCTTCCGTAAGTACATGGGATCTGATAAACCCCACTTTGTTGCCCCACTGAAGTTAGATCCTTCCCAGAATTTAGAAAACTACCCAAAGCATTATTGCTCTTTAAAGCTACCCTTAGACCATTGCTTTGTAAAATTCTTTTAGGCTTTTCACTTAGCCCGGGTACATATGGTAAGGAACAAAAAACATCCTTCTCCCGAGTTGTCTCCAGGCTTCCTTAGAAATCTCTAGAAACATTTTTCTTCTTTTTGAAAAAGTCTGGTTAATTAACCATTCTGGATACATATTGCTTATTAGTATCTTTCTTAGAAAAGACAACTCCTCCTCAACAAATTTTGGAGAGCAAATACTAAGGATCCGATCAGATAAAGAAATGATCAAACCAATTTTTACTTGGTGAGCGTGACCGGAACTATAAGACAAAAATCTATTGTTATTTGTCGGTTTTCTGTAAATTTTAAAATCCAGACTATTTTAATTTTTCAAAAGAAGAACATCAAGAAAAGGAAATTTCCCATTCTCTTCCAATTCAACAGTAAACTGTAAATCCCCCCCCCAAACAATTAAGATGTTCCAAAAATCCTTTTAATTCCTCCTTCCCATAATCCCATACTGAAATAATGTCATCCATATACCTGCCCCAGAAAATATATTTTAAAAAATATGAATCTAACGCAATTGTTTCAATGTGGAGAATATATACTTTTTCAAAAAGAAGAAAAAGGTTTCTAGAGATTTCTAAGGAAGTCTTGGATACAACTCGGGAGAAGGATGTCTTTTGTTCCTTACCATATATACCCGGCGTAAGTAAAAAACTTTCAAGCACAGACACGGCCTTAAGGTAAGATGGAGATCCCCTGATGGAGTCACTGAAAATATGATTGACTACGTCCTGATGTCCAAACGTTGGAAGTCATCTGTAATGGACACTGTCTCACTACCGGGTGGAGATCTTGACTCGGACCACACACTCCTGATGTCCAAAATCAAGTTGAGGTTAAAACGTCTCCCAAAAACTACAAAATCCCAAGATTCTGAACGGAACTCCTCCGAGACCCCACCATAAAAGCCACGTATAACTCTAGCCTGTCTACAAAATTTCGTGACATCCTGAGTATATCCAATCCACTCGCAACTCCCGAAGAGATTGATGGCTTGGCTGAGCATGCCACCTCTGCAATCCTCGAGACTGCAAGCGACATCCTTGGTAGAAAATCCAAAGTTGAAAAGCCTTGGATCACTGAAGAAATAATTCGATTATGCGACCAGAAACGCCTACATAACAACAAATCCAACCGAAGCAGCCGAGACACCTACAAACATCTCAAACGGAAAGTTGATCGTGAAATGAGGAAGGCATTCCGCAGGCATGTCACCGAAAAGTGCAAGGATTGTGAAACCCAGTTCAAGAAAGGCAACAGCCACAACCTCTTCAAAACAGCCAGCAAGCTATCATCCAAAAAAGATCCCTCAACTTCTGTAATCCTAGACAAACAGGGGAACGACATCAGTGATGCCAAGATGAAGCTCGATCGATGGAAGGAATACTTTGAGGAGAAACTGAACCCTGAAGGAATGACCGACCCAAATGTCCTAAAATCCTTCCCAATCATAGATCGAGACCCCCCTCCACCTCCGCTTAGAAGCGAGACCAAAGCGGCTATAGAATCCCTAAAGCAAGGAAAAGCTCCGGGGCCAGACGGTGTCACTGCTGAACTGATAAATGTTGGTTCAGAAGACGTTGTCGACCTATACCACAGTCTTATATCAGCCACCTGGTCTACTGGAAACGTCCCGCAGCAGTGGTGCAAGGCAGCAATAGTCCCAATACACAAAAAAGGATCGAAGAAAGAATGCGACAACTACCGGCTCATCAGCCTCACAAGCCACCAAACCAGAATCCTGACCAAGATCCTGCTTCGCAGAATTCAAGCAATCACCACCTCTGTTCTTGGCGAGTATCAAGCGGGCTTTCGATCGGGACGATCAACTATTGACCAAATCTTTACTGCGCGTCAGATGATGGAACGGTTCATCGAGTTTAACAGAGACCTCTATCAGCTCTTTATTGACTTCTGACAGACCTTTGACCTAATATGGAGGAAAGGCTTGTGGCAAATTCTAAGACACTACGGTGTCCCAGATGAATAGTCAGAATCACTGAGGACATATATAACCAATTTAAAAGTGAAATACTGACCACAGATGGGCTCTCTGGTGAATTCCCAACAACTTCCGGGGTCCTGCAAGGATGCATCCTCTCGCCGCACTTGTTTAACCTGTTTCTACATGCCATCCTCTCCCTGATATCCGTCAAATATGGAGTCAGAATAAGAGGAATCTTAGTTGAAAACTAGCATATGCAGATGATATTATCCAGATGTCCACTACCGCCCAAGAACTCCAGAGACAGGCTGACTGTATCTCCCAAGCAACGAAACCGTTTGGTATGCAGATTAACGCAAACAAGACCAAAATCATGGTCACATCACGACAGGAGATAACAAACCCCCCCTCGATAGTAATAGACGGTGAACAAGTGGAAAGAGTCGATCAATTCCTTTACCTCGGAAGTCTCTTAACTGCCACACTGTTGACATTAAACGCCGCCTCGGTCTTGCTAGCTCTAGCTTCAAAAGACTTCCAGATCAAAAATCTGGAAATCTAACAACCTTTCGAGCCATCTGAAAGTGCATTTATTCAACAGTCTGATCATACCCATTGCTCTATATGGGTGTGAAACCTGGACATTAAAAGATGAAAACGAGCGCAACCTCCTTGCCTTCGAAATGAGATGTCTGCGCCGGATAGCCAAGATCAAATATACTGACCATATCACAAATGAAGAAGTACGAAGAAGGGTGAAGTCGCAAGACACTATCCTGAAAAAAATTCGAAAAAAAGCAGCTGCGCTGGTTCGGCCACGTAAAACGAATGAATCCCGAACACCATCCCAAGATCGCGCTTCAAGGGACAACTGAAGGACTTAGACCACGGGGAAGACCGCACAAAAGGTGGATCGAAAACTTTGACCGACAACGCATTACCCAACTATCCCGAACCGCACTTGATAGAACAGCCTATCGAGCCCTAGTTCATCAGATCTCTTTGAAAGGAGTGGCCCCAAGACGTCCCATGAGGATGGATGGGACTTAAGTAATTAAGTAGGTTTTAATGTCACCCTTACTTTTCTTTGAAAATCTATCTTTAATTCTTTATTTTTTTGGATAATATTTTTTTGAAACTAACATTGTTAGTCTTTTAATTAACTAAGTTTTATTGTGTGTTAATTATGGGAATATCTGTGCATATTTTTTAAGTTTTTCTATTTAATAACTCGAGCGTCGGAATGCAATCAAAACTGTAGGAAAAATTTGAATATTTAGTATGAATTGTAATTGCGTGAATCAATTTGTAGTACATAAAAATGGGAAACTGAAATAGTGATAAATGAAAAGAAGAGACAGTACCAAAATAAAAGAGATAAAACAAGAAGCAGGATAGAAAATAGATCAAAAAAGAGAACCAAAAGCAACTTAAATCCAAAAAAGAAAGAAACCAGGTTTACGAGAATTATTCCTACCAAATCAAGGTCTTAAAAAATTATTTAATAATTAGGGTGGACATTAGCCAGTCATTTAAGTCAATCATTAAGCGTCTTTCCGCCCATCTGCTCTTAAATATATTGTGTTTCAAAAAGGCTTAAGCTGGGTATTTCAAACAGCCTTTAATCCTTAGAAGTAATGTAAAGCAAAAATGCAGCCGAGAAGACCTATTGTATTTAAGAAACTTTCTTTAAGAAGTTTTTTTTTACATGGAATTTATCTATATATTTTTTCTTATTTTTCGGGAATAGTTAATATCTTATCTTGTGTTCTTTTGCAGTCGTCTTCTAGAAAAAAAAAAAACAAAGAGAAAAAGTGAGTAGAATTTTTTGAAATGCCTCCCAACCTTAACTTCATATATTTTTTATACTATACATCCTTTCCAATGAAATAAAAGACGAAAAATAGTGAAAATTTTATTAAAACGGTAAATATTGAAACAAACAAAACAAATTTTCTTGTACAGATACAAATAATTTATTATTCCTAAATTCGTGGTGCCAATTATAATGAAATATTTGATTTGCCTCGAGCCTTTTATTGAGGTTTACCAACGGGAAAAAAATAAAGAAAAGAAAAAGACAGCTAACGAATTAAATCACAGTAGAAAATAACATGAATTGAGGAGAAAAACAAACAAACACCACACATAGGAAAATAAAAAGAACTCACATGCGATAGACGGTAGTCGTTTTCAAATACAAAAACAGTATGGCAATCAAACACAGGTACAAGGTAAGGAAAATAGTGATTTATATTGTGTCGGTCCAGGACAGTACATTCTGTTACAACAAAAATTGTTGTCCAAATTTCCCTAGAGTAGTGATAGCAACTATTTCGATAATAATAGTTTGCAACTATTTGAAATGAGTTGGCTTCTAGGAGACAGGAACAAGAAATAGTGGATAATGGACCTTTCACATTGCCGCGTATAAAGAGCGTCCCTAATTTTTCGATTAAAAACAATTCTTTTATTAGAAAGAAGTTTACAACTTCGAACAAATCAGATCAAAATGCCGACCAGTCAGATTCAAGAATCAAAGAGTTTAACAAATGTTCCAAAGCTGAGTCAAGCATGCGATCGCTACCATTGTCTGACAAATTAAAATCAGAAAGGGATTTGAAAAAGTAAGAAAGAAAATAATTTCTTATTGGTGGATTATTTTAAATGACTGATCATAGAACAATGTACTAGCTTCCGAAGGAAACGCAACTGTGTTAACCCCGTCATGACCACGCATGTGTTTGATAACATCATTCAAATTGAAGAAAAGAGGAAAAGTCCAAAATATTCAAGCTACTATTGCTTGATTTCATGGCTTGTCTAAATATACTAAAACAGGAGATCAGAGCCATAGAATCGACTTTTCCTAAACAACATGAAAGGTTCCAAGTCCTTTCAGCGACTGTTGATGAGCTAACTTGTAGATTTATAGATAATAAGGGAAAGAAGCATGAGATTTATGGAAACATAACAGTAAGTTATGAGTAGACTAGCCTATTGGGTAATAATTTTTCTCGTTTTTTTTTAGCTACTCCTAATATTTTTCAGTGTAATAATCAGTTAGTTGAAATATTAGGCTACAATGCATGTAGTAGGCCTATTACTGGCTAAAACCCTTAGATAATGCCATAGGCTAAATAATCTTGGACACATCCTTTGATTAAAATTTATCCTTGCATCACTGCATAATCTCTTAAGTGAAATACAAAGTATAAGATTAAAAGGTAAAGGTCTAGAATAGGGGCTATTGTGAAAGAAACATGTTAAGAAAACAACCTGGTAGCCTAGGCTAGTATTCTAGGTAAATTTGCAGGTGGCACAATAATTTAGCTATGATGAAAGTGAAAATTTCATTCAATGTCTTTTTTATGTTCTTTCATAATACAATAATTGCTTCTATTACAATTGCACCTTGAGCCCTTAAAAGGCCCTAAAGGTGTTTTATGTTGTAACCACATAAAGAAGTTATCAATACTAGGCTAGTTAAGTTATTGAAAGTGGTTAAAAAATATATCACCTGTTTATAAATAAGTTGTTCAAGAGTAATAGGCCTATATTCCAAAAATACTTATTTATAGCAATTCAAACCTCATTTGTTTGGCAACTCAATGCAAATTGTTTTCCTGTTATTTCAAGTTTTTCAAATGCCATCAACAAAAATAGTGCTGAATTTTGCCATCAACAATTCAGGGTAAATTCCAAATCAGGGTATTTATTTGCACATTAGGGGGTGGGGGTGTAAAGTTGAAGGTAAATTTGTAGTGGGCCATATAATTTAGCTAGGATAAAAGTGAAAATGTCTTTTGATGCTTTTTTATGCTTTTTTATGCTCTTTCACAATTCATATAAAATACCTTTAGGGCCCCTTTGGTAAAATTTTTTGCAAATCATATTATTGACTTATTAATAAAGTAAACATACCACTTGATGCCTTTTTTATGCTCTTTCCAAATATAATTATCATTTTTGTCAGAAATGAATTTTACCCCACCCCTATATATACAAATTCAGGGTATATATTTGCACTTTAGGGGGGTAAGGGTAAAGTTTAAACTTACCTCCCATTTACATCAGAAATAAATTTTCCCCCACCCCCCTTAATGTGCAAATATATACCCTGAATTGGTATATATAGGAGTGGGGGTAAAATTCATTTCCAACAAAAATGATTATTATATTAAAAAAGGCATCAAGTGGTATGTTTACTTTATTTGTGAGTCAATAATATGATTTGCAAAAATTTACAGCCCCTTTCAGGGCTCAAGATGCAATTTGCAACAGAAGCAATTATTGTATTATGAAAAAGCATAAAAAAGGCATCAAATGACATTTTTGCTTTCATCCTAGCTAAATTAGTGTGTCACCTGCAAATTTACCATATTCTAGATAAGCTACTTTTTGCTATCTTAGAAATTGGCTAGGTTAGGAAAAGGTAAATTTATAGGTGGCCCTATAATTTAGCTAGGATGAAAGTGAAAACATCATTTCATGCCTTTTTTATGCTCTTTCATAATTCAATAATTGCTTCTGGTGTAGATTGTATCTTGAGGCCTTAAAGGGACCCCAAAGGTATTTTATATGAATTATGAAAGAACATAAAAAAGCATCAAATGATGTTTTCACTTTCATCCTAGCTAAATTATATGGCCCACTGCAAATTTACCATGAACTTTACCCCTGCTCCCCTAATGTGTAAATATATACCCTAAATTGTCAACAGCAAAGTTTCAAATTACAAAATTCAGCACTAATTTGTTGATGGCATTTGAAAAACTTGTAATGGCAGGAAAACAATTTGCATCAGAAACAATTATTTTATTATGAAAGAGCATAAAAAAGGCATCAAATAATGTCTTCACTTTCATCCTACCTAAACTATAGGGCCACCTAGAAATTTACCTTGGAAAATAGAAGTTTCAGTAATAGGCTAGGGTAAGGGTTATGTTAACAGACTTATTCTGGTTGCTAAGAAATAAACTTACCTGTTTAGTCAGAATTGCATCCTGATTCCAAATTTAACATGCATTTTTGCATCAAAAATGAACTTTACTCCACCCCCAGATATACCAATTCAGGGTGTATATTTGCCCATTAGGGGGGGGGGGGTAAAGTTCCTTTTTGATGCAAATAAATGTTAAATTTGGATTCAGGATGCAATTCTGACTATAGAGATAAGTTTGAAATTTACCCCACTCCCCTAATGTGTAAATATATACCCTGAATTGATGTTTTTAGGGGGGAGGGGGGGGGGTAAATTTCTTTTCCAATGCACATGCATGTTAAATTTGGATTCAGGATGCAATTCTGACTGTAGAGGTATGTGTATTTCCTAGCTACCTGAATAGTCTATTAATATAAACCTTACCCCAGTAATGAATCCAGAGGTTAGAAATATAGTCTGGGACAGTATTGTTGAGCTGCTTTGTTAACCTTCTTCTGCTTCCTAAGTCTTATAAATTTGCCTACTTGTCAGGTCTATAGGCTACATGTGTTTACAGATCTTTGAAACCTTATAAATTGGGATTTATCAAAGTTGTTAAGCTGAAAATACTTTTCTTGTACTTCATTTAAACCAAATATGTATTTACTAGGTTTCACTTTATAATACAAAGATTTTTTAAGATCATCAAAGGTCAGTGTCTTCCAGAGAGAGAAGGAGTAGAGGTGGGTAGCCTACTTCAAAATACCTTCCCAGGACATACTATGGTAAATATTGAATAATTCACATAAATGACCTGCAAATAAAGTGAACATGCCACTTGATGCCTTTTTTATGCTCTTTCTGAATATAATAATCATTTTTGGTGCAAATTCAATTTTAATGTAACCTAAACTTACCCAAATATATAGCCTATGTTATATATTTCTCATGTGTTAATTGATTCTCTAATTTGTTACTATTGATTCAATTGCTAGGTAAACCAGTTTTAACAAGTCATGCTAACAGAGGTGTATAAGTTGTATCTAAAACAAGAGAAAGAGGCATCAACTATGAGAGCATCTAATCTAGAATTTTACCAAGTTATAAATAGCCAAAACTACTGTGTAATAATCTTTTCTAGTTTTTATTTCAGCTGCTCTGAATCTTTTTCAGTAGAATAATCATTTATTTCAAGTATTAGGCTATAATGCATGTAATACCAGGGCTCCCACATACAGGGTCATTACTAGCCAAAATGTTTGGGGAGTGGGGAGCAAGAAATTTTATCTACTGGCTGATAATTTTTACCAACTGTTTTTTATCAATAATTAGCATAATGTCTATTTTGAATACAGTACATAAAATCACTTCACAAGTTGGTAAGACCACTGTGTTTACCAACCAAGATTGAGGTTTCAGTATGTGTCATGTCACTATTTTTATGCTGTTTATTTAAACAAATATAAAATTGTGGCACCATCTGTAAAATCATGGCAGGAGTTTGTAAAACTGCTGTGTTTACCTTAATTTACACTTCAGAGCAAATTAAGATCCATTTACCAACCAAGTTCAAGATTCCTGTAGATGAAATGTCAATATTTAGGTGATCTTTATTTAACCAAAAAAAAATTTTGGCAGAATCAGAAAAATCTTTGTGTTTCATGCCACAATTTTACCAACTCATTTTTTTTACTGAGTGCCCAAAAACATAGGTGGAGAGCATACCTCCTCCCTCCATATGAGATGGCCCTACCCACACATCCCAGAATACCTTGAGAATGAAAGACCAATTTCCATCATGGAAAACAACTGGAAAATGGGAAAAAAATAAGATGTCCTGGAAACATTTCAGTTGCCCTGGAAAACAATATTTCTTCCTTGTGGATAAACACAAATAGGTCTAACATTTAATGCATGTATGTCTGTTTCTGTAACATCTTTGTCATTGTGATGACAGCAACTGAGCCTGCAATTACAATGTTTGAGAAACTCCTTCAGGTTCTTTTCAGTACAGGATTGTGTACTGCCTCAGAATAGAACAGAATCATTGCTCAGTATATTCTCAGGGCATGCAACTGCAAACCTTTGTGAAGAATTCAAAGATTTTTCATGCAGTTGCAGGCTTGACAAATTTTTTGGGAGATTCATTGGTGGCAGAGCAGAGTATACAGCACTGTGGGACATAATAAAATGTCTCCTAACTCTGTCTTATGGACAAGCAGATGTGGACCAAGGGTTCTTCATGAACAAGGACATGCTAGTGGTAAACTTAAAGGAAAGGAGTCTGATAGCTTTGTACCTGGTCCAAGATACAATTGCTAAGCATGCTGTTGACAAAACCCTGCTAAAAGGTTTAATCCAACACTGGAAATGTCTATATGCAATATCTCAAGGAAGAACAAAAAGAACAAGCTGCATATGAAAAGAAAACAAAGGAGCTCCACCAAGAGATCAAAAATATTATACTAAAGACTAGAAGTGGTTCAAAATATTAGTTAATTATATTCCAATTAGTTAAAATACCAGATAAGAAATTGCAACTCCCTCATTAAAGATGAATGTTAAAGCTGTACAAATCTTGAGAATTCAGGAAGACCAGTCCCAGACCACCTCCCCCTTATTGTGTGCCCTGTGTATACATTCATTCTGTTGCCTTTGACAATTTTTCAGGTTTGTTTTTGGCCCTGAAAAGCTATATGGTCTGCTCAAAGGAACTAACAATCTGAATTATTTTAGTGATGAAAAAGAATGTCTATGTTCCAACAAGGACCCCCCTTAACCTGGGAACTATAAAAAGATTTTCTATTTCAATCACTGGTCTGCTAAGGGGGAATTATTGTTTTAATCTATTTTTTGTACTCTTAGGCTTTCTTGTGTGGCATCTAAATGTATTTTGATCCAGTGGTCTGCTTAGTAGATCAGTAATGTAAAATAATCTAATAGTCTATTCACTAAAATGTAATTAGTAGGCTCTTCAATTCTGGAAGGTTTAGGTTTCAGCCAAACACATTTGCAATGCTTTTGTATAGAACTGAGGGGGAATTCAAAAAACACAAAACAGAATTGCCACTACTACTACTAACTCACTGCAGCACCAAGCCACCTGAGACCAACACAGCTATACATGCTCCATCTCCATCCCAATCTATACAGAGTGGGATGCAATTGAGTCAATGTCTCCCATCATCACTGACCAGTGAATCAACAGATTTTTTTTCCTTATTTTGCTGGACAATGTGATTTAAGGTAAAGCCTCCCTCTTTAAACCCTCCCAAGAAGTTCCTATTTCCCTTAAGTCTTTCCTTGTGATATCCTTCCACCCCATCCAGGGATGACCTGCTTTTTGTTCTGCCCTAGAGGGTTGGCTGACAAGGACAATTTTCAGCAATTTGTCATCCTTCATCTATAGAACATCTCCTAGCCATCCTATTCTTTCTCAAACACATTAAATAATTGTAAACACATTTGATCTCCTGTCAACCTAGCTCATAAAGACTCCCTGGCATACATCTGATTTTAATTTAGTAAAAATAAAAGGAGATAATTGAGAATAATAGGTTGATATAAGATTTCATTTGTTAGTGCAATATATTCCTAGGATTTTCAAGAATATGTTAAAAGATTTCTTCTGATAAGCTGTCCTAATCAAAAAATTGCTTATTAATAGTTAATCAGGGACTTATAAAGTGGAAATGAATCCTCAGGCAAGTGAGCCCTGGTTGAGATTTCTACTATTCTTATCCCAATATCCTATATTTTTTACATAATTTGCCTATTTTTGAAGCTGTGCCCCACTTGTAATGCATGCCCCCTCCAAGTTAAAATACTGTGTATGTGATGTGTCTTACTTATTGATTCTTTCTTTTATGCTAAAACAATTTCAAACCATGCTCATCAAAAAAAGATATTATTTTTCATCAAAAAAAAGACTAGGGAGATATTTCCCTAGCTTCATTGATGCATTGAGGAAATAGAGCTTTCTTTATTAACCAAAGGAAAAAAAATATGTTATATAAAATCCAGTTCAAATTAACAATATACTGAACACTAAAAGTGTCCCTATTGCATCTGAACTCTAATATTGTCAAGCAATATGGAGAAAGAACATAAAATGGCAGTATCATATGATAAGAGAGGATGGTTCAAGACAGTTGATTAACTCTATGGCAGAATGGAGAGATTTGGGAATTGTTGTTGATAAGGAACTAAAATTTAAAAAACATGCACAGACAGCAGTTGCCAAAGCATCCCAGACCCTAGGCATAATCAAGCATAGTGTACACAGCAGATCTTCCAAAATTATGACCAAACTGTGCAAGGGTCTTGTGTGACCATTGCTAGAATTTGGGATGTGTGTTGCAACATCCCTGAACAAGGGTGATCAGCAAAAATAGAATATTTCCAAAGACAGGCAACAAAAGTTGTTGATGGATGCAAGAATCTTGACTATTTATCTTGATTGAATAGGCTGAAGCTCTCAACAATGGTGCACAGGTGTTGAAAAGGGGATGTCATAATGACTTCTAAGCTTTTGAATGCTGACTCCTGTCAAAATCTATTTCAGTTTAATGAATTCTCCAGGACAAGGGGGTATAGTAAGAAGTTGTCTCAGAAGAGGGCAGATACCAGAGTCTGCAACCACTACTTATCCAATAGGGTGTTTACCCATTGGAACAATCTTCCTGATACTGCTGTAATTGCTCCCTCTGTTGACACCTTTAAGATTGCTGTTGACAAGAGTTGCTCCATTAAGCCTTGGAAGACAGATTGGGATGCAATTTGAGCCAATGGCTCCCCATCATCACTAACCAGCAACTCTACAAGGTTTTCTTTTCCTTATTCCACTAGACAAAGCAATTTGAGGCAATAGCAATAATTCTCTTGATGTTCAGTTGACCTGTTTCATAATAATGTTGCCAAGTAAGCAGTTCTGCTTCACACAAATCTTTGTTAGCAAATTAATTATCCAGTCTCACAGAGTTCAAATAGTAGCTCTATTTAAAAAAAAAGATTTAATGTTTTTCTATGAAAAAGCTAAATTACACAGTTAAATCATTTGGAGAATTTATAAAATTTTGGTTCCCAATACAATTCCAATCTTCTGGAAAACCAAAACTATTGCAATTCTTAATATCAATTTGTCATCCCATCACTACTTTTTACACTGAAGGGTATATTATATGAGATTTGTAAACTGAATTGCATCCTTCCTTAAAGAGATGAATTATCCTAAAGATTGGAATTCAAAAGGAAATCAGCTCAGCATATAAATAAAATAGATATGTAATCTCAGTGTGTGTCATAAGAATGGTTTTAAATTTGTTAGGCATATATCCAGAAATATATTTTAAGGAGCTTTTTAGCACAGCCAAATTAAGACCCCCCCCCCAAAAAAAAAAAAAAAAAAAAACAACTGGCAAATTATAAAATTAAGTATGCACTTTGAAGAGGGAGAAAATTCTGTTAAAACAAAATAATTATCATCAATTTTGTGACTTCAAGAGCCCTTTTGTTATAAATGGTGTAAAAAAAAGGAAGTCTAAATAGCAGTACATATTCAGTTGTTTATTGTTTTTTAGGAGACCTACCCAAATACACCACCAGTCTGGTTTTGTGACACAGATGACCCAACGATTTCAGCAGTCCTTGAGCACCTTAGCAACACCAATGGAAAGAACAATCATGTAAGGTTTTACTGTTTTGAACTGTTTCTTTCCAGTTTGTTGTGGATATATTTTTTACGCCTAGAAGGCTTTGGCTAGTATAGTCACAGAGAGCAAAAACTATCTAGGGCATTGTAGACTATCTAGTATAACAACAGTGCATGGATGTTTCATCTTTCCAAACCAGAGATAAAAAAAGGGGGGGGGTCTGTTAAACAAATATTTTGAGTCCTAACCCCTTATAAGAATTTGAATATTGTGAGTTAGTGCTGGTATATCCTTTAC
Source organism: Artemia sinica (assembly GCA_027921565.1). NCBI lineage: Eukaryota > Metazoa > Arthropoda > Branchiopoda > Anostraca > Artemiidae > Artemia > Artemia sinica. The sequence goes on from CM051272.1 coordinate 20,718,514, forward strand.
TTATGTTTTTGATAGTCTTTGAGTTTGATTTACTGCATTTTGCTTTGATGAAATGAATAAATATATTCCTAATTTTGGAAAGAACTAGGATGCGTCCTTTTATTTTGGGTATGAAGAAATATGCTTACAATAATTTATTTTGCACAAAGAAATTTTAGTTGTTCAAAGTATGAACTTTCGTAATTTGAATGTATTCAGTGGACAAAGTTATACAACTTGATATGAAAAGCTCCATAACGAAACTATGAGTAGTCTCCCATAAAATTTGATATTTAAAATTGCAACCAATTTGAAAAATTATCTCCATATATATCTTAAAGCCTTAAAGGGGAATTTAACCTCTCTTAATTAGTTTAATTAGTATTTAAAAGATAAAATTTTGATGTTCAAAGATTTTGAATTAAAAATTTTTTGCCATAGAAAATGCTTGATGTAATGCACAGATGGAGGTGAAAAGAGCTCCTTCTTTTCCTTCTCATAGAAAAAATAATCTGTTTACTTATAAAGAAAGGTAGCAAAACTCACATTTATCTCAGGTATCATGAACAATTTATTTGTAAGCTTGAATTACTTATTTGGTTGGCTAGTTTATTATATGGTTGTTTAATCACCATCCATAATCATTTAATGTTCAATTGATTAACGTCTAAAATTAATTAAAGTTTATTTTAGTGTTTTAAACAGTTGTTCAACTCTAAATATGTTTGGATGCCAGTTACAAGATTATTTTTGGTCATATTCTTACTTGTTCTTTTTTCAGATAATTGAGCAAGTTCGATTCCTAGTGTCTGAACTATGCCTAAGAAATGGCCTTAGTGAGCCACTTGACCTCAAGTGTTTACATTTGACCCATGAAGGCTCTCCATATAGAGGATATTCTGAATCAGTGCCTACTTCTTCCAGGGCTAGTTCAGGTAAATCAATCCTTTTCTAAAACAAGCATGACATATAAACAAGTTGCTCAGAAGTCACATCAAATGCTTATATAGAGCTACTGAACTCAATAAATAAAAGAAGAAGAAGAAGTTAAACAAATTGATTCCAGAGCAAATTGGGCTCCCTATACATCTAAAACCAATTATAAAACCTCCCAACGTTTTCCTGCTAGAATGACAATACAGGGTGTCCACAAAGTCTCTAAAAGTAAAATAATTCATTACAAAGTCAGCTGTTGAATTATTTAACTGAATTTACTTTCTTTTCATCAGAGTTTATAAATTATTTTTCCTGTGTTTAATAAGCTCTAACTGGGTATCTTAGCAGCACAGAGTATATCAAGGTAGTACTTAATTTCTTACCGTGTTTGCAGTAGGGTAATATTGGCAGTGGTGGGAGCAGCATTTACTTTGCTTGAAGTGAATATTCTTCATTTGGTACACAATATTTCTTATAGAACCTTAAAAAGAGTAATCCAAGGGAGTAATATATGACAAATGGGGCAGCCATGGAATTTGCCCATCCAAACTGATATGTTGATTCAGAAATGTTTGATTAAGAAACTGATAACCATGTTCTGGTCCCGCATTTTAGTGGATAACAGTGAATGTTAGTAAGTCAATCAGTTTTGCCACATATTTGATCAGATGGACAAGGTAAATATCTGCAATAGTTGTTGCTTTGTTGAAGGAAAATGAATCAATTATCTGATTGCACATGAGGCTACGCCAAACATTCACTTTTTGACTGGGTAGGTGAAGCTTCCTAGTCACATGGGGATGTTCTTATCCATAGATCCTCATATTGAGTTATTTTAATTTGCCTGAACACAAAAAGTTGCCTTCTTGCTAAAAGAAACGTGGTTGTGAAATACTTGATCCTCAGGAATGTGTTCCAGCATATTGATTGCTATTGTCTTTGTCATACAGCTCAAGGGCTTGTAACGTTGCCATTTATTGGTGTGCCGCCACAGGTCTTTATGGATGACAGTGCAGCAAATTGTCAGTTGTAAAAAAAAATGACAACAGCATCTCATCAACTACCTTTGCAATAATCTTTTTAAAGTGTAAAGCAATTTCATGGACACTTTACATTAAAAAGAAACCATCAGTAAATAAAAATGGAGTTGAACATGATTGGGCCTTTATATCCATTTATATTGGTTATTTTGATGAGCTTTGTCCAAAAGCACAAAGCAAAGGATATGGAGGAATTTAGAATTGCCTGAGAAGATTAAACTCTCTTAAACATATATAACACAGACTATTTCAGATAAAATAGTGTCCTGGAGATAAAATAATGTAAAAAAAATTGAATCTTTTAAGAGTTTAAAGATGCAAGATTCAGTTTGGTAATTAATGTTACAAAGACTGGGTCCCTTAAATTAGGGCTAAATGTGGATGAAGAAGTAATGTTAAGTAGTGAGGAGATTGAGCTGGTGGATAGGCTCACTGTCTTAGGTATTAATATTAGTAAGGATTTTGGAGGCAGTTACGAGCATAAAAGGCAGAGTAGCTAACGCTTAGGGTGGATCCTTTTCACTGTAAAAAAGAGTTTAGAACAAAAGAAAAATGGTTCCTATATCTAAAACTAGGATATTAGAATCCACAGCAATGACAGAAGCCAAGTGGAACTCTGAAGGGTGGGTGTTTTGAAAGGCTGAGAGAGCTATACTAGATGTTTTCTTAGTAATTTTCCAACAGTTGTTTTTAATTACTCTTGAATGATTGTACATCAAACAATAAGCTATCCAAAAAACGCGGGAAAAAAGTTTGATTGTGTTTTCTATGGCTATAATGGCCATAATTCTAAATTCATTTCAATGGGCTGTAAAAAAAATTTTGGTTTTTGGGTTTTGTATTTTCTCTTTTTATATTATTCTGTCTTTATCTTTGCACTTAATATTTTTCCAACTAAATTTTCTTATCTACCAGCCATTAATTTCTAAGTGTGGAGCTTTTTCCTTGATTATAAATATTTCCTGCATGGACCATTAAAACTTTGCAAATGAGAATGTTTTGCTTGCATAAATCGTGCCAACATTTGATTTAATACTATGTGTTAATGGGAACAATTGTCCCTGCTACTTGTCTGATAAATCTGCGTTTTAGAATCTTCTTGAGAAATACACTATAAAATGTGTGAAATTTATCATTGTTGCAATGCATCCCCAAGGGAATGATTAATATTGCTAGTTTTTGAATATCTTCCAGAAACGTTTTTCTTGCATGAGAAAATCACAAATTGTTGTTAATCTTCATTTGAAGTTGAAAAGAAATATTATTATGGATTTTTCTAAGGTACTTTTAATGTGTATTTGAGATCTTTTTTAAGCTTATATAATAAAATATCCTATGATACAATGACATCTTTTTTTTTGTCTACCTATACCCTAAAGAAACCTCTTTTTGAATGCTGAGCGCAAAGGTAGAAATGAGTCCGACCTACTAAACTATAATTGTACCAACTTTTATTGAAAGTTAAATTCTTTACTTTTTTATATGATAGTGAAAATAATGACGTTTAAAATTTGATTTTTTTGAGTATGAAAACCTTGAATATTATTGCAACACTCAAGTTAACATATCTATCATATAGGGCATGGTTCATGTAGTGGTGATAATTCAAGTGATGAAGATGATGCAGATAATGAAAGTGATAGAGACGAAGATTTAGATGAAGATGTTGAAATGCACATAGACCTTGAGGAACCAACTGCCATAACAAAGAAAAGTGTAAGTATATCATCACGGAGGTTTTTTGCTACTTATTTTCATTTCTAATAACCCGCACGCTTGCCCAATTGGTTAGCTCCATAAAAGAATTTGGGAGAAAGTGACAATGAATTCAGATTGCTGGTTTTATTTTTATGTAACACACAAATCATTTGGTGGAGAATGTGGCAGCATTCTTTGTGTTCTTGAGTTTAGATTATGTAATTTGAGCAAACGTAGCTATGTAAAAAGCTTTGTACGTACGTAGCAAACGTAGTATAAAGATAATCAAACCGGTCTTTACAAGAGATTATTCAGTTTTCACTAATAAAAATGTCCAATTTGATTAAAAAAGACAAAAATTGTTGCCGCTTTGTCATTTAGAGGTACTTATTGTTAACAACTTCGTCATGAAAATCGAAGCTGGAATCAAATTCATCTTTGTTTGCTCAATGTTTGATGAAACAAGTTAACATTTTGGACACCTTAGAGGCTTTTCTGCTCACAAATAAGCTTGTAAATTCATAATCTGGATTGGAAATAATACTCTTCGACTGACAATCTAGATCATGAAACGCTATTCTACTGACCGTCTTGATAATTAATTCGATAATCTTGCTGTGGTTTTGCTTTAGGGATTTTACCTGCTCGGTTAGCTTTGGATTGCGGATTTATAAATTAGCCATTCTATAGTTTTCAATTGGACAATCCGTTTTTATCACCTCTGTGCTATTGAAAATTGTTAGTTTTATTTCAAGAATGGGGGTTTTCTATGGGAAAGGCCTCAGCATAAAACAGTTTTGCATTAAATTATTCAGACATTTCCAAACCTATTTAAGCAATGAACAGTAGTGATAATTACCATAGTGATACCAATTTCCTGGAAAAGCAAACAATGGCTCATGTGGCAGGGATTTTTTTTTTCTTCTTTTTTTTCGGCAGTCTAATTTGAGCAAGGACAAGAAACGTATTTTAGTCTAGAATAGGAGTAATTCACATGGTGTCTAAACACCAGGGACACAGCTTGAGTTTGGAATGGGATATAAAGAATGTGCCAACAAAATCGTCCAAGGTGTCAGCACTGCGCGCTGACACATTGGAACTTTGGGGAGTGATTCCCCCCCCCTCCCGCTTATCACCAGCCAAGGTTTTCTTGCAGAATGATATATAGAATAACAAAGTTTCTCTAAGTTTTGTTTCTTTTCCTTCCCCCTTTATATTTTTTAGTTCTGAGTAACTTATTACTTAGATTGGAATCTTTAGTTCAAAATGCTTTTCATCAGTATCGATTTAATTGCGTTACAAGTACCCCCCCCTCCTTGCAGGAAGATATTTTGATCAAGATCCCTCTTTGAAGTTTTGGCTCTTTGTATTGTATACAAGGGCCACTCAGAAAGTAACTTATCTTTAGAAATTGGAGCCAACGCGCTAGTGTTGCCTGTAGTAAAGAGCTATAAGCTTTCAATATATTGTTTATCTTTTCTCGACCACCTCATATGGAATGGGGGGGGGGGGGGGCTGCAGAAATTTCGGAAGGGGCTCATTTACTTGGGAATTGAGAGTTCTTGTGCCCTTTTTCTGTATCCAGATTGTTAAAATAGTGTGCAATAGCTCAGGAACGGTAAGAGTATTAAACAAAATTTTCATGGATTGTTGAAGGGAATGCTAAAATAAATCAAAAGACACTTTTTAAATCTAGGTTGTCAAAAGAATGTCATCACGATGACATTCACGATGATGACAATCAAAAGTCATCACGCGCATCTAGGTTGTCAGAATGACATTTTTCCACATCACACCTAGCAAACGTTTACGTCAAAGTCACAAATAAGAGAGTTGAATGAGAGATAGAGATATTCATAGATGGAAATATCAAATAAGAGATTTTCATTCTCTTATTCCATTTCAAGTAAAATGTAATAGTTAGAATATTCTCCTAGAAGGATACTTTTGAGCATATTTTAATATTGTTTTTTAGTTTTCTTCAAAAATATCTTTTTTTGGAATATTTTTATTATTAATTTTTTGAAAAGAACTAAGGGAAAAATATATTTTTCTTATAAAATTGAAAGCTACTCTAATAAATTACTTTTATACTAAGTAATTTATTTTTAAATGGAGTCCCATGAGGTTGAGGCGTTTAATAGGTAACTGATTTTCATAAAGTTTTTTTTCTGCTGCTTACATAAATCATAGGTTAGAACGTTACTGGAGCATCCTCAAATCGCAAAATTTTGCCACCCACAACTTTAACTATTTTTCTCACCTGTCTGTAGTTACAAATCATTATCTAACTGCTGTTTGTTTGTTTGTTTGTTTGTTTTTTTTTTTTTTTTTTTTTTTTTTTTTTTTTTTTTTTTTTAAATCATATGTGGAAGCCTCGCAGAGTTAATCATTTAACCAAATTCGTGAAAATTTATCAAAAGAAATAGTTTTTTTTTGTAGGCAGTTTTTTTACTTTGTAAATTTTGTGTTTTTTGCCAGAAGAAAGATCCTGGATGTGTGTTTATATGTTGTTTTTTTCCCAGGGGTGATCGTATCGAACTAATGGTCCTAGAAGATCGGGAGAGGTCTCATTCAAGCAAAAATTGAATGTTCTAGTGCTCTTTTTATGAGCAAAAAGATTGGAGGGTAGTTTCTCCCCCTCCCAAGTCCTTTTTTCCCCAAAGACATCTGATTAAGATTTGAGATAGCCATTTTGTTCAGCATAGTAGAAATACCTGTGCCTATAGGAATTTCCATACTCTTTGGCTGGGTTAAAAATTAGTCTTAATTTTGATAAAAAAAAAAATGATAAGGATTAATTTTTTTTTTCGTATGTTGATTTTGTTTCCTTTTTTCATTTAGTTTGATTTGTAAATTTGAAACATATATGTTTCTTTGGGTAACTGGGTGTGTCTACCGGTAATTTACTACCCTACTAAATAGAAAAATATAGTTCAATTTTTCTTCTTGACTATGAATCTAAACGACTATATAGTCTTGAACATTTGATCTATCAGGTTTTAGATAGATCGTACCAACCCCAATAGCCGTTTTACAGACTGTTCCAAAGAGTTGAAAGGATCTTTATTTTGGCTCGTATAACTCCCTTCATAAGAAGATGAAGGCTTGTTTTCAGTTGGGGTTTTATAGACAATTGGAAAGATCACTTGATCAATGCTAGCGTAGGACAATTTGACTGGTTGTTGTTTTTTTTTTTTTTTTTTTTTTTTTTTTTTTTTTTTTTTTTTTTTTTTTTTTTTTTTGCTGTGTATAAAGGACATAGAATTACGTGGACGACAGAGAGTGACGCTTGCCCGTTGTCTCGAGAGGGATGCTATGCTGTCGATGATGCTACGCTGCCCTTGAAAATCTTTGGGCATAAGCAAATGAAACTCAGAGAGGAAAGAAACTAACAAAATAAAAAATAAAATCAAAAAGGGTGAAAAAACAAGGATTTTATCTGGAAAATGAGGAAATTATTACGGGCGTGGAGTCTGCTATTTTTAGCTCTCATGGGGAAGTCGAAAATCCCTGACCTATTCAGAGGTGAAATTGTAAAGAGTATTCTTGATTATAGGCCATCTTTGTCACTTTCAACTCAATCAAAGGAAGAAATTAAAATCCTCCGAAACTTAAAAAAAGACAAAAACACAGTGATTACGAGAGCGGACAAGGGAAACACAGTTGTAATTATGAATTCTGCAGATTATGAATTAAAAGTTAACACCCTTTTAATGGATAAAAATACTTACAAAGAAATAAAAATCGATCCCACGAACAAATACACACAGCAGTTAAGAAAAGAACTAGGAATTTTAAAAGATACTAGACTAATTACCCCTCAAATGTACAGAAAATTTTACCCCAAAGGTTGTTTAGCCCCAAAGTTTTATGGTCTGCCTAAAATCCATAAGAAAGATATTCCGTTACGGCCTATTGTAGCATGCTATAGTTCTCCAGCTACGGGTATAGGAAGTTTCTTAGCCACCATTTTTAAGCCTCTTTTAAGCACACAGAAATCCCATATAAAAAATTCCATAGATCTTGTTGAGAAGTTAAAAAATCAAAGTACAACAGAAAATACTATTTTATCTAGTTTTGATGCAGTTTCTATGTACACTTCATGCGATGTCCATAAACGTGAGCAGGCCTTACAAAGGAAATTAGAGGAAAATTCAGCTTGGTCGGATTACAAAACTTTGGAAATTGATACAATAATGACCCTTGTCCGTCTTTGCAACAAGTTCTCCTCGTATTTTAAATTCCGAAACAATTTTTTCCTTCAAATAATGGGTTTATCCATGGGCACTGTCTTGACTCCTTATTTGGCAAATTTTTACACGGATTTCATAGAACAGTCTGCTTTGAATAGTCTCCACTTAAAACACTCTATCTGGTTTCGTTTCGTTGATGATATCCTTTCTGTTTGGGAACACGGACAAGACTCTCTAAAAGATTTTTTGGCACATTTGAACTCTTTTGATTCGAATCTCCAGTTCACAATGGAACTCGAAGATTCAGGTAAGCTGCCTTTCTTGGATGTTTTGATTATAAAAACTACTCCTAGCCTTGAATTTTCTATATATAGAAAGCCGACTCATAATGATCGATATCTACATTTCTCTTCCCATCACCCTCCCTCTGTGAAAAGAGGGGTAATAATCTCTTTAGTCGACAGAGTTTTAAAAATTTGTTCCCATAATCATATAAATTCTGAATTAAATTATGTCAAGGATATTCTTTTCTGCAATGGCTACCCAATCAAACTTATTGAAAATATCATAGATAGACGATTAAAAAAGATAAAAGAACAAAATAGGGAGCTTGTCCCCCTTGATTCAGTTACCCCGGCAATTGAGAAAAAAACTTTCATCGCTTTACCATACATCCCGAAACTTGGCGATAAACTTGGAAAAATTTTAAAAAAACATAATCTCTCTGTTTCTTTCAAAACTGAACAAAAAGTTGAACACTTTTTCAACTCAGGAAAGGATAACACTGACCCTGTACTGGGTAGTGGTGTCTACAGAATCCCGTGTTCTTATGGGAAATTTTACATTGGTAGGACCCATCAACAACTAGGTGAACGTTTGCATGAGCACAAAACTTCAATAGATAAGTCCCTGAGATTAAAAAATAACAATGACAACTTTGATTCGGCATTGGCTTCGCATATTTTCGTAAATCCGACCCATCTAGTTTTTTTTTGACGAGGCAACCTTAATATCAACTGTAAATGGCGTACCACAAACTTTTAAAGAGGTAATTGAGATAAAAAAAATATATGAACCAAAATTTAGCAATAAATAGAGATACTGGAGATATTTCATTAAACCCAATATACGACAGTTTAATTTTGAAGGGCTCAATCAATATTTTCACCCGGTATAACTTAAAAGAACCTATTTGCATATCTAATGAAAAACGAAAATGTAGACCAGCTAAAACTATTGCAAAGCAAAAGATTCTTGCCCAATCATCTTGGTAAATTCTTTTTCATTGATTCCTGCCTGGTTTTTATTCAGTGTATGTTCTGTCTTTGTTGGGTAAACTTCGAAAGGTTAGATTTTCGTTTTTTTTTTGTTTTTTTTTCCTTTGTCTTCTTTTTTTGTTTAGCACTGAGAACGACTTGGCGGAGGTCCTTGTCGAAATATTTGCTTATATTTTGTCTTCTTCATGGTTCGCCACTGGCTGATAAAATCCTCGTTTTTTCACCCTTTTTGATTTTATTTTTCATTGTGTTAGTTTCTTTCCTCTCTGAGTTTCATTTGTCATGTATAGCCAGTGTGGTCTAAGAATGTATTTGGGCACAAGCACTGGAGAGGTCCCCTTGGAAAGGCACCATTGTCGTCTTATGTACCAGCCAGTGTAGGAGGACCTAAGTTAAAGTAGCCTTGTCTGTAAAATCTCAAATGAAAGCAGGATTGTCGTTCAGAATTTGATAAAGGAAGAGTAGTTTTTTAATTTCCGTTTTTCTTTTAATTTTTATTTCTCTTCTTTTCGTGTATTTATGTACAGGCTTTTTATTCTTCACTTGCTTCTTTCAGTTAATCTGTGCTGATGATAACCATTTTGCCTTGTTTTATCATAGAAGCAGTCCTATCAGTACTTGGTCTATGATGATAATAGAGCAGTCAATTAACTCTACTCATTGACAAAAAAATATATCCCTCATTTAGGAATGACTTAACATGACTGCCATAGTAAATAAGTGCATTCAATGAGTAATGTCTTAGGATAGATGCTGATATGTGTGCTGATGATGATGGTCAGGTCACTTTTTTTGTGCCATGTAGTCACAACAGAATATAGGTATTACTTAACCTTACAATTAGAGCTTTTTCGTATTGTGACTCCCCATTGTCACATCGACAAGACTGACACGAAGGCACACAGCTCGGTTCAACTTTGTTGAGGTTGGCATGCGAACAAATTATTTGAAAAAAGGCTTCATTCGACGTTGCACTTCGATATGGAATGAACTTCCTAGGGAAGTCACCCCTAAAAGTTTCTCAGTTGAATCTTTCAAAAGAAGGTTCAACAGTCATCTAAAACCTTGATAAAAGACTTGGCAAATCAGTTATTTAATTATATATGGCGCCACAAATTTAGGAATAAGAAAGGGTTTTATAGACAAACTATGCGTACACAGTTAGACAGTGTTGTAAGAAAATAGCCAGGGTTTACTGTAGAGGCTTCTTTGTTTTAAGCCTCGATGCTGTCTCATTTGAAACCAGCGAATTTTGGTGATCAAATAGAATTAGATTAGTATAAATGGGTGGAACCTTTGGTGTCAGAAGTCCCAATTTTTTCTATTTTTAAAGCAAATGCAGATTTTTTCACACACATGTATGCGTATATATAAAAATAAACCACACTTTTTTTGTAAGGATGGAGATATTGGAGTAGAGCATTTATCCACTTTGGAGCGATTAAAGCAGAATCAGCGAGAAGACTACCTCAGAGGGGCCGTGACAGGGTCTGTGCAAGCGACCGACCGCCTGATGAAAGAGCTTAGAGATATTTACAAATCTGATACGTTCAAAAAAAGTAATTTCCTTATTTCTTTTACCCATTTTTTAGTTTTCAGTAGTGCACATTTAGGCTTCCCTGTCTTTGAAAATCCTGGCAGGTGTCTTAATTTAACTCTTAATGATCTAATAAAAAATACGAAGTTAGAAAGGAAAAACAAGATATTACTATCTTAGGCATATACATATGACTTTTCTTGGATGTATTCTGAAATTAAACTGTTTTAAACTGCAAAAGAAAAAACAACTTTGAAGTGTTTGAAATTATGAAAAATTATTGTATTTTTTTTTTAGGAAATAGCAACTGGAGATCCCTATCTTAATTAATTCCCCGTCTAAATACCGTATTCATTGATAAATTTTGTGTTGAGCTTTTTCTTTGCCTCTTTTTGAAACTACAAAAATGTTATTTTCACAGATGCAAATTGTGTGTATGGCTTGTAGTAATTAATTTGATTAGTTCTCTATCGGTAACATCCTGACTCTTTGTTTTTCTTCGTTAATTATAAGCCTTGTTAACGTTTTCAGATATTGACATGTAATTAAACGCATTTTAATGAAAAAAGTAATTTAAAGTAATTACACATTTCATTACACTAGTAATAAAACACATGCTTGGTTCTCGCACAATCCAATAGAAAGCTGCATGCAAATAATTTAAATTGAGGTATAATGTGACATGCTTTTAAAGAAATGTATATTTTAATGCTTAAAATGAGCTATTTTTTCATCATTTACACATTTTGTGTTTCATAAGCTGATTCCGGCTAAAATTATAAAAATCAATTTCGATCGCGTGCGGAAATTTGCCATTCCTGTTATAAAATTTCTTGAAAATAATAGTATATTCATAAGTCAGTTTGATAAGGCAGCGTCGTGATGGTGAGTTTTGCATTTCGTGAGACCCGTACAATAGTGCTAGGTGATTCGAGCGTAATTAATTTGAACCAAGGATTTGTCTTTCTCACTCGAAACCTCGTTTTGCCACTTTCAAAGTTCGAGCTTGCAAGATTAATCCTGCATATTCAGTTTAATGTGAATGTTCATGTTTTATTCAGTTTATGTTTATTTTATGAATGTGAATGTATCTGTATTTATTTTTCATTTGTTTCGTTTCACTTAATTACACGGCCAAGAATATTTCCAATCAGACTAACATATCAAAGCCAGTTCAAACCAATATGATTTTCAACTTTTATTTTTTCCATGAAAGTGACAAGCTTACTACTTGTCACTACAAAAAAGACCCAGCAACTGAAACGTCTTTACAATGTCGTATGTGCCAGCAATGGCTCTGGAGGATCTTCATCCATTTTTTTTTATGTTTTCCATTGACACTTCTAAAACGTAATACTATCGAAATAATCACGAAGACCACACTGGCAAGGCCGTACCCAGTATTTTTTTTGTCGGAGGGGGGTTTTACTCAAAGATTTGATTTTAGGGGGGGGGGGTTACACAAAAAAATGCTCAAAAAACGCATGGAGAGTTTGTTTATATCCATTTGTGTTACGTTTTTACGAGTCAAACAAACATTTCGGGGGGGGGGGGGGAGTTCAAACCCCCCTGCCCCACCCTCTGGGTACGGCCTTGCACACTGGCTTTCCATCATAAGTGGGAAAAGTAAATTTTCATCTATCTTTCCTTTCCTTTTTCCAACATCTATTCCTTTTGATAAATTATTAAATATTCGGATATGAACGTTATCACTGTCCTCAAAGAAGTAAGTTCGTACCCTTTTGAAGTTTGATTGTTTATTTATGTTGTCACTTAGTACACGGAGCTATGCTTGAATTTTAAGGAATTTTTGCTGTTGTTTCATGTAATTGTTGGTCTGTCATACTAAATGTCAGAATTGGATGGAGGTGCGGTATTTGCTAATTTTTTTTTCCAAAAAGTGTGACAAGTTTGCAGCAGCAGCATTTGAGCTTTCTCAGATATTTAGTATTGGTTAGCCAAAAGCCGATTCAGTGGGCTTTTTGGCGCCTCTGTTTGCTCACTTTACTTCTAGATTTTGTCCCCCTCCATTATGGAATATATCTTTTTTCTTTTTTTGTAATACTTTTAGAGATTTATGTATTTTTAATTCTGCGGAATTGTTCGTAAATAGACGGTTTTTAATGTCAGGCTATGGAGGGAAAAAATCTAAGAAATCCTGTCAAAAACTATAAAAATGAGAGGGAATCATGGCTAGAATTTTCCAATGGTTTCATAAGGCAACCAAACATAAGTCTTCTTGTCTTCTGCCCATCTTTCGCCTAACTTGAATTGATAATGTACTATATAACATGAATGATAATCAGGGAAAGGGGCGTTACAACTGTTGTTTTTTTTCCCTCCACCTTTAGTAAGAATTCTTACCCAACAAAATCTAAATAAAGTTTAAGAATTCTTACCCAACAAAATCTAAATAAAGTTTCGAGGCGTGTCCTTTTGTAACAAGAAATAAAGTTTGCTTGCCCATTCATCTAGTTACAAAGCATAGGCATTTGTTGTACGAGAGGGAGCTCATTTTCCTAATCTAAACTAGGAAGCTATAGGGTAGCGTAGTCATCAAAGGTAGAAACATTTTGGGGGCTTGCCGGTTTGTTTCAGAATAAACTTGTTTCCTTATTCTAATAGCACCAAGCTGATTATATCTTTTATAAGAAAAAATACAACCTTAGCCCCCACGATTTGAAGGCGCTGTTCAACCCATCCGGCTATGACGAGGTATTTGTAAGCTTATTATTGTTGCCACTTTATTAATAAGCTTATATTAATAAGAAAAATAATGTTTTTCTTACGAATAGATTTCAGAGGAATTTCCATTTTACATTAACCTAGTAACAAAGATTTACTTTCCATTTCATATTAATCTAGTAACATCATTCCTCGTCACCTTCAGCTTGCCATTAGAAACGACGAAGAACTGAACAAGCTCCTGTCGGGGGTTACCATTGCCCAAGGAGGCATTTTGCCCAACATTCAAGCAGTCCTTCTACCCAAGAAGACTGAAAAAGCGGCAAAGGCTTAAGTGAATCTAACTTTGGCCCTACCCCAAATTAACCAACAGTTAATACAAACTGTTATACAAAAAAGTTAATACAGTAATACAAAAAAGTACTCTGTTTACATAAATATGGGAAATTTTGTGTGGCTAAATGTTTTGTATAAGCCTCTCATGTGCCAAATTGATCTAGTTCACTTTTATAATTTTATGAGGTTTTAGTATTTTAAAAAGCAAAATTTATAATATACCTTAATATGTTAAAAATAAGGTATAAACTTTTCATAAAAATAAGGTTTAATGTCCTAAACGTAAAGTGAATCCTTAATTTCATACCAACTTTTGAAAAAAAAAAAACTAACTAGCCGTAACCATGGCAGATATTCATTTTTGAATCATGTCTTAAACGTGGCATATTTTGTGGTTCTATTTTTTCAAGTTTCTTTAGTTTTTGACTGCATTTTATTTAATTTTTTTTGTTCATTTCTTAAGCCCGTTAAGTAACTAAAGTTTCTTAAGTATTCTAATTTTCTTGCTTTTTTATAGTTAAGTCAATAACGAGTTGTTCAATCTATTGAAGATATTAAATCTTCATTTGAAATCGGATATTTCAGCTTTTTTATCGAATTGTTATATATTTTCAAGACAACTTGTCATCTGAGAGGTTTTGAAGAGGTACAATTAATGTAGTTTAAAAGATCTAGTTTTGTGCTGTTCTTCTTCTATTGTCTGTTTTCTTGTCTTTAAGGAAAAAGCAGAACATAATTTTTAGTAGAGTAACATGTGCTTCCAAGCCAATGTCAGGTAGAACATCCATCTATATCCAGAGTTGGATTACTTTATTTTAAACATCAGAGCATTATTATGACTGTAACTTTCAAACGTTAAACGATTTTATTTATTTTTTTCTTCTAGGAATATATACAGTAGAATTGGTTAATGACAACCTTTATGAATGGGACGTGAAGATGTTTTCAGTTGACTCTGAATCCTCTCTAATGGCTGATCTTGCACTTCTAAAAGAAAGAGAAGGGAAGGACTATATTCAGTTTCGCTTTGTTTTCAAGGTTAGTGACGCTGCAACCTTTAAATTCCATAGTTTTGAGCACAAGGCTGCCCCAAGGAGGGTTGAACAAACACCCCCCCCCCCCCGCCCCAAAAAAAAGGTCCGACTCGCAAAAACGAAACAAAAATGCATTTAAAATAAAAGTTCAAAATAGGGATAAAATCCTTTTTAATAGACAGTGTATAATAAAATTTCACAAAAAATACCAGATATTTCGGTCACATATACAGTGACCGTCATCAGTAGTAAAACTAAACTAAAACAATTTAAAACAAAAGTTTATATACTAAATCAAATAAAACTACATATTGTTTAAATCTCTAATTCTTTTCAAAGCAAAGGCGGAAGCTAGCCTCTTTGACCTTCTTGGATTCGGTTCATTAGCGTTCAATGATATAACATTTGGACAAAGGTCAACTACATTGGGTGAATTGAACTTTACTCTATCCGATTTTAATAAATTATCATAGATAGAGTTCAGCCCATATTCACCTGTATTCCGATTCAAAGCAATATTCTTGAATAAGATTTTGAATTATATCATTGAACGCTAATGAACCGAATCCAAGAAGGTCAAAGAGGCTAGCTTCCGCCTTTGCTTTGAAAAGAATTAGAGATTTAAACAATATGTAGTTTTATTTGATTTAGTATATAAACTTTTGTTTTAAATTGTTTTAGTTTAGTTTTACTACTGATGACGGTCACTGTATATGTGACCGAAATATCTGGTATTTTTTGTGAAATTTTATTATACACTGTCTATTAAAAAGGATTTTATCCCTATATTGAACTTTTGTTTTATCGTCATGGAAAGGCAGTGTGGTCTCCGAAATTATCTACGTCAAAAATGCATTTAAACAATTTTCTATCCATCTTTTAATTTTGTTTATCCTCTGACCCCCCCCCCCCCCCCCACTCCATCCTCGCAAAAAATCCTTGATACATCCTTGGTTGAGCATTACTTTTTGGATACGTAAATATTAGCTCCTGTATGTCTTGTTATTCCGTTCGTCGTCCGTTAGTGTTTTATTTATCATTTTAACAGTTGATTTTAGTGGTTGGCCTTGAAATAGTACGTGCATTATTTAATTCATTTTTTAATATATTGGCATGCTCATGGTAGCTTACAACTATAAAATATGGAAATAAGATTCATTTCAACCGGAAAATCTACCCGCCCCTGACAATTCTCCCCACAGAAAATTTTCCCCCACATGTAAAATAACGATATTATTTTTACATAATTAACTAACCCGAATAGCCATTAAATGTGAAGAATTTTACTAGAGATAAATTTCACTTATTTGTTTTGAGGAGTCTGTGATTTCATTTGTGAGAAAACTATTAAGCGTTCCTTGGGGGAGATAGACCCCCCCCCCCCACTCACCCAGCCTTCTCAAGCCTAAAAACTTCGCAAGAGCGTAATCAGCAACTTCATGAAGTTTCTTAGCGATCGAATGAACAGGGTAATGATGTCTACAGGAAAGACAGACATACACACATACTCATATACATTTGATTTTATATATATATATATATATATATATATATATATATATATATATATATATATATATATATATATATATATATATATATATATATATATATATATATATATATATATATATATATATATATATATATATATATATATATATATATATGTATATATATATATATATATATATATATATATATATATATATATATATATATATATATATATATATATATATGTATATGTCTTCATTCAAAGCGTTGCCACTATTACATTTTATTTTAATTATAAAAAGAGAGGCAGAAAGGTTAAAAAAAGTGATTTATCAGTACATTATACTTGAATGTTACAATACGATGGAATATGAGCTTCAAGAACCGTTTTGGAGCAGTATTTACCTGTCCTTTTGAATGGTGTTTTTAGTTATCAATATTTCTGATTGTTGTCTTATTGTTATTGATGGTCAAGGTTAGGATGTAATTAAACTTTTCTTATAGTTTCCTTGGAATTAGATTCCAAGTCAATTCAAATTACAGTACAATTTAATTTAAGGATAAATACAATGTGAGCTTTGAATTAGAAGCGATTTATAAGAATATTAAAAAAAGATCATTATGTAGCAATTTTGCGAGTCGATTATAATTGGCACTCATAACTTTTAATGATAAATTCGTTAAGTATCCATAATTATTGTTAAATTTTTAATTTATCATTACAAATCGTGTCAGGAATTTTTTCTTTTATTGAAAACTCTCCATATTTAAGTATTGTTAAGCCAAAACTGTAGATGATGAATTAATTTCCAATTGACTTGAATAATCCATCACTAACGATTGAGTTAAGAACCGTCCAGTTGTTAGGAATCATCTGAAAAAAATAATTCCATTACCAGTCAAAGAAAAGGAAAAAATCGTTCAGTGAAAAGAATAGTCACGTCAATTGCAAGTAGCTCCCAGTTTTTTTTTTTTTTTTTTTTTTTTTTACTTCCTGCTATTGACTTGTTATTTCACCAAAGAAGATTTTCATAGGCCCTCGACCAGGATAAAAAAAATAATTCACTTTCAGAAACTTCATTTTAAGACTATTTCTTCATGCAAGTAAATGGGAAGCAATTCGTTTAAGAACTTTCAAAAACGTATTGCATCTTAAGTAGAAGACGAGATTCGTGGACGTAACTTGAATAGTCGATATAGTCTGTTCCAGGGGCATAATTTGCTATGGGGCAGCGGGCAACTGAACCCTCCCCCATACCCTAGTTTGCCCCCCCCCCCCCGAGCTGAAATTTGGTTTCTTCAAAAATTTTGTCAAAACTAAGATACCCTGCATAATTCAAGCATCCAGAGAAATGGGTCAGTTTTCTTTAATATATATTTGTCTTTATGGTACTATATGGCTAATTTTTCAGTTTTTACTGTCATTTTCACTTAATTTGGGAAAATTGGCTCCAACTTCCCCTCCCCCCAAGGATTTAAAAAAAAAAATACGCCCCTAGTCGGCTCATCTCAGTGGAATAGAATATAAGTATTAGGTTTGCTGATTAAATGCCTTTTGAACCTTTATAGCCAAGACAGTACCCTGTCTGAATGGCCGTGGAGCCATCGAGTCTGATTTATGAGCATTCTGGTGAGATAAGTACTATATCTACCTTAGATCATTAAAATGTGGTATTTGACGCTAGGCTTTCTATATAAATTTAAAACCAGCTAATTCTTCTCATATGGGTTCTTGTTAATACCAAAAGTACTGAAAAAAGACACTATCGTGGAAGCGAATAGCTCATTATCATCAATATTTCCAACACAAAATGGAATTTGATACTTTACAGCAAATGATTCATTCTTACTTCATTCTATCTAAATGTTTGTATAGAACTTTCACTAGACCGTTAGGAAGGAGTTTGTTTGGAGGAGGGAGTTTGACAATTAACTACAAGGGAGCAGGGGAAATATATACAAATATTTATAGGAAGTTAGGGAGGGGAGTTACACGAATGGATATATTGTGATGGTATAGAGGATCGGGCTTGAAGAAAGCCCGTCCCGCGGTGCGTTTGCCCAGATCTTTTTTTCTATTAATGTTTTTTTTAGGATAATTATCCGTTTGAACCGCCGTTTGTTCATATAGTTGCCCCTATTATCACTGGTGGATATGTTTTGGTGGGCGGTGCCATTTGTATGGAACTTCTAACTAAGCAAGGATGGTGCGCAGCTTATAATGTGGAATCTGTTATTATGCAAATTGCCGCGACTCTCGTCAAAGGAAAGGCACGGATCCAATTTGGCCCAAATAAGGTAATATCCTTTTATTGGTTCACAAATGTATTCGCTACAATTATAACAGCTAAAGGCAGTATACAAAAAGAGAGAAAAAAAGATTAGATAATTTCACATGATGTTTTAGGTACATAAGGGGTAGTGACGTCACAGGAAGACAAAAATTGTCCTCCAAATAATTATTCATTCTATAAAAGAATATGGTAATCACTAGGTAAGAAAGAAAGATATTTCAAGACTTAAACCTTGGCTTAAAAAAATATATCCAAATAAAGTCCTCTATCTTTCATGTTGTACGTAAAATTAATGTCAAACGACTTGAGATTTGATACCTAGTTACAGTTTTAAGTTTCAGCATTTCACAACAGGACAGGCTTTGAATGACAGAAGTAGCATGTATTTCCAGTTTTTGTAAATTTCAAGGATACCTCTGAATATGTCTGTTCTCGCAAATATAGAATTAGATGGCATGAAAACCTTCTCTTGCTTAGTATTTTCTGTGTGGACTAGTGATCATGGATTCGGGTGAGGAGTACAATTTTTATCTGAAATTGTTTTAGATCGGTTCAGCAAGTTCACGGAATGCCAAACTATGACTTTAAACAACTTGGGGCCAATATAGAATTAAGTTTGCCAACATCAAATTTCCTGGTTCAAGCTTTGTACGCTAATGATCCTCTTCAATAAGAATAATTTGATGTAAAAAAAAATTAATAATAATAATAATAGTTGATTCATAGTAATCTTGAGTCCTATGGTGATGATAGCATCACCCTGATGCCACTTTTATGCTGGCAAAATTTCAATAAGAATGGTGTACTGTGATATCCCAATAAAACTTTGTAGAGCTTATATAATCCCAAACCTGAAATTTTATACCCTCAAATCCTAATAAAAAGCAGGTAGAGTTATATTCGAAATGGATAGCTTTGACTGCTCTTCCTTAAGGTTTTTTCTGGGGGGGGGGTCATTATAGGTGGGAGTATACTTTGGTACTGGTATAGAAGGTTGGCTAGTATTTTATCTCCAAATTTTGAACTAAAAGGACATCAAGAACAAAGTGTCTCCCGAACTTTTTTGTTGGTAAAAGAAAAACTAAGTTGTTACTACTTTCCAGTTTACTTCAACTGGATCACATTACTGTAAAAATTAAAATTCTGTTATTATTCTTCTTAAGAATAGTATTTGTTGATAAATTAGGCTCTTTAATGACTGCTAAAGCGTTTTAACACAAATTGTATAAGATTGGGGTCTATTTCTTTCCATTTTAACCGCATTTCGACTTAAATCGGTGAACCACGGTTGATTAGCTCCTTTCATTTATTCCTTTTATGAAAAGGAATAAATTTAAATTACTAAGGACATCAAAAATGAAAACTAATTCTTTAAATTGGTCAAGTAGAAATTAACACAACCATATACATCTCAAAAAAGATTGTGAAAAAACAGGAATTTAATTTTTAAGGAAAACGAGCTTCAATTTATAACTGTATTCTGGAAGTAACTTCGTTGCAAATTTTAAAAATTAAAAACGGGTGTTGCTAATCAGCAGAAAATGATCAAAAAATAAATTAAAAATCCTCATATAACCATAGAAAGTGCTGCTTTCTTGATTGCTCAGGTAAAAGAGAAGTTGGGACCTAGTTCAGCAAAGCTCTTATCTTTGAAAAATAATTTTAAGCCATGCTTCTTGAAAAAAGCTTGGCTAGGCTAGGCCTATTATTGATGTTACTAGATTTTTTGGCACTCCAGGACCTTTTAGCTATGAAGCAGTTTACAGCTAAACATTATTGACTCTAAACGAAAGTTTCAAATTGTAGCCTATTGCTAGTTTTGCATAATCAATGACTTCCACTGACGCTTCATATATCCACCTCATATTTATTATATAATAGTTGTCTATACCCTTTATACTGTTTTGTTGTATTTTAAAATACCAGTTATTTGAAAAACAGCATCAACTAAACTACTATCTTGCCATAACATAGCAAATTAGATTCAGAGCTTCTCAGAGAGGACAGGGCATTCAGGGCTGCTGCCCTGGGTGGCCTATGCAGAGAGTTTGTCTGTTTTGATCAGATTTTTCACTTTGACTTGTCTCTCTGCTTATATTTGAGTCAGGGAAAATATTGAGTGGGGAAAATTATATTTTCCCCAGGTGCTATAAACCCTAGGAACAGCTGTGATTGCATTTGAACAGTAGATGGTGTGTCATTCTGGGCCATTTCAGATGATATGTCTTCTTGTTTGAACAATAAATAAGTTTTACTCACAATAAAGCATGATGGCAAAAATTTCAGCTCCAACAATTCTTGACAGGAAACATTTAAAAAATGTAATAGTTCAGCATCCAACTTATTCTTGAACTTAAATGTAGTTTAAACTAGCATAAGAATTATAGGCTGATGCTCTGTAAATATTATTTTACATCAAACAGTTCTAAGTAGAAAACTGTAAGGAGTTAGAACCTGTTACAAACAATAAATAAATATTCTTCGTAGAAATTAATGCATCAAAAGAATTGCCTTTTGATACGGATTCAATATATATATATATATATATATATATATATATATATATATATATATATATATATATAATATATATATATATATATATATATATATATATATATATATATATATATATATATATATATATATATATATATAATATATATATATATATATATAATATATATATATATATATATATATATATATATATATATATATATATTATATATATATATATATATATATATATATATATATATATATATATATATATATATATATATATATATATATATATATATATATATATATATATATATATATATATATATATATATATATTATATATATATATATATATATATATATTATATATATATATATATATATATATATATATATATATATATATATATATATAGATATATATATATATATATATATATATATATATATATATATATATATATATATATATATATATATATATATATATATATATATATATATATATATATATATATATATATATATATATATATATATATATATATATTATATATATATATATATATATATATATATATATATATATATATAATATATATATATATATATATATATATATATATATATATATATATATATATTATATATATATATATATATATATATATATATATATATATATATATATATATATATATATATATATATATATATATATATATATATATATATATATATATAGGACATACAAGATTCATAAAGTTTAATGGTGTCCATTAAAAGCTATAAGCTTGAGAAAAATTTCCAAAGAGGAAGTTAAACCCACATGAAGTCAAGCAATCTTAATGAGAATCGCATCTTCAGATTCAGCATATCAGAGGAGTCTATGGTAGACATTTCAAGCTTCTTTGTGAGCAATTGCATCAGACTAGTGGTCCTTGAATGTTGTGCTAGGGGTCATTTGAATGGAAATTGGATTTGCATTGATCTTTTTCAGTGATTAAAAAATAGTGCAATCACCAAAATGTGGCTGTTTCACAAAGAGGGCCAAATTTGTCATTGATTGTCAATTCTGAGATAGCACATCAATTTACAAGCTTTGAAAAAATTCACATTGACCAGAGCAGTGCTCTGGGGCATTTGTAAATGGAAATTAATGTAGTTTAGTCCATATAAGAGAAACACTAAACATGGCATTTATTTTCATAATCATAGTCTTAACTAAGTTGATTTACAAGATTTTTCATGATAATATTATGCAGTGAAAAATGATTGTGCATCAGCTATTATAAAAAAAAAAAATTGGTTGCTATTGTGTAGGATATGTTGGTAGCTATTGTGTATCATGCCTTAAAGAACACATTTCAATGCCTATATAATCTAGCTCTCCATGGGCCTTCACACAAGTATAGGTAAGAGTATATGTGCAAGGGGGAGGGGAGTGTAGGAATTAATATCTCATCTCACTTCATCTGAGTTAAGCCTGAATAAGGTTGCTTTGGTAAAAGATGTCAATTTCTGGCTCAATGGGAATGCTGATTTGTTTTGCCTGATAAACAAAATAGGTATGCTTAAACTAAGTATTCAGACAAATCTTTCTCTGAAGTCTAATTAAATAAGCTCAGTTAAATTAACTAAACTCAGTTAAATCAGAAATTATACTTCAGGGTATCAATGTACTCTAACACAAGATAATATTTGGTAAATTTACAGTTTACTACATAATTCAGCTTGGATGAAGGTTAATATATCACTTGATGTTTTTTTATTCTCTCTTATAATTCAATAATCACTTCTAAATTTGCCAAATAAGTCATTGATTGTCAATTCTGAGATAGCAGATTAATTTATGGGCAAGGAAAAATATATATTAATCTTCCCATATGCAAAGAAGATAAAGCTGCACTGAGAGCCATTTGTACATGAAAATTAATGTAGTCTAGTCCATATAAGACAAGCACTAAACATGGGCATTTATTATCTTAATCCATCTGTTATATAAGTTGATTTCTAGATTTTTCATGATAATAATATGCAGTGAAAAATGATTATGCATCAGCTATTATAAAAGATTGTTGGTAGCTATTGTGTAGGGGAGAGGGTTATTACATGCCTGAAAGAATGCATTTCATTGCCTAAATTAGCTGTCTCTCCATGGACTTTCACACCAGTATAGATAAGAGTTAATGTGCATAGAGAGGGGGGGGGGGGGTAGGAATTAATCTGTCATTTCCGTTCATTTAAACTAAACCTGAATAAGGTTACTTTTGGGTGGTACCTCTTATGTTATTACTATCTTACATTTATTTTAATGCTTTTTTCTTCCTAAACTGATATGGTTTATGATATAATGATGTTTAAGATCATTTAACAATCATGAAGAAAGGGTAGTGGATCATTTTGTAGGTGGGGCCTCATGCCTCAAAGCGAACAGAAATTATTACGGTAGGCGGGGCTTCATGCCTCAAAACGAACAGAAATTATTACGTATATAAAGAGGATTGCCCCCTCCTCAACATCTCGCTCTTTACGCTAAAGTTTTTTAGTACTTTTGAAAAAGCGTCTTATTGTTCTAATTAAACTGCCCTTGTGTTTCAGGAGTCATTATTAAAGAATTGGGACGAAATTCAAACTTAGCATGAAGAACAAGGTGTTGAGGAGGGGGCAATCCCCTTTATATACGTAATAATTTCTGTTCGTTTTAAGTTTTAACGTTGCTCCTTACTTTCAGTTGAAAAACTTGTTTTTTTATTTAATTTCTTGTCCTTTTTTTAATAATGCCAGGAAATATGGCCCCATCTCCACGGAGAGAAACCCCCTCCCCATGGAAATATCCTCTAGACAATTCAATCCCAGTGAAAATTTACTCCGGATAATTACTCTTAACCACTCTGTGCGTAAAATTGAGACGGAAAAGAGAAAGCAGGACATAAAAAGAATTTTGTATAAGAATTCTGGCAAATTTCCCTTTCCATGGAAAATACCCCCGCGAAAAAAAACAGCAGAAAATATGCCCCCCCCCCCCTCCCGCCGCCCGAAAATGTATGCCTACTTCCCAATAAAAAGTACTATGCGCAAACAATGGGCAAATTTTATAACTTAAAGACCTTTCCTCTGGGGCTGTGGGGGGTTATATTATACCCAAAAGCATAGTTATTGGGCCTTTCGACTATGATGAACAAAATGGCTATCTCAAAATTTTGATCGGACGATTTTGGGGAAAAAAGGGGCGGGGAAGGGGCCTAGTTGCTCTCCAATTTTTGGTTACTTAAAATGGGCACTAGAACTTTTAATTTCCGTTCGAATGAGCCCTCTCCCGATATTCTAGGACCACTGGGTCGATACGATAACCCCTGGAAAAAATAACAATCACGCGTCTGTGATCTTTCTTCTGACAAAATTCCACATTTCTGAAGATAGGAGCTTGAAACCTATGCAGTAAGGTTCTCTTATACGCTGAATCTGATGGTGTGATTTTCATTGAGATCACTTGACTTTTAGGGGCTGTTCCTCCCTTTTTTTGAAAATCAGGAAAATTTTCTCAAGCTCGTAGTCTTTGATGGGTAGGATTAAACTTAATGAAATTTATATAGTTGAAATCAGCATAAAAAAACGATTCTTTTGATATATCTATTGATATCAAGAATCAGATATCTATTGGAAAACGGATATCTATTGATATCCGTTTTTTAGAGTTTCGGTTACTATTGAGCTGGGTCACACCTTATTTACTATTCGTTACCACGAACTGTTTGATAATAGTTTCAAATCTTTCGACACCTACAAAGGATTCATCAATCACTATCAATCACTCACCAGCCATCTATTCTAATGTACCTTTATGCATTCTGACAGTTTACTGATTTCTCTTAATTTTTTCCTTTTTTTATTTTAGAATCAGTATAGTTTAGCACGTGCTCAACAGTCTTTCAAGTCGTTGGTTCAGATTCATGAGAAAAACGGCTGGTATACTCCGCCCAAAGAAGATGGCTAGTGTCTCTTTTTCTTCTTTTTTTATATTCCATTTTTTGACTTCTTTGTTTATGCGATGCGTGTGGAAAATTAAGGACTTAAACGAGTAAACACGCAAGTATGTGAGAATGATCAAGGTCTAGGAGCTAAAACATAGTTTGCTCCCATCTACTCTTTGTTTTAAATTTCAAAGACAACCAAAAAAATATATACATTAAAAGAAAAATAAAAGTGAAAGCAACATTATAATCTAATGATTTTTATCGATCTTTTCACACTCTTGTTGTTTTTTTATGGAATGAAATCAATGAAGTTATTCGACCTTATTCCTCTTTGTCATTACTTCCTTTCTTTTCTTTTAGTCGCTCGGTTTTTCGCAATTGTACATCTTCTTAAAGTTGGTTTTCGACTGGCACAGGAAATACAGGGTCAGGAAAGGACATCTGTCCTCTCCTTAGATTCTCCTCCACAGATTATTAAAAGTATGTTTTTGGAGGTGTATTTTCATTCATAATTTCTTTCGTATTTTCATTAGGAAAATTGAAAAAATGACCAATTCTCCCCCCCCCCTAAATTTTGAAAAATACATCTTTTCCCTCTGAGTTTTCTTGAATTGAATCTCCTTTACTTTAACCAAAAATGGGTAATAGCTAAGTGGACACTATTAGATTGTTGTTTTATCAATAAAATTATTAGGTCTTACGAAAGATGTTTTTATATCTCGTTTAAGTCCTCTATGGATGTCTGAATTTAGATTTGTGAATTTTGCCTGTATTAATAAGTAAGGGGATGTCTTTGGTGCTTTTAGAAAAATTGTATAAGGAAATTCTGCTTGATGTTTTATGTTCCCTGTGAAATATGCAATTTTGCAACAAGCTTACAGCTGTAATTGCACCGAAAGGAAAAGATATATATTGCCCTAGATTTATTAGTTACAATTCTGTCCATCTATCGAACCAGAATTGTAATACTGCTCAGGCCTCTTTTCAGAGAATAATCCAAACTTGCTTTGTAATTCGGTGGATGCATAGAGTTTCAGTAACTTGTGAGAGTGGAGTCTGTCACTAATATTGACAAAAATAATATCAGCGCCATCTAGTGTCTGGCGACACTTGATGTTTTTTAACTGTTGTAATCGTTTGTCTGTCAGGAACTGAGATCAGACACTAACTACTATCCTAATTTTACAAAGTTCGCTGAATAAACTAATTAATCTTACTATTGCACTGATAAACAGAGCCTAGTGTTGCCAAACGCTAGATGGCGTTGATAATTTTTTTTTGACGACATTAACGGCAGTTCCCGTTCTTATAAGTTACCCATACTTTTTGGGTGGATGTGTAAAGCTGAGCCAGAGCGATCGAATGATGAAAGAATTGGCATCTTATGTTGAAACATTGAAGCTCTTAAGACAACCAAAAAATAGGATATAACTTGTACAGGGGACATAAAACTTTATATAGCAGAAATGATTTCTTTTTGTTTGATCCTAATGTTATTCTTGTTAGGAGTCATTTATTGTTTACTATAGGACGGGAAATATCTGGTTATAGAATGATGTTTAAACGTAGGGTTCATAGGTTTGTGCAAAGACTATGATTAATCGAAAATACCGTCTTGTCCAAAATCAAAGAGCTTATCACATTTTTCTAATTTTGTACAAAAGTGAAAAGGATATTGAAAAAAAGTATCGAGGGAACGGGTTTCTGTTTTCCATAGGATTCAACTAAAAACAAATTTGTACAGATTACAGCGAGTAGCTTAAAAAAAATTGGCTTTGTGTTGGGTAAACACAGGTTGATTGCATATAGAATTTCTGGCCCAAAGCCAAAGTTTATTTTGCTTTCGTAATTTTATAGGAATATAAAAGCAGGGTTGTAAGAAGCTTTTTCGTGATTTCTTTCTTTTCTCTCTTTCTTTATTCTTTTTTCTTCATTTTTGTCAAAAATCCGAATACGAAAAGATGATTAAGAATCATAATGTGAAACAAAATGACATGGCTCGACCTAGGCGTTATTTTCATACAATCAAGTCTGGCACTCTTCGAGCTATGAGGTTAATGTGAAAATTTGCTGCGATTGTATCCGTTTTTAAAAACACCCTAGAAAACTCGTTATTTTAGAGTACATGGGTACATTTTGAGATAAATGGACGTTTTGTGACAACCAGAACAATTTCTACGACAAACCAGGCGTCTTTGGCACGAATGTTATTCGTCTTTTTTCTACCATATAAAGTTATACTTTTTCAATTTATGCCTATTTTTGACGTCAAAACACTCTAACGCATAATATTTAAAAATAAAAACGTGTATTATTTTGCCAAAAAATAGACATATACTATCTTTTTTCGCTGTAATTATATGAGCTGAAGTTTTTTTTTTTTTTTTTTTTTTTTTTTTTTTTTTTTTTTTTTTTTTTTTTTTTTTTTTTTTTTTTTTTTTTTGGCTGTGACATATGCACTTTTCATTTCTGTCTAATTCATTATGCAACAATTTAGAAACACAAATCACTTAAGAATAGATCTTTTCTTTTCAATTAACATCTTCAACAAAATATCCGTAGTTCATCAGAAAAAAAGCTGTTATATGTGCAGGATTTGGCAATGTTGATTAACTATTATAATATCAACGCTAACACGTGTATGAAATAAGTATTTTTTTTTTCTTTTTACATTTAGGACCGTGTTATTGAAAATGTAAACAATGCACTCGGGTTAGCAGGACTTTTTTGGAGTAGTTCACGTTTATTGCCCTAAAAATTTAGTATTTTTATTCTTCCTTTTCTAGGCTAGTATGTAGTTTGATTGTACGCTAAGTGAGTTTATAATAAATACCAATTACTTTTTTTCCGTACAGTTAATTAGAATGAAACTGGATAGATTTTTGTTTAATATGGCGATTCTTGTGTGCGCACTTCGTATGTGAAAAAATATCAACTTTTCAGGGGAAATGGAAACTATGTTTTGACTTTTTTATTGGTCATGATTATTAATAATCCATACTAAAAATTATAAAAAAATTATCTCGAAGTAGGCTCCCTAAAAATGTTTGTTAAATTTAAGCAAGAAGATGGGTTATTTCCAAGGCCGTACCCAGGATTTTTTTCGGACGGGGTTTTACTAAAAAAAAAAGTTTCTTTGTGGGGGGGGGGGTACACAAAAAACCCTCAAAAAAACGCATACAAAATTTGTTTGTGTCCATTTTTGTCACGTTTTTACGAGTCAGACAAACATTTCGGAGGGGGGCGCGGTTCAGGCCCCCTAACCCCCCCCCCCCCCCTGGATACGGCCTTGGTTATTTCTTTTGGCAATATCTTGTCATATCAAGAATTCCCTAGGGTTGCATTATTCGACACAGCTTCAAAAACTGCCCAAAGAGGAAACCGTCCAAGTTCGCTTATTTACAACATAACATGAACAAAAAACCGGAATTAGATAGGTCCTATTCCCTCCAAGTGAACACCCTGGCCCGAAAACGGGGAATATTCCTGTTACATTTTACTAAAAATACTAGATTTGAACAGGAGATGCTATTTATTTGATAATCAGCAATAGGCGAACGGATATAAGTTCTTTTGTATCCTGAAAATTAATATCATAGCAGTGTTAGCGAAGTCTGGCATTTATTTTAGTTACGTAATCGGAAAGAACACTATCTAAAACCCGTCCTAACAACTTTTCACTTAAATCCTGTTTCTAGTTTTGCGCAACAGGTGGGGAGAGTATCGCAAAACTTGAGAAACTTTGAAGACGTTTTTCTTGGGATACTGAAAAGTGTTATATACGCGCTTTTGACTTTGGAGGGCCGACCTTTTGCTTGTGAGTGAATCTTTTATTGACTTTTGATATATTTGGGGATACGAAAAATTCAGTTCCACGTCCGCGATAGAAAGGGACTTACAAGTAATAATATCTTGTTAGAAGACGGTTATCTTCAAAAACGAGGCGTTAGAAAACTTGCGCAAATTAGTTTACCTTTTTTTTATCCTTTCACTAGAGTACCCCCTCCAAGAAAAACTGATGGGTTGTATTAGCTGTAACCGTAGATATCCGATACATAGGTAACCAATAAGCATGAATGGTTTTTGTATTATCTCACTTAGTTAAGAAATTTCCAAGGGGGACAACATACGGAATGTGGAGAAGGGTGAATGAACTGAAGATTCACGCAAGTCCGTTGAAGGGCAGTTTCGAGATACCTTTGGATGCAAATGCGGTAACATTTCTACGAAAGATATGGCTAATCAGGAGTTAACTGGTGTTAAAGCTACTCACTAGGCCAGGGAGGAGGCAAGGGTCACAGATGGGGCGTGGCCACTTTTACCTTCAGGTACTCCCAAGGCCGTACCCAGGGGTTTTAATTTTCTTTCTTCCTCAGAAATATTTTATATAACAGCTACATTTAATAAGGATAATCACATAGGAAAATAATGCTATAGCCTTATTTTCAAAGTATACTTTAAAAATGAGAAATCGAGCATTCTGTGCGTCATGGATGGCGTCATTAAATATTGCTTGTCTCTAGTAAGTTGTTGCTACCCCAGCCTCGTCGTTACCATCAGTGATTATCAAAACTGTATCTTAGCATCAATATTTGCGGAATCATTTATATCCATACTCGGTCATTCCTGTAAAGTACCAATATGCAAACCCCCCGAAAAAATTCCTGAAAATGCTTCTCTTCCCCCTTCTGTGGGAAAAATTCCTGATGGGTCCATTAGAATTTTTGTTTTGAGGTGTAATCGGCTTGCGCCTTAAAGAGGAAGCTTATTTAATAGCGGTGATGATGACAAGCTTCAAGGAATCGTTAGATCAATATAATTAAAATATGAATATATATAATTGATATGTAACTGGTACAGATAATTTTATTATAAAAAAAAACTGACTTTACGTAAACACGAGCTGTCCTATTTGGTCGAGTATTTTTGTCTTGCGTTTGGTGTCTTTCTTTCTAGCTTTTTAGCTCCTACAACCATATCTTAGCCGAAACGTTAGGTTCGGAAGCTCAATCTTCAATTTTTTTTTTACCTTACCATTATTATTTTTTTAATAATTCAGCGTGTCACAATTATACACAAAAAAAAAACAGGTGAACTTCTAAGCTAAAACGTAACTACTAAAGAAAGGTGAACTTCCAGGCCAAAACTGATTATGGGCGAATTCGAGTAAGGAATTCAGTGATGGTATCTACCGGTGGAACTGCAAGCTGGTCACATCCACCAAGGAGCTCCAAGTAGACGCGAAATTGATGTATTTAAAAATCTTTCATAAGTAACAGAAATAATTTTCAAAACAAATCATTTTTCTTACAAAAAAACTGCATTTTTCCATAGCTCTGTAGTAGAAATTTTATTATTATCATCTTGCATACGAAAATCAAAAACAGGATTTTTACCATTATAAAACAAAAATGTAGATGTAGTTATGTAAAATACAGTAATTTTTGGGGGATACTAACAAAAAATTTGACTTGTCAACTGAAACTAGAATAATTCCTGAAAATTTTTAATTAAATTAATTTTATTTAACTGCAAAAATGTTTATGATGTCTGAGCAATAATTTTTATTTTTTGATTCAAACTAGGAAAATACCTGAAATTTTTTTTTTTTTTTTTTTTTTAGGATGTAACTACTTGAAATGTTATTTGATCTGCCAGTTGAAAGTTATAATTGTCTCCTGAAACCAAAACTTTTTGGCTTAACTTCTAAAGTTTGCATCTGTATAACACTGTGTTATTTCAAATAAAATTGGGAAATTTCAAACAAAAAGAAAATTTCAAATAAATTTTGTTTTATTTTAGTTCTCAGTTCAGAATCGCTAAAGTTATTATTTAAATTGCATAAATATTTAAGGTGTCAGAGCAATAACTTTAGTGTTTCAATTCAAACTAGAAAAATACCTAAAAATTTAAAATTAGTTTTAATTTTTCGTTTGCTAAAAGAGATTTGATACAATAGGAAGGTTCTAAAAAGAATTGAATAAGATAAACGGATTTTCTGTTGTAAATCTAAGCCGTACAAGTTAGGTGTGGAGACGACCGACGAGAGAGCAACATGGGAAAAACCAGTGGAGTTCTTATTGTCATGTATTTCAATGTCTGTCGGATTAGGAAATATTTGGAGATTTCCGTTACAGCCTACGAAAATGGAAGGGGAGCATTTTTGATTCCCTATTAGTAGTTTTATTTTTCATTGGAAAACCTCTTTATTTCCTGGAAATGGCAATGGGCCAATTTTCAAGTTACGGCTCAGTGAAAATTTGGGAGGTTGCACCGATCGTAAAAGGAATTGGTTATGGTCAGGCGTTTGCCACCTGGTGTGTTGTAACCTACTATACTAGCTTAATGGCACTAGTATCTTTTTATTTTATTGCCTCATTCCAAAATCCACTGCCCTGGACCTATTGTGACCCAGTTTGGGCAAATGAGAAATGTGTTGATTCAACAATTAATCTAACAAATTCGTCAATATTTGGAAACTCGGAGAGTCCCTCTGACCAATATTTTAGACGAAATGTTCTACAGCAAATTGAAAATATTGACGATGGAATTGGAGCCCCTGAATGGAGGCTGACAGTTTGCCTATTATTCTCATGGACAGTCATATTCCTCATACTTGCTAAGGGCGTGTCTTCATCGGGAAAAGCTGTTTACTTTACTGCTTTGTTCCCATATGTTGTCCTACTAATACTCCTGATCAGAGGTGTGACTTTACCTAGGGCTTATGAAGGAATTATGTTTTATATTACACCTCAATGGGACAAAATTTTGGAGGCCAAAGTCTGGTATGCAGCCGTGACTCAATGCTTCTTTTCACTTTCCGTCAGCTTTGGACCTATTGTTATGTTCTCAAGTTACAACAACTTCAAGCAGCCTATTTACAGGGACTCCCTCATTATCACTTTCATGGACACAGTGACTAGTTTGCTAGCAGGTGTGACAATCTTTGCTATTCTTGGCCATTTGGCGCACGAATTGGATGTTGATATTACGAAAGTTGTAAAAGGCGGAACAGGCCTTGCTTTTATTTCGTATCCTGAAGCGATAGGGAAAATTCAATACGTTCCTCAGTTATTTGCTGTACTTTTTTTTTTATGTTGTTTACAGTTGCAGTAGGAAGTGCAAGTTCATTAACTGGATGTGTCATCACCGTTATTAATGATGACTTTCCTCAATGGAAAAAGTGGAAAAATTACTGCTGTTGTTTCAGCTATTGGTTTCGCTTGTGGACTTGTCTGTGTCACACCGGGTGGGCAGTACATTTTAGATCTCGTGGATTATTTTGGAGGAGGATTCATTATTTTCGTCATGGCTATTATGCAAACTTTTGCTATCTCCTGGATTTATGGGTATAAGAAACTCATCAGAGACATCTATTTCATGCTTAGCAAAAAGCTGAGTATATACTGGGTTATAGAATGGGGATTTTTTATACCCATTTCGCTGTTGGTCATCTTTGTCTATTCTTTGTTTTACTACGAACCACTGAAGATTAGAGACGACTATATGCCAGCTTCTGCAACAGCTGCTGGTTGGATTCTCGCGCTAATCGCTGCTGGTAAAATACCGATTTGGGCTTTTGTAGCAGTAAGAAAACAAACAGGCAGTACATTACTTGAGAAACTGAAAAATGCATGCAAACCAACAAAAGAATGGGGCCCGAAAAACCCAAGTGAACGTCAAGACTGGATACAACACTGCCAAAAAGATGAGAGCGACACGGGCGACGTGTTGCCCGTGTGATCTCGTCGTACCAAATTCGTATTCAGCACTGATGATTCCCTACAAAAACTACTCTTCAACAAAGAATATGTTTCGTTGCATATAATTTGCTGCATTCTCTTAGCGTAGTTCCTAGACTACTAGCCAAAAGTAATCAACAACCATAAAAGGCACAACTGCAGCTGTTGCAAGTAAGCCCCGTACTCCGTATTTGCAAGGATAAACAATAAAAGCAAAGCTTGTTTTTAACATAAAAAGAATAACTATGCGAACAAACCAGCTTCATTACTTCCTGAACTAATGGAACTTTGCAATCATACAAGGTACCAAAGAGAAAAAGACACGTTGCTTTCTAAAATTCAAGAGTTCGAAGTTACAGCGCGGTACAAAGTTTGTGGACCAAAGAGAAAAAGAGAGATTACTGTACAAAGCTTGTGCACCAAACGAAAAAGATATTACTTTTCAAGGATTCTGAGATACAAAGTTCATTTTGATTTCATTGATTTACGCCAGTGAAGAATTTCCGTAAGCCAATCAAATTGTTCCTTAACCATCACCAGAAAGAGACTTGAACTTTTTAGTGAATAAATACAGTAGAAAAGGCACCGAAGTTTAACAAGAGTAAACAAAGAGGTGGTACTCGATGCATCTCCTTCATCAAAAAAACAATATGCACTTTCCAAAAAGAGGAAGAAAAAGAAGAGGAAAAAGTACCTGGAGATAGAGATATATAACTTATTGGAGTATTTTGCTTCCGTAAGTTGAAAAGCCGCCCTCTTTAAATTCTAGGAAGGTAATAGGCCCACCTTTTTAAAACTTGATTCGTTCCAATTTGAAAATGTATGGCAGTGAAAAGGAACGAAAAGTTGAATATTATTTGATTGGTTCTCTTGTGCACAATTTTAAGCCAAAAGAAAGAGCAAAGAGTTTCAGTTTGGTAACTTTATTTCCCTTGGCTTGAACAGCAAGGGAAATATATTGGCTTGAAAATCAAGGAAAGGGGCAGCTACTACAGCATTCTACCTAAACGGCATTTTTTTTTTTTTTTTTCTCTCTCTTCTTTTCCACAGATAGCTTGGCACTGGTACATCATAGAGAGTTGTTCAAAAACTCATTTTAAAGGAAATTAATTGGGTTATATATTAAGCTCGAACCAATGTCTGTTGCAAACCAGGTCAAATATACCTCCAATGATACAGATTTTCCATCATGTTCTAGGTACAATGGTGACAGAAAATCGTGGCAATAAGTACAGAAAACCAGGAAACAAAATTAACAGACAAGTGATAGTACACACCACATAGAAAGTTTCCATCCAGCTATACCGCACTACCGTCGCTCGCATGCACCTAACGTAAGGTACCTTCCAAGGGACCTTGGTGTTTTGATCATGACGGAGGATTTCCGGCTTAAAAAACCCTGGCATCAAGATTTCAGAGGAGACGTACAGAAAAATAATGAATCCTCCTCCAAAATAATCCACGAGATCTAAAATGTACTGCCCACCCGGTGTGACATAGACAAGTCCACAAGTGAAACCAATAACTGAAACAACAGCAGTAATTTTCCACTTTTTCCATTGAGGAAAGTCATCATTAATAACGGTGATGACACATCCAGTTAATGAACTTGCACTTCCTACTGCAAGTGTAAACAACATAAAAAAAAAGTACAGCAAATAATTGAGGAACGTATTGAATTTTCCCTATCGCTTCAGGATACGAAATAAAAGCAAGGCCTGTTCCGCCTTTTACAACTTTCGTAATATCGACATCCAATTCGTGCGCCAAATGGCCTAGAATAGCAATGATTGTCACACCTGCTAGCAAACTAGTCACTGTGTCCGTGAAAGTGATGATAAGGGAGTCCCTGTAAATAGGCTGCTTGAAGTTGTTGTAACTTGAGAACATAACAATAGGTCCAAAGCTGACTGAAAGTGAAACCTGATGGAAAGCATTGAGTCACGGCTGCATACCAGACATTGGCCTCCAAAATTTTGTCCCAAAATTTTTATCCACGTAATATACAACATAATTCCTTCATAAACCCCAGGTAAAGTCACAACCTCTGATCAGGAGTATTAGTAGGACAACATATGGGAACAAAGCAGTAAAGTAAGCAGCTTTTCCCGATGAAGAGACGCCCTTAGCAAGTATGAGGAATATGACTGTCCATGAGAATAATAGGCAAACTGTCAGCCTCCATTCAGGGGCTCCAATTCCATCGTCAATATTTTCAATTTGCTGTAGAACATTTTGTCTAAAATATTGGTCAGAGGACTCTCCGAGTTTCCAAATATTGACGAATTTGTTAGGTTCATTGTTGAATCAACACATTTCTCATTTGCCCAAACTGGGTGACAATAAGTCCAGGGCAGTGGATTTTGGAATGAAGCAATAAAATAAAAAGATACTAGTGCCATTAAGCTAGTATAGTAGATTACAACACACCAGGTGGCAAACGCCTTACCATAACCAATTCCTTTTACGATTTTGCAACCTCCCAAATTTTCACTGAACCGTTGCTTGAAAATTGGCCCATTCCGACAGACATTGAATACATTACTATAAGAACTCCACTGGTTTTTCCCATGTTGCTCTCTCGTCGGTCGTCTCCACACCTAACTTGTACGGCTTAGATTTACAACAGAAAATCCGTTTCATCTTATTCAATTCATTTTAGAACCTTCCTATTGTATCAAATCTCTTTTAGCAAACGAAAAATTAAAACTAATTTTAAATTTTTAGGTATCTCTCTAGTTTGAATTGAAACATTAAAGATTTTGCTCTGACACCGTAAATATTCATGCAGTTTAAATAATAACTTTAGCGATTCTGAACTGAGAACTAAAATAAAACAAAATTTATTTGAAATTTTCTTTTTGTTTGAAATTTCCCAATTTTATTTGAAATAACACAGTGTTATAGAGATGCAAACTTTAGAAGTTAAGCCAAAAATTTTTGGTTCCAGGAGACAATTATAACTTTGAACTGGCAGATGAAATAACATTTCAAGTAGTTACAACCTAGCAAAAAAAAAAAAAAATTTAATTTTCAGGTATTTTCCTAGTTTGAATCAACAAATTAAAATTATTGCTCAAACATCATAAATATTCTTGCAGTTTGCAGTTAAATACAATTATTTTATTTAAAATTTTCAGGAATTATTCTAGTTTCAGTTGACAAATCCAATTTTTTGTTAGTATCCCACAAAAATTACTGTATTTTACATAACTACATCTACATGTTTTTTTATAATGGTAAAAATCCTGTTTTTGATTTTCGTATGCAAGATGATAATAATAAAATTTCTACTACAGAGCTATGGGAAAATGCAGCTTTTTGTAAGAAAAATGATTTTCTTTTAAAAATTATTTTTGTTACTCATGAAAGGTTTTTAAATACATCAATTTCCTTTCAAATGAGTCATTTAACAGCTCGTTATGATTTTCTAGTGCTCCGCCTGCTGCACCAAAAAAAACAACGGAAAAAACAAACCTGTTGTCGATGGGGAATATCGTGGTTGGAGCCACTTTTTTTTTCAAACCAAAATATTTTCCTTATTTTTTTAAGCCAAGGGACAGTTAGTTTCCTATATAGGGGTATTGGAAAATGCGGTTCTAATAGTATACTTTGTTTTTATTTGATTCTAATTTTAGGAATTATGGGCTCTATTATTTTCTTATATATATTTTTTTACTTTTTTATAGGGCGTGATCGTCTCTTACTAGGTGTCCAGCTACATCTGACACCCAGATAATTTAATAGCCTGAACCTTTAACCATTAATAATAACCTGATTACAAACAGGAGAAACCTACAGCTTTTTCTTCTTTGAAATTAGTAAGAGACAAACCTTAAACAATAAAATAGCTAACTAAGTCCAATGTATGCAATGGTTTGTTATTCCAATGATCGTCTTTTAATGTAATTTGATCTGACTCCTTTGTTAGGAACTATGGGTTTTTATATTTCTTAACATTGGACGTGATCGTCTCTTACTAGGTTGCTAGCTACCGCTGCAACCCGGATATTGGATGTGATCGTCTCTTACTAGGCTGCTAGCTACCGCTGCAACCCGGATAATAACCTGATTACAAACAAGAAAAGCTTATGGCTTTTTCTTCTTTGAAATAGTAAGAGACAAACCTAAAACAATCAATTAGCTTACTAAGTCCAACGTATGCAAGGGTTAGGCATTCCAATGATTGTCTTTTAATGTAATTATTCCAATGATTGTCTTTTAATGGAAAATTTAATATATTGACCTTAAATATAACTTTACTAGCCTATACTATAGTTAAGTGGCCTATAAAATTTATTATAGGCAAGAGATCGTTCTTTTTTATAATCTTCATTAATTTCACTAGAAAATTATTAAATTACTAGGGACAAGAGATCGTCCTTTAATATAACCGATTACAAAAAGAAAAAGCCGTAAAGAGGCGAACCTAAAACAATCAAGCAGTTAACTAAGTCCAATGTTTGCAATTGTTTGTTATTCAAATATTGTTGTCTTTTAATGTAACAATTTCATTTCAAAAAGTGAAATTGTTGCTAAAAAACCCTCAATATTTTTTACAGTTTACATAATTTTTGCTTTATCTGATGTTTGATTCATTCATAATCTATTATTAATTTGCAAGAGTTAGTTCTTTCCCAGTATGTGGTATTGAATACATTATTGAACATGTGACTACTGTTGGATATTTTAACACGATACAACTTCGGTCCTTATATATAATTTTCGTGATCCTGGTAAAACATGCGTAAAATTTTTCTCAATTTACGAAGATCAGCCTGCATTTTTGCCATCTTCTTGTATTTCTGAATGTAATTTTTCCCTTTGTCCTTATGCGTTCTTCGGTACAACCTCGCAGAGAATTTAATTTTTTTATTATAGCTTTTGTCACCCCAGTATCTACCCATTATTCTGGTAGCAACTTTTTTCTTATATATTTTT
Source organism: Artemia sinica (assembly GCA_027921565.1). NCBI lineage: Eukaryota > Metazoa > Arthropoda > Branchiopoda > Anostraca > Artemiidae > Artemia > Artemia sinica. Next base: position 20,756,191 of record CM051272.1, read on the forward strand.
TGGTAATCATCATCATTGTGATAACGCTCCTTGATCTTTTGTCTAGCCTGCTCAATTGTTGCTTCTCTGTAATCTTCATCATTATCATACCGTTCCTTACTCTTGTGTTTGGCTGTCTCAATTTTCACATGTCTATAAACTACATCATTATAATAACGCTGTTTGTCACTATCAATTATTACTTCTCGATACGCCTGGTCGGTTGAATACCTTTGTTTTTTTCTTTTCAAGATGCTATCTCTGTTTTTTTGGTAGTACTGTTTTTTAACTTGCGTGTAGCTTGCTTGATTGAAACCATTATGTAACCATTAGTTGAATGTTTAAGTCACGTATCAAGTATCAAGAACCTAACCAAAAATTAAACTAATTTTTAAATTTTCAGGGATTTTTCTAGTCTAAATTAAAAGATTAAAACTATTGTTCAGACACCATAAATATTTTTGCAGTTTATAACTTTAGCGATTCTGAACTAAAAACGAAAATAAAATAAAAATTAATTTTTTCAATTTTTACGTCACGTCGCTCATTAAGTCATATATGGTTATTAGTACACAATAGGTTTTAGATATTACGTCATGTCACTTATTACGTCATATATGGTTATTAGTAGATAATCGGTAAAATATTCGTTCTTTATTATAAAAACTTCAAAAACGCATTAAAAAGTTGTTCAGATTCATTTTTGTATATTTTTTTATATTCAATTTTGTTTTATTCATTTTATATTCGTTATTATGAATCTGAAAAACATTTTGGGGGAGGGGGGTTCAAACCCACTAAACCCTTTGGATACGTCCTTGAATGTTATTAATTTACTTTAAAATGATCCATTGAACAACTCTCTACGATGTTCCAGTGCTAAGCTATCTATGGAATATAAAGTTTAAAATACAACCTTACCACGAACTGTTTGATTGCTTCAAAAATCAAATGTCTTTGAAAAGACAGCAGTATGGAAAGACATCAAAAATACAGTTTTTAGTGGAAAAATTTATCCTGTTTTAAAATAATTTATTTTAGTTACAAAAGGTTTTTAACCAATTAATTTCCTTTAAAATGAGCCATTGAACAACTTTCTACGATGTTCCAGTGCAAAGCTATCTCTGGATAACAAGAAAGAAAAAAAAAATATCCCGTTTAGGCAGAATGTTGTAGTAGCTGCCACTTTTCTTGATTTTCAAGCCAATATATTTCCCTTGCTGTTCAAGCCAAGGGACAGAAAGTTTCCTATACAGGGGTTTCGGACAAGGCGGTTCTAATGGTGTACTTTTGTTTTGATCTGACTCCTTTTTAGGAACTATGGGTTTTATATTTCTTAACATTGGACGTGATCGTCTCTTACTAGGTTGCTAGCTACCGCTTGCAACCCGGATTCCAAGTCACTGCAGGTGATCTGACGATCTTTCTTGAGGCTTATGCCATGGATTTCTTCACAAGAACTTACTAGTCCCATTCTTTTTTTCAATTTTTCAGTCATCTGATCAATAAGTAAATGGCGTAAGTCTACATTGGACGTGATCGTCTCTTACTAGTTTGCTAGCTACCGCAGCAACCCGGATTAATAATTTTAATTTATGACGTTGCTGTGCAATTGGCTTGCACGATCGGTCGATTATACAGCTCTCTATGATTTTCAAGTGCCCAGCTAGCTGAGGAGAAAGAAAAAGCGGAAAGAAAAAAAGATGATGTTTGTGGAAAATATCGTGGTTAAAGTCAATTTTCTCGATTTTCAAGCCAATATATCTTTTCTATTATAATACGGTGCAACCCGGATCTTCAGTTACTACGGGCTACAGATCGGTCTTTACTGTAAAAACTCAAACAATCAAGTAGCTAACTAAGTCCAATGTATGGAATGGTTTGTTATTTCAGTGATCGTCTTTTAATGTAAAAATATAAATACTGTAATCTTAACTATAGTGAAGTTGCGTATGCAAGTTAGTATAGGGAAGAGTTTGATCTTTATTATACGAGGACGCGTCCACTAGGTATACTTTGGTATCTTTAAGGGTCTTTATATATATTGTTATTCTAATGATTGTCTTTTAGTTTAATGAGAAATTACTAGGTTGCTAGCTACCCAGATTATCTCAGGAATTACTATGGGCTAGAGTTCGTTCTTTATCATAATTTGTTTTGATCTGACTCTTTTTTTAGGAGCTATGGGTTTTTATATTTCTTAACATTGGACGTGATCGTCTCTTACTAGGTTTCTAGCTACAGCTGCAACCCGGATACAACCTACGATTATGACATCATTGATCAATCTTTAATATTAATTATAATCTTATTTTAGTTACTATGGGTTGGAAGTTAGTTCTTTACTGTAACTTACAGTAAAATATAATTACAAACAGGAAAAAGCCTATGGCTCTTTCTTCTTTGAAATAGTAAGAGACGAACCTCAAGCAATAAAGTAGCTAACTAAGTCCAATGTGTGCAGTGTTATGTTATTCCAATGGTCGTCTTTTAATGTAACATTTTTCTTATATATTTTTCGGTAATCTTCATCATTGTGATAACGCTCCTTGATCTTTTGTCTAGCCTGCTCAATTCTTGCTTCTCTGTAATCTTTATCATTATCATACCGTTCCTTGCTCTTTTGTCTAGCCTGCTCAATTGTTGCTTCTCTATAAAGTTTATCATTGTGATAACGCTCCTTGATCTTTTGTCTAATCTGCTCAATTCTTGCTTCTCTGTAATATTCATCATTATCATACCGTTCCTTGCTCTTTTGTCTAGCCTGCTCAATTGTTGCTTCTCTGTAATCTTCATCATTACCATACCGTTCCTTGATCTTTTGTTTGGCTGTCTCAATTTTTCCATGTCTATAATCTTCATCATTCTGATAACACATCTTGCTGTTTTGTTTTGCTCTCTCAATTATTACTTCTCGATACGCCTGGTCGGTTGAATACCTTTGCTTTTTTCTTTTCGAGATACTATCTCTGTTGTCTGTGTAGTACTGTTTTTTTAACTTGCGCGTTGCTTGCTTTGATCTAACCATTATGTAATTCACGAATGAGACCATTTACATCTTTGTCGTTCTTAAGTAGTAATTATGACGTCATGGCCTAATGATTTTATTTCATGACGTCATGGCGCAATGGTATTATTTCATGACGTCTTCAGAAACAACAATATAATTTCGTGTTTTTCTATTCACCTCATAGCTCTAATATAAAACTATGACGACATTCATTATTTATCTAGTAGGGTTTCAGACAAGGTAGTTCTAATGATGTACTTTTGTTTTGATCTGACTCTATGTTTAGGAGTTTTGTTATATTTCTTAGCATTGGACTGATCGTCTCTTACTAGGTTGCTAGCTACTGCTGCAACCCAAATTATGAGAGGCAGCCTGGCCGAGTGGTCCAAGGCACTGGTGTTAGCCACCAGTCTCTTCGGAAGCGTGGGTTCAAATCTTACCGCTGGTATACGATTATGTTTGAAAGACTGCAGTGTGAAAAGACATCAAAAATGCAGTTTTTGGTGGAAAAATTTATTCTCTTTTAGAAATAATTTATTTTAGTTACTATAGATTTTTAACCCAATTAATTTCCTTTAAAATGAGCCATTGAACAACTATCTACGATGTTCCAGTGCCAAGCTATCTGTGGAAAAGAAAGAAAAAAAGAAGAAAAAAAAAAAATATCCCGTTTAGGCAGAATGTTGTAGTAGCTGCCACTTTTCTTGATTTTCAAGCCAAAATATTTCCCTTGCTGTTCAAGCCAAGGGACAGAAAGTTTCCTATACAGGGGTTTCGGACAAGGCGGTTCTAATGATGTACTTTTTGTTTTGATCTGACTCCTTTTTAGGAACTATGGGTTTTTATATTTCTTAACATTGGACGTGATCGTCTCTTACTAGGTTGCTAGCTACCGCTGCAACCGGATAATTATAACTACCGCTGCAACCCGGAAAGATGAACGTATATAAACGTTGCATAATAGAACTTAGATATTGCTTTTCAAACAGTTCGTGGAAACGAAATGTAAATAAGGTGACCCGGCTCAATAATAACCAAAACTATAAAAAAGAGAATTTGGTACCAAAAGATATATCAAAACAATCAGATTTTTATGCTGGTTTTAAATATTTTATTTTCATCAAGCCAAGGGACGGTAAGTTTCCTATATAGAGGAGCTGGACAATGCCGTTCTAATAGTGTACTCTGTTTTTGATCTGATTCTATTTTTAGAAGTTATGGACTATTTTTTTTACTATTGGCTATGATCGTCTCTTACTAGGTTGTTAGCTACCGCTGCAACCCGGATAATTCCTTATTATAAAGAACTTGTTAAAAATAATGTGTGATGTTATAACTAGATGTTACAACCATTATGGTTGCAGGGGTTGCTGCAACCTAGTAAAGGATGAACCACGGCCCTTTGTAAAGTTTTTAGTTACTATGCCCAGGTTTGTTCTTTCCTAGGTTTCAGCAATCTCTACAACCATGACATTGATTGTACTTATATAATCCTACGTATTAATGAGCTAAATCAAGCTTTTATTTAATTTCTTTGTTATTCAAGCCAAAGAGTGATAAGTTTCCTTAATAGGGGTTTTGGACAAGGTGGTTCTAATGGTGTAATTTTTGTTTTGATCTGACTCTTTTCTCAGGAGTTAGGGGTTTGTATATTTCTTAACATTTGACGTGATCGTCTCTTACTAGGTTGCTAGCTACCGCTGCAACCCGGAAATATAAATACTGTAATCTTAACTATAGTGAAGTTGCGTATGCAAGTTAGTATAGGGTAGAGTTTGATCTTTATTATATTTCCTTTAAAATAAGGTATTGAAGAACTCTCTACAATGTTCCAATGCCAAGCTATCTGTGGAATTACTAACATATGCTATAAGTATATGTCACTTATTACGTCATATATGGTTATTAGTAGATAATCGGTAAAATATTCGTTCTTTATTATAAATTTTTCTTTTCAAGATACTATCTCTGTTGTTTGTGTAGTACTGTTTTTTCAACTTGCGTATAGCTTGCTTCGATCTAACCATTATCTAATCAAGAATGAGAGAATTTACATCTTTGTCGTTCTTAAGTAGTAATTATGACGTCACGGCGTAATGATTTTATTGACGTCATGGCGCAATGATATTATTTCATGACGTCATCAGAAACAACAATATAATTTCGTGTTTTTCTATTCACGTCATAGCTCTAATATAAAACTATGATGACATTCATTATTTATCTAGTAGGGTTTCAGACAAGGTAATTCTAATGATGTACTTTTGTTTTGATCTGACTCTATTTTTAGGAGTTTTGTTATATTTCTTAGCATTGGACTGATCGTCTGTTACTAGGTTGCTAGCTACTACTGCAACCCAAATTCACATATATATTTATTTATGAGAGGCAGCCTGGCCGAGTGGTCCAAGGCACTGGTGTTAGCCACCAGTCTCTTCGGAGGCGTGGGTTCAAATCTTACCGCTGGTATGCGATTATGTTTGAAAAACTGCAGTGTGAAAAGACATCGAAAATGCAGTTTTTGGTGGAAAAATTTATTCTCTTTTAGAAATAATTTATTTTAGTTACTATAGATTTTTAACCCAATTAATTTCCTTTAAAATGAGCTATTGAACAACTATCTACGATGTTCCAGTGCCAAGCTATCTCTGGATACAAAAAAAGAAAAGAGAAAAAAATATCCCGTTTGGGGAGAATAACGTGGTTAAAGTCAATTTTCTTGATTTTCAAGCCAATATATTTCCCTTGCTGTTCAAGCCAAGGGACAGAAAGTTTCCTATACAGGGGTTTCGGACAAGGCGGTTCTAATGGTGTACTTTTTGTTTTGATCTGACTCCTTTGTTAGGAAACTATGGGTTTTTATATTTCTTAACATTGGACGTGATCGTCTCTTACTAGGTTGCTAGCTACCGCTGCAACCCGGATATTCCAATGATCGTCTTTTAATGTAATAACCTATTCTATAATTAAGTGGCATATAAAATTTAGTATAGGCAAGAGGTTGTTCTTTATCATAAATATTTCCCTTGCTGTTCAAGCCAAAGGGCGGTAAGTTTCCTTTCAAGGGGTTTCGGACAAGGCGGTTCTAATGGTGTACTTTTTGTTTTGATCTGACTCCTTTTTTTAGGAACTATGGGTTTTTACATTTTTTAACATTGGACGTGATTGTCTCTTACTAGGTTGCTAGCTACCGCTGCAACCCGGATTACAAACAGGAAAAAGCCTACGGCTTTTTCTTCTTTGGAATAGTAAGAAACGAACCTCAAAGAATCAGGCAGCTAACTAAGTCCAATATAAGCAATTGTTTGTTCTTCTAATGATCATCTTTTAATTTGGCGTTTCTTACTAGGTTGCTTGCTACCACTTAAACCCGGATTATGTAATTAATAAGTTAATAGCTACCGCTGCAACCTAGATATTCTTATTTCTGCTACTATGGGCTAAGGTTCGTTCTTTCATGTAAAACTAGCAAAACATTTTTTAAGTCTGATGAAGATTTAACTAATGTGTCAAAAGTAAGGTTGCAAGTCGACGATTTTGTTTTGGCCTTATTATAATTGGTATGGTGAAATAATAATATGCATATGGTTCTTAAATCATACTTCTTTATGGTCCCATATGGTCTAGTGGCTAGGATAGTTAACTTTCACTCAACAGGCCCGTTCGATTCCCGGTGTGGAAAATTTTTAACTCTATAATCTTCGAACAATTTGAACCTTTTATAATTTATAATGATGTATAATATAAATACTGTAGTCTTAACTATAGTGAAGTTGCCTATGCAAGTTAGTATAGGGAAGAGTTCGATCTTTATTATAACATCAAAAATGCAGTTTTTGGTGGAAAAATTTATTCTCTTTTAGAAATAATTTATTTTAGTTACTATAGATTTTTAACCCAATTAATTTCCTTTAAAATGAGCTAATGAACAACCCTCTACGATGTTTCAGTGCCAAGCTATCTCTGGATACAAAAGAAAAAAAGAAAAAAATATCCCGTTTGTGGAGAATAACGTGGTTAAAGTCAATTTTCTTGATTTTCAAGCCAATATATTTCCCTTGCTGTTCAAGCCAAGGGACAGAAAGTTTCCTATACAGGGGTTTCGTACAAGGCGGTTCTAATGGTGTACTTTTTGTTTTGATCTGACTCCTTTGTTAGGAACTATGGGTTTTTATATTTCTTAACATTGGACGTGATCGTCTCTTACTAGGTTACTAGCTACCGCTGCAACCCGGATTGCTAGCTACCGCTGCAACCCGGATTATTATTATATTTTCATCCACAGAAACTCTAATATTGCTATCACCGTAGATGACGTCTTGACTATTACGACAGAGTCTACTTGACACTTCTTCTAAATAATGACTTAATGCCTTGTACGAGCCCTCGACTTTTAGTAGATTAATATGTTGTATAATCTTAGATTTTGATACTGCCTTATATACGCTATTAATGAAACAGGTCAAGACAGGAAAATGTGGAGCTAGTGCCCTTAGAGAACGCAAATAGCTCTGACATCCCTCATTTGGGCTACAGTATAACGAATGCCCATGCTTTCTTGTGTCCCTGTAATTGATTTCACAATAATCCAAGCCGCCAAGGTAGAAATTAACAATGATGAAATTAATAATGGCCCTGTTACTCTAAGCGGTACTGCATCTATCACCTGCGAGTCTGACCAGCCTAGCAATGTTTTTACCCTTCTCAATTGGCTAAAAAAAGGTTTTATAAATTTTGCATTTTCAAGAACTGGAATATTTCCCAGGGGATCCATTACTGACCCAATTACTCTTTGATTCAAATTCTCCTTTTTGCTCTTATCCTCAATTGGTTTATCTGTTATATCATCCTCAGAATTATCCCCCATATTTACACTACTTCTTACCGTGGCATTTTCTTTGGCCATTAAATTACCCACAGTAGTCAAAAATTTTACGATTAAAGTGGGATTATAATCCCAACTTGAAGAATCAAAATTCAAAGGGATATTTAAACCTTTACTTCTTATTTCTTTGAAAAAGGATGAAGCAATATCTTTGTCAAATTCAGGATCTGAAGGATCTAAAATTGGAATTGCGCTCATTTTAAATGAGAAAAAAAATATTAGTAAAACATAATTAATTAAGTCAACGCTCTAAAAACAAGGAAAAATCGTTATTCAACACTCCTAACAGATTTCCTACTCGCGTGCGAACTTAAAATGCATGACTTACTTTCGTAAATTGTCCTTCGACGTTCTTCACTTTTTTTCAAAAAACTGGAATCTGGAGCGGGAACCTTAAATTGAAGCGGGAACCTGGAACCTGGAACTGAACTGGAACCTGGAACTGAAGCTGGAACCTGGAACTGAACTGGAACCTGGAACTGAAGCTGGAACTGAACTGGAACCTGGAACTGAAGCTGGAACCTGGAACTGGGACCTGGAACTGAAGCTGGAACCTGGAACTGAACTGGAACGACGACACTGTAGGTAACGGGCCTCAAAATAAAATGTTTACTGCAATCTTGTAGGTAACGGGCCTCAAAAGAAAATGTTAACTGCAATCCTCTCCGGCAAAAACCGCTGCACCACTTTGTAAACTTTCTTTGTTCACTTCTCTGTGAATTATCTACTTCTCTGTACAGTGAGACTTCTTCTCTTTAGGGCCTTATGGTAGCGTTGGCCTATTATCTGGGTTCTACAGGTGGAGGATGTCTAGAACCTCTAACCATCACATAGATTATGTTTAGAGTATAAAATGTTTATTTATACATATAATACAGTGAATGTACGTATGGCGAGGACAGATACAGAATTCGAACTGACTCAAATAATCTAAATTGGTAACTTATATTCAGCACAATCTGCAGATACACATCCGGGCATTTGACAGAACTGTAAACTTCTGATAAAGAGAATTCAGGTTAGGTTGTTGACCATTGAGCTTCTTCCAGACAGGAAATATTATCGGTTTATTCCAAGAAGTGGGGTTGTCGATTGTTGATAATTTACAATGTTTGCATTTTAGATAGTGTGGTTATTCTGGGTTCAAGTGACCTTAGGAAGGACCATACCTATGAATTTTCTACATATACTTAGAATTTTAATTATTGGTTTTAACCAAGAAAAACCTATTTCCAAAGTTTACATACTATAGATTTGTAACCCAATTAATTTCCTTTAAAATGAGCTATTGAACAACTCTCTACGATGTTCCAGTGCCAAGCTATCTCTGGAAAGCAAGAAAAAAAAATATCCCGTTTAGGCAGAATGTTGTAGTAGCTGCCACTTTTCTTGATTTTCAAGCCAATATATTTCCCTTGCTGTTCAAGCCAAGGGACAGAAAGTTTACTATACAGGGGTTTCGGACAAGGCGGTTCTAATGGTGTACTTTTTGTTTTGATCTGACTCCTTTGTTAGGAACTATGGGTTTTTATATTTCTTAACATTGGACGTGATGATCGTCTCTTACTAGGTTGCTAGCTACCGCTGCAACCCGGATTATGGTTAACTAGACTAGATAGATAATACCAAAGCAAACAAATTATTTGTTTGAGTCTTAAATTATAATCTTATTTTAGCTACTATGGGCTGGTAGTTTGTTCTTTACTGTAACAGTATAAAAATCTAACTCTTCTAAAGTATCTATCGATATCAAAATTCCGTTTTTAAGAGTTTCGGTTACTATTGAGACGTGTAACTCTTACTGTACAGTTCGTTACCACAAACTGTTTGAAAAATAAAGTAAATTTTTTTCGTTTTTACATCAAGTCACTCATTACGTGATATTTGGTTATTCTTGTCGAAAGATAAACGTGTATAAATATTCTGTTCACTTATTACGTCCTATATTGATATACAAAAAAATTAATCCCTTTGTATATTTTCAACAAGTTGTAAACAGTGACCTTATCAATGTGATTATAATAACTTTATATTCGTTCTTTATTATAATAATGTTCTTTACTGTAATAATAATTATGTAATTAAATTTTTCAGTTATTTTTCTGGTTTGAATTGAAAAATTAAAATTATTCCTCAGTAGAGAATGGAGTGCCAGCCCAGTCAGTACAAGATCATTTTAGTACAAGATGTTTTAGAAGTTTTCAACGCAAATTTATAACGTAAGTTCTGTTTATAAATAATTAATTGAGATATTTACATGGTAAATTTTTACCAAAACATATTATTGTCTAATGTGGTTATAGCACTCGATGCCGTTTTATGCTCTCCAAATATAGTTTTTTTTTTCGGAAATGAATTTTAGCTCCCAACCCCAATATATTCAAATTCAGGGTATACATTTGCATATTAGAGGGGGTGGGGTTGCATGAAGTTTATGTTCAGCGTAATTTATTTTCTACTGGGCTAGATTTTGAAACTGCAATTTAATATAAATTTAGGCCTATAAGCTGAGTTAACGACCTTTTTCTGTCTAATTATAGTGGGAATATGTTTTCATGCCTATGTATCTAAATACTCCCTGTTTCTAGAGCTTATAACATTTTGAAAGTTATGGGTCTGTAGCCTACATAGCTATCTAAATTTGACAATTCACCCCCTTCCCCCCATAACTCCGGGTTTTAGCCTTGTCTGTTTTTCATTAGCCCTGGTTTTTACAAGCATAATTTCCAAGATATTTACAGGTTTCTATGCTATATTATGGGTTTTTTTGTGCCTTTCTGTTCATTAGGCCTTTCTGAAGGAAACAAGATACTTGTGCATTATATGATACACGAAAGAAGTCAAGTTTGGCTAATATGAAATAAAATAGGATGAAAATATAATAGTTAAGAAAAAATTTGGTCTATACATTTTCACATTAGGGGGATGGTACAAAAATTAGCAACTTTTAGATAGTTTCAAAGATAAAACTCCCCCAAAAGTAATAAAATGATTTTTTTAAGGAAACTATAATTTAATTTCTTTTTAAGGATAATTTTGAAGAATGCATCGCTCCCCCCGAGAAAAAGGCCCAAATTGAAGATGAGAATTACTTACGTCCCTCTGTAATTCACTACATTGGCTCTTTGAGGTCCTATATGCAAGAAGAGAACACGAGGGCCCATATGCAAAAAACAAATGTAAGTTTAAAATTTTATTGATACTTTCACTAATGAATTTTCTCCCAAGTCAATTTGAAGGACAGGGATTATACCTTTTATCATTTCTATCATTTACACATGTGAATGTCAAGCTGTGTTATTTTGCGTAATATTTGCTGTCAACTGTCAATTACAGCTTGCATGGATTTTGGGAACATCCGATAAGAGATGATATTGACAACTGGATAACATCAAATAGGAAAGTGATATATGCTTGTCACATGAGTGACATGGGATAACACTACCCTTTCAATTATCACATCAACCTATAATTCTAAATCAAAACCATTTCCGATTTACAACCATTCACTTCAGCAACAAGCAATTAACTGATTTTGTACAGATTAAAATGAACATTTGTATACATAGCTCGTAAGTTAAACATTTTGCAGTAGTTTTAAGAATGTATTTTATTACGGTGGGGGAGGGGATGGGGGAGGGTAGATGTTGCTTATGATAAATATTTTCATATGGTAATTGCTTTTCATTATGAGTACATTAAGATGAAACTATGGTGTGTGATTTTCATTGTTTTAATATAGGCAGCATTGGGGGGGGGATATTGATAATAAGTGTGTTTTTTTATTTTAATGCATATGTTTTAAATGATTAGAAAATATAGTCGCTATCAATCCAATTTTCGACCTTCTTAATAAATAGGGTGGTTTATACACGTTGAAATTAAGTGGCTGTTTTCTTTATAGGTTAAAACAGATTCATCACTGCCTTCACCCCCACCTGAAGAAACAAGTCAAGAATCTTATGATCACATTGATGAAATGATTCAAGTTGGAGCACCAGAGCAATTCCGTGACATTGTTGAAACACCATCGCATAACGGTGAAGGATATGGTAAATTTTTACAGGGGTGTTATGATGGTAGTGATAATTTAGATGGTACACCTGCTAACATTATCAACGACACATAATGGACGGATAATTTATTGGGACAATATTTCAATGTTGATAGTAATTCTTTAGATGTAGACAATAGCACAGTTGAACAAGGCAATGCAGTTAGTTCAGAGAGCGATTTACCATGGTTGAGCCTGAATACCATGCAAACTTTAGACAATTTTAGTAGCAAGTTCAATGAGAATCCTTCCCCCTCAGAAATAATGAATATTGCCCCTTTTCAATCAAATTTAATTGAACATGAAAATGAATTAGCTTGGATTGAGTCGCATAGCCCTAACGCACTAGAGGCTATGTTAAGCGAACTGGGAGATTTTACTCCACACACCAGCCCAATTGTTGAACAAAGTGGGGGACGGGGTTTAGATAATGACATACAAGGGGGAGGGGGTTTAGGTAATGATGTACAATTCTCACCGCTACCGGAATTTCAGCAAACAAATTCAATTCTGAATACAATAGACGTCTTCACTGCAAAATTTGGCGGTCCATTTAATACACTGATTGTAACCGAATATTATAACCGACCCAATAGATATTATCCATGAATATGCAGAAAAAATTCGTGCACTTCTAGAAAACCGAATTCAGCTGTGGGGACCCCGGGACAACATCAAGGCCTCAATTGTTTTAAAAATATTTTATTTAAATGAAAGTCATGGGGAGGTCTATGATCACTATGTGCACACCATAATGTTGGTGGTGTACCCTCATTTGGAAAATTATGAGAGTGTCTTTATGCAATGGGTCGACAGTGTTGTCACGCATCTCGACAATTATAATGAGAATGGTAGTGGTTCAGTGGTTTTATTTGTTGAAAATTTAAGTGTAAATATATGTAAAATTAAAAAAAATATTTTATTTTAAGAGGGGGGAGTGGGCCGAGGGGTATTGAATTAAAATATAATCCTGATTTTAGAAGGATGCAAGGGCGTTCAACGAATCTGTTTCGAAACAGGCCAAATGTGTTTCATGTACACATTTCACATATCGGCTTTCCAACCTCTAGCACCTGAAGCTACAAAGAAAAATTTGGACTACTGGGCCGTGCATGGAAAAGAAGGGACTGATTTTCCCCGAGTAGATTTCTCTTGTTTAACAGAAAAATTTCCTGTAACACTCAGGGGAATAGATATTTTTGAACGGGCCAACGCGCATTTAAATATTGGTGTTACAGTGCTGCAATATGAAACGGAATTTGAAGGGGGTGTTTGATCTCATAAAAAGGGTGTAATATTCCCAGTATGAGCGCCATCTATTGAATCTGTGAAACACTGGGTTTGGTTGTTGTACACACCACCTAGTGAACCTAATTCAATCGGTCATTTCAATCCCATTACGGATATTAGTAGAGTTCTGGGAGGGGGTAAGGATCTAGGTGTACGATACTACTGTCCAGTGTCTTTGTCCCGATTTCATAGTGAATTAAATGTACAAAATCACATGAAATACTGCAAAAGACACGGTTATCAATCGGTGGAGACTGTTGCTGGTGACCGAGCAATTTTACGATTTAGAAATTTTCAGAATACACTTATGTAAAGTGATAAAATAAGTTTGGATTGTAAGGCCAAGCTCACAGATGTGAATGACCCACAACTTCAAATCGTATCAAAAGATCATCAAGCTTTTGCAGTTTCATGTGCCCACGCACAAAGAGACAGCAGTAATACTATGCGTCTCTTAGAAATAGTTGAGATATTGGACGAGAATGATTGCATGATCAAAGCATTGACTAAATTAATTGTCACTGCAAATGGGGCAATTTCCCGTTTTAGAAACCCACACTACCCAATGATACTATCAGCAGAAGATCGCCTGGCCATTAAAAATAAGAAAATATGCTGAGTATGTAAGGGGGAATTTGAAGAGGGGACTAAGGGGAAAGGGACTAAAGGAAAAAAAGACTAAGGGGGAGGGAAGGGGAAACTTAGGGATCATGATCACTTGTGGCAGGAAATATCCTCAGGGGTAGTAATTTTCGTGGCGTAGTCCACCAATCGTGCAATGTGAATGTAAGCCAACAGTTTTTTATACCGGTTTTCATTCACAATTCAAATTACGATTTGAAATTTATTTTACCGGCTTTGGCATGTATGCACAGGGAGGGAGAGGGCACAGATAGTCCATGGGTAAATAACTCATTTACCTACAATATTATACCCAAATCTGCTGAGAAGCTGTTGCTTTTAGAATTCAAATGGCAGGCAGTGGATAATGGGCATACGTGCTGGAATAAAATCCGTTTCTTAGATTAATATAGTTTTTCCCCCGAGGCTCTCAGTTAACTAATTCAAGTGCAGAAAAGTGATAATTTTGATAATTTCCCTCTGCTCAAACAGTGCTTTCCTGACAGTGAAATATATGACTTACTGACTTGTAAAGGCTTTTATGCGTGTGACTATTACAGCTCTGGCGCAAAGTTAAGTGAGGAGACACCCCCCCATTGAAGCATTATAATTCACGTACCGTTAGTGAATGCACTGTCGAGGACTATGAATTTGCTGGGTTAAGGGTGGTTGTAAAAATGGTTGAGATTATTGTACAATGTACTTGGCAAGCGATGTGCTAACTCTATTAGACATTGTATGCAAGAACACAGACCAAATTTATTCAGAATTCGAGCTAGACATTGGCTATTATTTTTCAACACCGCTCCTCGTCATGGACTTAATTCTAAAAATCAGTAGGGAGGATATAGGTTTGATCACCGATGTGGATCAACACCTATTTGTAGAAAGATCTATGAGGGGGGATATGTTTTTCACGGGGATCGCTTCCTAACAATGGATCCAGATGGGCAGAACTCTGTTGATGGTGTAAAGTCCAATGCTGTTTTTCTTGACATGAACTGACTGTACCTCTCGGCGATGTCTCACTATAGTTTACCATGTGGCAATTACAAATGGCTTGAAAATCCTTGTGCCCTAGATTTCCCTGACATTCGCACTATCGAGGAAAATGGTCCCCAAGGATGTTTTTTTTAAATTGACGGTCACATACCATGGAAATCCACCACACTGTAAATGATTTTGTTTTTCCGTGTGTAAGTAGACCGGTGACCAAGGAGTCTTTGATCCATACAATCGGTCTTTGGTCGAGGATATGGGCATGCATTGGACCCCCTCCAAGTAGAAACTAGTTGCAGATTTGGACCCAAAACAGAATATTGTTGTTCACCACGTCCTATTGCGGTGGATGGTGACCAATGGTTTCAGGGTCACAAAAATACACAGAGCCCTGCAATTCGATAAGAAACCCTACTTGAAAACGTTTATTGACACTTTTGTCAGTAAACGTTCACAGTCAAAAAGTAAAGTTCAAAAAGAAATATATAGACTCATTTTAAATTCAGCTTTTGGAAAAATGTGTGAAAGCGTACGAAACAGATCACGTTGTAACCTGCCCCAGAGAATGTGCACGAATTGTCGCTGATCTTAATTTTACAACGTTCACGGCCATAGACCCGAATATTGTTCTTTTACACAGAAAAAAGAGAAATGTTGTTCTGAATAAGAATATCGCGGGGAGGAGTTCAGTACTTGAAATTTCCAAGAAACTCATGTTGTCCTTCTTTTACGATGTGTGTAAGGTACAATGACCAAGGGATGGGGAGGTTCAAGTTTACTATGGGGACACAGATTCTCTATTGTTAAAAGTTGAAACCGAGAATTTATTGGATGATTTGGAAAATGATGTGCACATTGACCCTCGGATGGATTACACGAATTGGAATGAGAGCATCTATCCTGAGTTGGTGAAACGCCAGGCCCCCAATCAACTTTTAATGTTAAAGTCGGAGACGGGGAGTGATTTAATATCCAATGGGGTGTTCCCCGGTCCAAAAGTGTACTGTGTGGAAGCACACCGCAAGGATGTAAAACAAGCATGCAAAGGGGTGCCTACACACTTTGTAAAAAATAATTTCGACATGAGTGTCTACAGAAACTGTGTGGACAGTTGTCTAGTGCCAAGAGCAAAAGTAACGGCAATTCGCTCTCTACAATATAAGAATTATACTGTTAGAGTGGAAAATGCCATGTCTTGCATATCCGAAAGGGTCTATGTACTAGAGAATGGTGTAAGGGTACTCCCCCACGGCCACTACCGTATTTCAGATCGAGTTGAATTTATGGACTATCGAAAACAACTCAGTATGGATAAATTAACTTAAACTCAAAAAAATGGTACCTTGTGGGTGGGTGGGGACAACAATGTTGCTATTGTTGCTGTTCTTGTTGTATTTTAAGTTATTTTTTGTCAATAAATGAAAAATAATAAATTGTTGTTGTTTTGTTATTGCTGATGTTGTTGTACAAAAAGTGTTGCTAATAAAAGAAAAAAAATATGTTTTTGTTTTTTCTATTGAATATCGTACTAGGTAGATCTAAGGGAAAATTATTATTATTTATTCATTAGTCAAGTATGGTTTACAGTTAGTTGTAGTCCAACTGTTGTCAACAGCAGCAGCAGCAGTATGTATCAATTTAAAACACCATTTAGATCGTTTCTCTGTGGCCAGTCAATGTCGGGGAAACCGACACTTTTAGCTAAAATAATTAAAAATTGTAATAAAATGATTTTGGAAACACCAAAGAAAATTTACTATTTTCCTATGATCAAATAAAAGCTATTGCCACTGATACATCCATGCCAATACAATTCATACGGGGACTTGACGTTTTCATTAGTATTGAGCCAAACCCATGGGTGATTATTGACGATTTAGCTGAACCGATTCGTCTTCATTGTTTAAAAGATGCACAAACAATAGCCAGTATTCACAGTCGAAGGACTGCTATTAACAATGATTAGGGTATTGTTTTCACTTTGAATTTTTCCAAGAAAGTCTGAGGGTAGACAATAGGATCTGTATTTGGACATGTAGGGGTCCATATTAAATATGGACATGTATTTGGACATGTAGGGGTCCATATTAAATACACTGATTTTTTGACTGGTGTTGATGGTGCAAGGTCTAGTAGAACCCTGCCTTCGGAAGTGATTTCCCAATAGGTTTCAAATTGATTTAATGAGATTAGCGCGATACTCTCAGGTAATGGGTCGGCAAATGTACACTCTAAACGCACACTCCCCGTTCGTACTATACTCATATCTTGAGTGCCAGACACGTCTAGTACAATGATACAATGTGTTTTAGCGAACATTTCTTCGGTTATACCATTTTCAAACAGTTGTGAATCATGATCTAGGGTTTGCATTGTCAACTCATACAATGTCCTATAGGATTTATCAAATGATAGATTGTAGAGTGGGATTCCATTTACTTTGCAGACAAGAGATGAAAGCCCAAACATCTCAAATTTATGTGGGCAGCCAGTCCACGATCCTATTGCACTAGCGCTTTTTACATATGCCAATGCCAATTTTGACGGAATTTCACCATTGATAAAGGATGAGTCGGTGAATGTGCGCAAGCCTGTGGCAATATGACGTTGATTGAATAGATTTAAAGATTAATCTTTAAATCTATTCAATGCAGAAAATGTTGATGTGAGTGTAAAACATGGATACTATGAACAACTTTATCCACAACAACCGAACTCCGATAATATCTATTTTCAAATTTATTCCAATGAGGACTACTTTATAGATATGCCTTCGACATTTATAGATTTACATATGATATTCAAGAAATCCGACAATGGAATGCCAATTCGAGCTGACGGAATATCCTATGAAAATTGTATATTACATAATTTATTTCGTCAAATCAGTGTCTACATAAATGACACTTTGGTGAGCACAAGCAATAATCTCTCAAATTATACAAGCTATATGCAGTTCATTAAGATGACACTCAAGTCATACAAGGAATTGAGAGGCACCTCCGATGGATATGAACATATTACAGATACTAATACTCGTAGTACAGATGCACTTAAAAATGCTACAACTAGTGAATTACATCTAGTTGGAAAAATATATCATATACCCCCCTGGTTACCACCAAATATTAAAGTGGATATAAAATTAGCACTTGCTTCATCCAATTTCATTTTACGAAAGGAACTTCCTGCCAATCCTGATGTAACTCTCTCTCTCTCACCTCGACAATACTACATGTTCGAAAGCAGCATGTTATGAGTTCTGTTGCTTAGGCAGTGGAAAAACTTAGAGCCCGAGGAAATAATAATAGACTACTTGTTCCTCATACAATCACCGATCAACGTCATATTGCCACAGGCTCGCGCACATTCACCGACTCATCCTTTATCAATGGTGAAATTCCGTCAAAATTGGCATTGGCATATGTAAAAAGCGCTAGTGCAATAGGATCGTGGACTGGCTGCCCACATAAATTTGAGATTTTTGGGCTTTCATCTCTTGTCTGCAAAGTAAATGGAATCCCACTCTACAATCTATCATTTGATAAATCCTATAGGACATTGTATGAGTTGACAACGCAAACCCTAGATCATGATTCACAACTATTTGAAAATGGTATAACCGAAGAAATGTTCGCTAAAACACATGGTATCATTGTACTAGACCTGTCTGGCACTCAAGATATGAGTATAGTACGAACGGGGAGTGTGCGTTTAGAGTGTACATTTGCCGACCCATTACCTGAGAGTATCGCGCTAATCTCATTAAATCAATTTGAAACCTATTGGGAAATCACTCCCGAAGGCAGTGTTCTACTAGACCTTACACCATCAACACCAGTCAAAAAATCAGTGTATTTAATATAGACCCCTACATGTCCAAATACAGATCCTATTGTCTACCCTCAGACTTCCTTGGAAAAATTCAAAGTGCAAACAATACCCTAATCATTGTTAATAGCAGTCCGTCGACTGTGAATACTGGCTGTTGGTTGTGCATCTTTCAAACAATGAAGACGATTGAATTTTTTGATCCTCTCAGCCTACCCTATACATTCTACACTCCACACATCAACAACTATATTGGAAGCAGTGGGAAAACTATTATTCAAAATCGGAAGAGAGTGCAGGATCTGATGACTAAAAGTTGCGGTTTCCATGCACTACTATATTTCGTCTTCAGATGTCGCGGCTATACTTACAAGCAGTTTATCAACATTTACGTAGACAATCCACGTCTGCACGACTTTACGGTGGAAAATATCCTCTCAGACCTGTATAATATTGATTTTAGTGCCCTACGAGTAAAGTGCTTAAAAAATGTATGTGAATTTGTTTATTAATAAAAAAAATGTATATACACATGAACAATGTCTTTATTCTACACTTTAGATTTCTTCTTCTTCGGTGTATAGGCAACTGTCGAGAACTACTAATGCTGGTAGATCATTTGAATTCACTGTATATTGATCTTGATTGGCTGCAAAGTCAGGGTCACATTTTCTACAGTACAATGTAACGTCACTCTTGTCATATCTCTTTGTATAGTCAATGATACTATTAATTATTATAATAATTTATTTATTACCCACTATAAAAAAGAAGCGGAGTACATCAAGAACAAAAAAAAATTAAAAAAAAACAAAAACAAAAAACAACATTTGCCTTCATATTGTAAAATTCACGTATTTCAATCTGTCTATTTGAAGCAAAATCACATACAGTGTTTTCAAATGGTGAATCACATTCAGTAACTGCCAAAAAAATCACTAGGCTTATAGTCATAATAGGTAGTGTTGTCACAACGATGACGTAGAATCCAAATTGTCTTGTTACCCCAACAGTTGAATCGTAGACCTGATTCTTCCTCCCAAAATAATTTAAAGCCATGACGATACCAATCTCGTAGAAATAAACTAAAATCACGTTTATGGTTCTTTCCAATCACACCAGGATAAGTATTCTCCCACTGATCACATTTGTCATAATGGCAATTGGAGCCTAGTTACCCTCTGGGGTGAGAGTCACAAATCTCTTCAAGACATGAATTACAGCCTTTAATTTGTACTGCATATCCTCTATGTAATTTACTGGGATTGCATAATTTGCACTTTTCATTATATTCATCAATAATTGTACAATTCTCACATGATGACCAACTGCCAAGAGTGTGCATGCATAGTGGACATGTATAGAACATTTTTGGTTTCCGGTGTCAACTCTCTCACAGCTACAAAGAAACTGATCCGCGTTCGATAAATTCAGAGGGGGATAGGTGAGGAATAATTCTGTCACGTTACATAACCTGTTTCGAAGAGAGGGCCATCTACATAGAATCTATGGCAATGTTTTCAAAAGTATATCCACGATATTATTCTGCTTTGTTTCAATCAATATATCAATAAATTGAGTAAAAGCATTTGAGTCACATGGTAAAAGCTTCATACAAAAGTCCAATGAGGGAGAATCAGTTTTCATTATATTGTCAAGTGTTCCCTGAGAAAATATCTTCCGTTGAAGAGATAACTAGAGAAAATCGTCATCCAGAATCAAACATTTTTCCATAATCACAAGATTCGACCTAACTCTCCCTTTCTCAAATTTATTCATTTTTCAATCCTAACACTCTCACTCCTGATTCTAGACTAACCATGATTCGTTCTACTTCAAGAATATTCGATAACCTAAAAATCTAACAAAAAGAAAGGGAACATTTTCGATTTCGAAACAATTTTATTGTGCGTGATCATAATTACAATAATAATATATATTACACATATACAATTACCGATATAACTTATTGTTCTCTATGTACTTCACTATTGCATTTTAAAGCACTTTGAAGTATATTCACATGTGCTATATCAACTTTTGCAGCGAAGCATAATTGGTCCTCCAATTTAAATTTGCTCAAAGATTACACGTATCTTGCATATACTTCATCCCATTCAAGACAAAGTCGTGATCCTCTCGTGATTTCTACCGCAATGTTTGGTGCTCTTGTATCATTGCTGCTGCTACCAACTTCACTATCAACTTCTAATAGTGTAAACATTCCACTCATTATTGCAAATATATCTCAATGAATAAATATAGGAGTATAGTCAAACTGTTCTCTTCTCGAATTCTATTCTCACGCTAATATCAACTATACTGAAAATCCTTCCTTATATTCGCTGCGCTACTTCCCGTTAGTATATCAGACTCCCTGATTGGTCTAGGAAGAGGCACGTGATCTTGTTCTTACATGGATTCTAGTCCTCTGATTGGCTGTCATCTTGTACTGGCAGTATTCTAGCTCATTGGAGGTCAATGATCTTGTACTGACTGGGCTGGCACTCCTTTCTCTACTTTCGTCACTCACCATAAATATTTTTACAGTTTGCAGTTAAATGAAATTATTTTATTTACAATTTTCAGGAATTATTCTATTTTCAGTGGACAAATCCGATTCTTTGTTAAAACCCCCAGAAAGTTACTGCATTTTACATAACTTTGTCTACAAGCTTCTTATAATGGTAAATCAGGTTGTAAAATCTTTTTAAATACATCAATTTCCTTTCAAATGAGCCATTAAACAGCTCTCCAGTGCCCCACCAACTGCACTGAAAAAAAAACGAAAAAAAAACAAACCCGCTTGTCGATGCAAAATTGTGGTTGTAGCCACTTTTCTTGATTTTCAAACGAATATATTTTTCTTTGTTTTTCAAGCCAAGTGACAGTTAGTTTTCTATATAGGGGTTTTGAATAATCATGTTCTAAAAATGTACTTCCTTTTTTGATCTGATTCTAGTCTTAGGAGTTATGAGCTATTTTACTTTTTACTATAGGGAGTGATCGTCTCTTACTAGGTTGCTAGCTACCGCTGCAACCCAGAAAAAAATTATATATGTTTTTGCATTTCATATATTATTCACTTTTAATCAAAGTCGCTCTTTATAGTGATTTAATCTCAATGGTAGCTTTGCAACACAGTATACAAATTATAAACTATATCTTTATACTGTGCTTTGAAATCTCCCCTCTTTTATACTGTTCTTCCAGCCTCTTAGTAATTGAAAAAAAATTTTTTTTTAAAAAAAACTACCTGATGCAAAAATTAAATTCTAGTGAAAATAATTGAGTTCTTTATCAACATTTCTCAAATTTCTGATGATAATATACCCCTTTGGACTCTTTATCAGTGTGACAAAGTCCCGTAAGGAACCTTAATTGGCCCTTAACTACTCCCTGCTGTGCGCTTTCTTACTAGAAAAATTATTACTAAATAGATAGTTTTTTTTCAAAATCCGTTTTAATCTTTCGGTTACTGTGGGCTGCAGTTTGTTCTTTACTAGGTTACTGCTATTGCTACAGCCATGATATGGTTATAAATACTAGTAGGTTTGGTCGCCATAAGTGACAGACAAATGCCGTTTGCATCAGCTTTGGTTTAAAGGCTACAATCAATTTCCAAACCTAGGAACTATTTCCTCCCCCTCACAGCCCGATCAGGAGTCGCCTTCCAATGGAAAAAGGCCAAGAGGTTACAATAACCCTTCCAATTTACAGCAAACTGGGAAGGTTAGGAGTTTTATAGTTTTTTTGTTTCACATTTTAATGGTTAACTGAACTTTAAATTGCTTTCGACCCTGTTCGCTGTCTTATTTTTTTCTCTTTTTTAGTTTATCTAAGGCAATTGCTTTTCTTTGCTTTTTAAGTTTATTAAGTATTTTTTGTAGTTCATAGTTGTTTTGTTTATATATTTTAATTCAAAAAATGTAAGAAATTTAAATTTTATTAGCCATCGTTAGGACTACATAAAATTTGACCCCCCCCCCCATCCTCAGGGACAGAATTATCATGGTAAGTATAAAGCCTATTGGAAATTACGGGCTATAATAAGTTTTGTTGCAATTTGAATGGAACTATGCTGAGTAGGGATTTGTCTCTTAGCTATTGTTGTTTTCTTTTCACCAGGATCTATTACCTTCGTTTGCAGTAAAACATCATACCGCAAACAGCAGTGACATCAATAAAAAAAATAGAATGTGGGAGAGGCAAAAATTAATTTTCAAAATCTACAGGGAAGAGCAGCTATGTTGTTGTCCAATTTTTTCAATGAAAATACAAAAAAACACATAAGGTTAAGTACCCAGACAATTTATTTTTCAAAATATAGGGGGGGGGGCTCAATTGAGGCCCCGTGTAAACACATCATTCTCTCTATTTTGGACTTTAGACTTTTCTTAGCGAGCTGGAGAGCAAAGCCAGCTTAGGTTTATATATTGTTTATTTCAATTATTCACGACTCGCGAAAAGCTGCCTGACCATTATTCACGAGAAGACAAGAATTGGCTAGACTTTGCAAGTAAATCATCCCGCTGGTTGTGCATGTTTCTGGCTAGGGGTTAGCTCGAAATTCAAATTGTTATGCTCATGACCTTAATAAAACCTCCAGTTTCGACTTATTTTTTAATTTTATAGTCAATGGCTTCAGGAATGAATAGTATTTTGAAAGCCAGCAAAATAGCGACCGAGACTTATTATTAACACTGGTTTACCAACAAAACTGATTATGACAGTGGAAGGGTGGTCAATTTAAAAAAAAACTTAATTATCAGTCATTACTCGCGACTAGAAGGTATAACTTCCACCAACCCGTCTTATTAAGTCATCTTCCGTTTCCACTGTTTTATGTGAGTGGCACTTTTTTGTCACAAAGAATGGATTTGTCGTGAATTTCTTTTTTATTCTCAATAAAATGACAACGGAACCACTATGGTCAGAAACTGGACCACTAGTCTGAAATCTGAACCTCTACTATCATGGATTTTAAATGTTTTTGGTAAATAAACAGAGTTTTTCTCTTTTTTTTTACTTTTTTCTGGCAGTTCATTATGTCTTTATTGTCACCTTGCTTTCACATAGAATGAAAGCACGACTCTTTATAGACCTTCCACCTAAACAATTTTGACAACATGAAGTGATTAAAGATAGGAACTTATGATTCTCCCAATTAATATAAACTTATAAAATAATACCATCAGCTACTCTTGTGGTAGTGTAGTGGAGCATACCGGTCGTACCGATCGGGGGGTTTCAGATTCAATCCCACACACCGCAAGGGAACGAACAAGACATATTCTCTTGAATATTTTTTTAAATTATTTTTAATGTATATATGTTTCATGTGCAATTTTGCCAGCATCATAGAGACTAAAAACGATACAACTTCTACTGAGGCAAATATGACGTATGTATGCTTTTCGAGTGTATTCATAAATATGATGTCACTCACATGAATCTTTTTTTTTTCAAAACTAGGGTTGTTAATGAATTTTATCAAATTCGTTTCTTAGGCAAACTAATAAGAGACGAACCTAAGAGAATGAGTCACCTAAGTAAGTCAAATACGGCACAATAACCTACAAAACAACTTTTCAAAATATGCTTGTACTGCCTTAACTTATAGTTACTATATCTCGAGGTAGGTTCTTTACTAGGCATCAGCTATCTCTACAGCCAAGATACCGATGAAACTTAAATAATCCCTATCAATCAAGAACTATACCGATCCTTTATGTAATTTTGCTATAGTTTAC
The DNA here is from genome assembly GCA_027921565.1 of Artemia sinica. Classification (NCBI taxonomy): domain Eukaryota; kingdom Metazoa; phylum Arthropoda; class Branchiopoda; order Anostraca; family Artemiidae; genus Artemia; species Artemia sinica. The sequence goes on from CM051272.1 coordinate 20,780,613, forward strand.
AGTTGGTTTTTTACTATAATTCTTTTAGAAACCACGATATACCATGAACACTGCAGTGTTCAGTTATATATAGGAATTTTAGTACTAAACAACTTCTGTCCTTATATATATATATATATAAATATAAAAAAACCTAATTGACAAATACCATTTATGATGAACTATATCGGTCCTTTATGTAAGTTGCTAGCTACCGCTGCATCCCGGATAATAAAGTGATTACAAACAGGAGAAAGCCTACGACTTTTTCTTCTTTGAAATAGTAAGAGACGAACCTCAAACAATCAAGTAGCTAACTAATTCCAATGTATGCAATTGTTTGTTATTCCAATAACCGTCTTTTAATGTAATGATCTGACTCTATTTTTAGGAGTTCTGGGTTTTTATATTTCTTAGCATTGGACTGATCGTCTCTTACTAGGCTGCTAGCTACTGCTGCAACCCGGATTCACATATATAGTTATGAGAGGCAGCGTGGTCGAGTGGTCCAAGGCGCTGGTGTTAGCCACCAGTCTCTTCGGAGGCGTGGGTTCAAATCTTACCGCTGGTATACGATTATGATTTATGTACAAAAATCAAATATCTTTGAAAAGACTGCAGTATGAAGACATCAAAAATGCAGTTTTTAGTGGAAAAATTTATTCTCTTTCAGAAATAATTTATTTTAGTTACAAAGATTTTTAACCCAATTAATTTTCTTTAAAATGAGCCATTGAACAACTCTCTATGATGTTCCAGTGCCAAGCTATCTGTGGAAAAAAAAATATGCCGTTTAGGCAGAATGTTGAAGTATCTGCCACTTTTCTTGATTTTCAAGCCAATATATTTCCCTTGCTGTTCCAGCCAAGGGACAGAAAGTTTCCTATACAGGGGTTTCGGACAGGGCAGTTCTAATGGTGTACTTTTTGTTTCGATCTGACTCTTTTTTTAGGAGTTATGGGTTTTTATATTTCTTAACATTGGACGTGATCACCTCTTACTAGGTTGCTAGCTACCGCTGCAACCCGGATCTTTGGCCTAGCTGTATCCTCACTCTCACTAGTGCTACTGCTGTCTTTGCCATAGTTAGCATATTCGACATTCTGTCTGATCTTCATAGTTGAGTACTTATTATCCCTCGGGGTACGCTGGGGAAACTGAGCAGCCAAATCAGCAGCTGATACTTCGTCGGTCCTGGAAAGTTGAAACCATTAGGTTTGATCTTAAGCAGTCGATTTTTACAGTGGTTTTACCTAATAGCTTATACCAGTTATTCTTACTAGTTACTCCACCAGACCAGCAGCTCTTATTAGGTTAAATGGTTTCCGCAGTGTTTCCCGTTGAGAGAAACTTAAATGTTTGCTGTCTGTTTATACAATATCTGCAACAAATTCAACCTTTTTAGAAGTAAGCTTATCTTTTGCTAGAGTAACTAAATCAGTGGCTAGGACTTCGTTGTTTCTGGAAAGTTACACCCACACTTGGTTGCTGTTCAAAAATGTTGCTTTTATACCAGTAATTTTACCTTTTATAACAAGTTGTTTTTACTAGTTATATCACTAAACCAGCAGCTATCTTAGGTAGTGCAGAATGGCTAAGTGTAGTTAATGTAGGCTTAGACATAGTAGGACACACACAAGTACCTCCTAAGATATACTCCAGCTTCCAGTGTAGCCTACCTGATCAAATGAAACTCAGTGAACACTAAATTTCCAACAGTTAGTACATATAACACACAAAGATCCTATACATACATGAATAGATACTTCAAAGTTGTACTCACTGATGCTTTTTACTTATCTCCAAGGCCAATTTCAGACATTTCAGACCCCTAGACTCTGGCCAGACATCTTTTATCTACATTTATGTTGCTGCTAAGCTACCTAAACTTGCTGAAAGTTATGAAAAATCGTGTTTTAATAACGTGTATATACAAAAATGTGTCTGGCTGTCAAAGCTAAAATCATGTATATACGGAGCTGTGACACCGCGTGCTAGAGTCCACCGGTAAAAAAGCGTTTAATGGAAGATACGTGTTTTTACCTTAGGTAGACGGAACAAAATGCTGCAAATACGGGTTTTTGGCAGGGACAACTTTGCAGGAGATCGTATTAGGGCATTCTTGCCTACACCATTCGATTCAGGTCGTCGAGCTGAACCCAGTGGTATATTTAACTCAGAAAGTGACTTTTCGTGTACATAAGCGCTTTTGCCTTTGGAGGGCCGAGGTGCCTACCTCTTATCACCGAGATGACTGTGGAAAAAAAGTGGGTATAAAAATATGTATATTGACAAATGTTATTTTCAAGTCTCTAAATTCTCTTAGAATTTAATTCGAATTCTTCCTTCCAGTGTGAACACTATTACTGAAGTTGTTAACACATGGAATCCCTTTATTTTATATCCTATGAAAGAACTCCTCTTAAATGACATGTCTCGTCAAAGAACTCAAAAACTTTTAATATAATGTTGTCTAACCTAGTAGTTACTTTAAAGTTCTGTCGCTTTTCATAATTATACTGCTATGGATAGATCCTGCTAATAATAAAATAAAGATATACAAGTCAGTAGAACTACATAACCCCTCATCACTAAAAACGACCTTAATTAGAGCTCCCTCGCTTGTCTCTCAATTGAGTTACCCCGATTCTTTTCAATCTTAAGATTTCATTCACTTGTCTCTGAATTCTGTTTCCCAATTCTTTTGATCAAATAAAAGGTAAATTAATTTGTAAAAGTTTCTAAACCCTTATTCTTGAAGATGATCGTCCTCTAATAACCTATCCTTACTTGCACTTCCCTCTCCATAGCGGAGATGAAGCTGAACTTTTCGTACCCTCAAATGCATCTAAACCCAAAAATAGGTGCACCCACTAGGAAGAAACCCAAAACCGTCAAAACTGAACATGGTATAAGAAGGGATTTAAAAGAAACATATTGACTTTATAGTCACTTGGACCTTATCGTTTTTAATCATTGGCATTGTTGCGGATTAAATCTTAAAGTATCATCTTATAAAGCCTAATTGGCACTGCGTATCTATCCCTTACTTTTTAGAATCATAATGCTGCATCTACTCTTTACTATAATAATTGTGAAATCGTGCTATTGTGACACACTTTTATTTATAATCGTTGCGTCGCTGCATGGAAACAAATATCCTTACCCTTAAACAGGGGCGAATCTCCAAAATTTTTATTGGGGGGGGGGGGGGCTAAAAGGGGTCCATATCCGGATAGTCAAGAGGGATAGGATATATAATAGTTTTTTCCACATTCTGGGGGGGGGGCAACTGCCCCCCTCCAAACGACGCCCCTACCCTCAGATGTATGGGAAACAGAAGAAATGTAGATAGATAACTTGTTTTAACCTAAAATGCATTTCAGGAACCGTAATAGGTACAACAATTTGGAAAATTTTCAAGCCCCTCATCGACAAAGATGACCACGGTCTAACAGCTGAAGGTTGCTTTCAAGTCTCTAAATAGTGGCAGGCTTTCAATCCGAATTCTTTTTTACGTGTACATGAAAACTAAAGTTATTAACCCCTTGAAAGCTTTTAATAATATATATCATAAAAAATCTCAAAACTTGCAATATAATCTTATTGAAGCTAGTTTGCTCTATGAAACTATCCTTCGCTTTTCATAATCATACTCCTATAGATAGACGCTGCTAAAACAAAGAAATTCACAACGGCCTGAAGAATACGGTAAACATAGTTTCGTTGACTGTCCATGATTAAAACACATTATATACAAAAACCGTTACATCTGAGAACGGCTAAACGGCTAGACCGACCAACCTAAAATTTCGGGGACATGTTCCTTGGCTATGAGGAGCGGCAATAATGTTTGGCCCTTTTTGTCTCCGGTCGAGCTGAAATTTTAATGGAAGGTGGCATTTACCTAGGGGACAAATTTTTTGCAACAAAATAGCGCAAGAGATTTCCGTGCAGTAGCATCTTTTTTTTTTTTTTGGGGGGGGGGGGGGTTCAAATATAATTTTTACCATCTGTGAGAGCCAAAGTCCCAAGCGAGGGAAGAGAAATTTTTTGATAGTATTTCATAAACGTTGTTTACTGACTTACCATTGGATTCTTGACATACCGATATAAAAAGTGTGAAAAACAATTGAAACGTTTTTTCTCCTATAGCAGATTACAATTAAGATATCCTTGACTTAAACATTGATTTCTGAGATATTGACTTGCCACAATTGATATTGTATATACGTCTCAGCGCAAAAAAAAAAAAAAAAAAAAAAAAAAAAAAAAAAAAAAAAAAAAAAAAAAAAAAAAAAAAAAAAAAAAAAAACAGTAGTTTGATCCAATCAATTTGGATGGTTGTTATTGTTTTTTTTATTCCTAGGGATCTGATCACACACTAATTTTTATCGTTCCCATGCAAAGCATATACATATAATGTGACGAACATCAGTTTGAGCCGCCATACAGATTAAATAAGTTCATGTAAATCCTCGTTCGTTTCCAATTTTTCGCTGATTTCTGATTTCGATTTCGCTGATTCGATTCTGATTTCGTTGATTTTTCTTTATAAACTTGGTTATGGCCGAAAAATCCTAATTGAACTCAAAGTTGTCTGAGCATAATTTCCATATATAAACTGTTTTTGTTCTGAATTGTAAAAAAGATGTCGCTTCAGTGATATTCCGCCATAAATATTTTGAGAAAAGGAAAAAAATGATATTACAAATATATTGCAAGTTGAAACGTGGTTTATGGCCATTGGTTAGTTGACATAACCTCTCGAGAGGAGGCTCTACATACCCACTAAAACCTTATTATTGTGACGTATTGCAGAGGTCTTACACGATTTTCTATTTTTGTTCCCCTATTGACGATTTTATGCCTCAGAAATGAGTTCTTGGATGTCTGTGTTCTCGGACGTAGCTACTTCATCTTCAGTGACAAAAAAAAACACAATAATTGACTTTATTCATTATAAGTCTATTCGCCGATAAAAAAAGGAAAAACAAATAAATTAAAACATCACATACAAATAAGCTGCGTATTCTGGCTCTTCTTTAAAAAAAAAGCAGTCCAAAAGAATTCCGCGCGAAATAACTATGAGCAAGTTAGCATTATTTACAAAAGAAAACAAAAAATGGACAAAAATCACAATTATTTCATCTTTGCTAAATAAAAATGAGATTTTTTTTGTCATTGCAAAAATGCTAAAAATTAACCGTTTCACAATTGTCCCATTAAGAGAGTCTACTAGGGGAATGTTATTATTGAATCACAAAATTCAGGGGCTATTTGCATCAGGCTGCATGAGCAGATGTACTTGGTCCAGTCGGTAGGCCAGCCGCTGCTTTTGACTAAATTCATCTTCTTCCAAAGCTGTGTTTAATTGTTCACTGTATTTGTGGGCGTAACTGTACAATTCAAAAAGGGCACAATTTGTGTTGAATTCCAAGGAGTGAAGCTGAAAAAGAAAAATCGTCTTTCAAGATTCTGCAATATATATATATATATATATATATATATATATATATATATATATATATATATATATATATATATATATTATATATATATAATATATATATATATATATATATATATATATATATAATATATATATATATATATATATATATATATATATATATATAATATATATATATATATATATATATATATATATATATATATATATATATATATATATATATAATATATATATATATATATATATATATATATATATATATATATATATTTATATATATATATATATATATATATATATATATATATATATATATATATATATATATATATATATATATATATATTATATATATATATATATATATATATATATATATAGTACTAGGAAGCTTTTAGAAACGTTTGACATAACCAACCTGCAGTCCAAAATCGAACTTATTCTAAAAAATCAAGTGTTGACCAATTTCACTTTGTTTCAGTTGAAGGTTGTTTGACTACAGGGAAAGGATGGTGTACCCATTGAATTCTGAATCGGGATAAACAAAAAACAAAACAAAAACCACAGATATATTCGCCATTGGCGTCATTTACAAAGAGGGGGGGGGGGTAGATTTCGAAAAATACCTTTTCCACAATATGTTTATTGAATAATGCCTCTTTTTTTGTAGTTTTACTGAAAAAAAGATTCATCTCCCTACATTTTGAAAAATAATTTTTGTCCCACTGCCACCCATAGTTTTTAGTGAATCTACGCCACTGATCAGCACAGGCCCGGGGCACGCTCACCAAGCATGATTCACAAACAGTTTATTTTTGACACAAAAAATATAGATAAAGCTTTGTTGTATCCGTCATATTTTTCTATTGTTAAAATCTGTCCTAATAGCCTGATTGGGTTAACAGTAGACCTGAACGCAAAATTTTAAGCTTATTTAACAGTAAATTCATTATGGTGACAAAGAAAGACTCAGAGGGCACTGACGAATTCATTGACATCCTGGCATTTTCAGACTGTTTTGTTGCATAGCTGCGAATAACGCAACCAATTACAAACATTTTAACGAAACTGATTCCTTTAGTGCTATTCAAAATGTGGCACATATTGTTTAACATGCCTGAAAAAAAAAATCAGGCTATTTTAACTTTTTAACCTTATATTTTAACAATTTTAATTTAACCATAAGGTGTTTTGACGGAGCAGATATTGTGCGAACTATCTGAAATTTACATTAAACTATTTTGCAAAACCGAAGAGATTCAATTTGACAATCGAATGTAGTAGATTTTCTGGAGCAGCAAAAATTTGAAAAGAATAAGAGAATTATATTAGACTAAAGTTTCTAAAGTTTCGCGATATACTAAAAGTAGCTAGGAGTAATTACTATTTCTCATTAATATTATTTATTAAAAGTAAAATTTATTAAAAATACATTGTGTAGCTTCAAATAATCTATCAAGAAGCAAAGCCCAAAAAACTGCCCTCCCCAGGCCCCAGTTTGCCCCCCTAAGCTGAAATTTAGTTTCTTCAAAAATATTTTCAAACTAAGATAAGCCTGGGTAATTCAAGCATCCATAGAAACGGGTCAGTTTTCTTTAGTATATCTTTGCCTTTATGGTACTATATGGCTCATTTTTCACTTTTCATTGTCCTTCTCACTTGATTTTGGAAAATTGGCTCCAACTTTGCCCCCCAGGATTTTAATGAAACTACTCCACTGGAGGAACTGTCATCAGTTAAAAACCTACAAGGGGTAGGTGTCGCTAGTCAGAAATAACTAGCAACACCTATCTGCCAAAAAAAGAAGAAAAACTATAATTAAAAACCGTGATTTATGGAAGAAATTCCGCATAGTTTCTAACGTGATACAGTAGGATTTGTTTCTGCGCTTCTAGTTGCATAAGTTTTATTTTATATCGTCGTGTTAAGGGAAAAGCTCTATTCCTTAATTGGAAATTGTATATCCCGTCTTCTTTACGGAAAAAAAACTCCCCTTTGTCTATGTAAGCCATTCCACTAGGTTGCGGTTTTGGCAATGAAATTATATACTGTAAAAAATTATCTTACTTTTTGTATTGAAAAATTAGCAAAAAATATTACACAATCTAAATCACTAGAACAGTATGTAGTTTGTTTTTTAATCCGACTTTTGAACGCAAATTCCTTTGGACGACAACCGAACTTTGTTTGCTTTGTTTCCAAAATTAAATTTAAAAACAAGGTATATTACAGGGAAACTTACCCTTGACTCTTCAGCGAGCATGGCGTTCATGTCTTGATCAGAGATGGCAGGCATAGCTTTGATATCAGCATAGTATCTATCGACCCACTCTTTATAAACTGGAATATCTTTGGCAAACAACAGCTTGGAACTTGGAGAGTCCTTCCCTATAACACAAAAGAATGTAAAATGAAGACTTGCTGAATGATTAATTGACACACAAAATAATGTCTCGCAAGGAAATGAACATTCATTCATAGAAATAGACATTACACTTTCAACAGCTTATAGAAAGATATCAGCTAATAGAATCCCAAACAAAATAAGAAGGATCTTGAGTTCACTTTACTGATGTATATATATATATATATATATATATATATATATATATATATATATATATATATATATATATATATATATATATATATATATATTATATATATATATATATATATATATATATATATATATATATATATATATATATATATATAATATATATATATATATATATATAATATATATATATATATATATATATATATATATATATATATATATTATATATAATATATATATATATATATATATATATATATATATATATATATATATATATATATATATATATATATATATATATATATATATATATATATATGCATATATATATATATATATATATATATATATATATATATATATATATATATATATATATATATATATATATATATATATGTATATATATATAAATATATATATATATATATATATATATATATATATATATATATATATATATATATATATATATATATATATATATATATATATGTATATATATATGTATATATATATATATATATATATATATATATATATATATATATATCTATATATATATATATATATATATATATATATATATATATATATATATATATATATATATATATATATATATATATATATATATATATATATATATATATATTCGCCAAAAAGACAATAATTACTCAAACAAGCAAGCGGAATTAGCAGATTTGAGAGAGACACAAGAGAGGGGGATGGAGAGAGAGAGATAGAGAGAGAGAGAGAGAGAGAGAGAGAGAGAGGGCTCACTAGATAATTATTATGATTTTTTTTATACATGTTATAAACTTTTAATTCTTACAAAAAATTTTAATCCTTTAATTCTTTAAAACTTTTAATTTTAATTCTAGTGTAGTTCTTTAAAAAGTTATGTATTTTTATTTTAATGATAATTCTGTTTTTTTCTAACAGACTGTTTTTTACTAGCAGTCTGTAAAATAAGCGGCATTACTTCAATGATTACAAGCATAATATTTTACGGTCCACCCCCCCCCCTCTAAAAAATGCAAACTATTTATTGATACAATGGTGTCTAACTATCCTTCATAGGTGCAAAAAGCTCCAGACTAGGTTAGGGGGCGGAAGGGGAGGTATTGGATCAGTTTTGTGGAATTCCCCTTCCCTGTGTGCAGGAATACTGTTACTCGTCTCGTGACAAGCACATTATCTAATCCTTTAAGAGGTGATACACATATCAAAATGACCCATGTTGTGACCAGAGGTGTTGTGACCCATGTGTATCACCAGAGGTGATACACATATCAAAATGACCCAAAGTGACCCATGTTGTCAAATATCTTCTTTTTTTGGACCAGAATACCTTACATATCCTTATTCAAACGCATTTTCATGAAGACATTCCAACACGAGGGGCTTATAGGCAAAATTAGGAAATCTAAATACCCTTTTCAATGAGCAAGCTAGGAGAGGGGTGTAAAATCCTTTCCACAAATCATAACTATTGTACGACTTGCCGTGACCCTTGTCAGGTATAGAGCAGTTCGTCACCTGAAAGCGGTTTTGCCGAATCTGTTTTGCAAAAACCTGAGAAAAAGGAGTTTGAAAATGTTGATATTTGTATCTCAGAATGTGTTATAGCTAGAGCGCTGATTTCTGACCATGTAACCAACTTTCGTTCAGCAAATCAGCAACTTTCTGCAAGACGGACCATGCTATATGTGATTCGGCAAAACCGCTTTAAAAAATATGCGATTCGGCAAAGGAGAACTAAAAAACACAGGCAGTTAAAGACGTCTTACAGCAATGTCAATTAGACCATTCGAAAGAACTTTTTTTTTTTTTTTTTTTTTTTTTTTACACAAGATATCGTTTGTAACTCAGTATCGGCAAAATTTGCTATTTTCAGCAAAACCGCTTTCAGGTGACGGCTTGGCAACCTTAACTGTAGAGCTTATCAGTGTAAGCGTTGCTGGGTAGGGACTCCAGACCACCTTCTTTACTGAGGGTAAGCAGAAGACTTTACTGTAACTTTGGTGAGGATAGAACGTTGTTATTATGAAGCATTAGTCTTATCTTTTTTGTAAGTTAGCCAGCTATATACCATATAATTAACAAGAAATATAGTTAATATGAATATAATTATAGTTAACATATATACATATATACATAGTTAACATATAATATAATTAATTCATAACTGACAACATATAATTAATATATCATATTTATTAATCACATAATTAACAGGAACTGGAGCATACCAACGCGAAGAGATTTTTGGCAAGACTTCTGTTATAAAAAAAATGGAGAAGAAAATCATATTGAGAATGGGTCTCACACCCATTCACACCATAGAAACTCCAAAGGACTCCATTTGTTTACTTGCCTGATCTGTGTCAACTGTAAAAAATGTATGCCTGATATTATCAAACTTTTAAACCAAAAGTTGGAATGCAATCTTATAATTTAACAATTTCTTTATACGGTCCAAAACCACTCTTATCACTTTCACGTGCCTGAACTAATGATTTTCGATTTCTTAGAATTGAGAGTCTCAAGGTAATTTGAATAACAGGAACACCAGCTACACTAGGGATGGAATTTGTGCATAAAACCTAGATATACTGAAGAACTGTTTGGCTCTGGATCTTTGCGAAGTGTCTGTTGGGAACTTCACGGATTAGCTTCTTTATAAGCTACGAAATTAGCACCAAAAATAAGAATAGTTAATTTGGCCAATTTAAATTTCAGTTTTATTTAAATATATATATATATATATATATATATATATTATATATATATATATATATATATATATATATATATATATATATATATATATATATATATATAATATATATATATATATATATATATATATATATATATAATATATATATATATATATATATATATATATATATATATATATATATATATATATAATATATATATATATATATATATATATGGCAGCATAAATCCTGCTATAAAAAAAGAAAGAAAGAAGAATTTTGAGACTTCGAAGGAGAAATAATTAAAGAGAATGGGTCTCACCTAGTCTATGATCAGACGTTGAGCACGAGTCCATAAATGTTTGGGCCGCCACGGACAAACACGCATCTACAATATTTGACTTATTTACATCAAATACAAAGTTTGGATTTTGATTAAATTCACCCAGAATCTCAAGGGCAGTGAGTTGGACTTCCAAGTGTGTACCACCTCACAATCTGTGATACCATGATGCAAGGCCTGGTCGTCCAAAAAGTCGAACATGTATTTTATTGCTAGAGGTAGCGCTGACCCTCGATTAGCTATGCTGAATATTGTTTCGAATAAGTCGTCTATGTACTTTTGCAGTGTCATCTATAAAAAAAACAAAATAATTATCTTTGATGCTATTGTAAAAAAAAAATTCTCACCTGATAGATTTCGTTCATAAGCGATTGGTGAAGTCCATTCGTCCATATTCCTTCAATCGACTAAATTCAAAAAGGGCAAGCTTTCTACATATTAAAATCGCAGATTTCTATAAGGGGGTTAATATGTAGACGATCTTTGAAATATCCCATTACAATCCAGTATATTAAGTATAACAGTCAGTATCATAGTTCCACCTGAAGTATATTTTCCTCTGTACATTCAATAAAAGAACAAACGACCAAACTTAGAGATTTCTATTTTTATAATATTTCATGGACTTTATTTCCATTCAAAAGCGATTGGCGAGGTCCATTTCCCCGTAATCTTTCATTAGGTAAATTCAGAAAGGGTAAGATAGGTATTTGTTAAAATAATGGATTAAAAAAATATTTTTTACTTCTAGATTACTTACGTTTTTTTTTTTGGGGGGGGGGGGACGGACGCTTCTGGGCCAGGTTGGAATTTTTTTTTGTGAGTGATGTTTCCAGCATCTCTCGTGGCTAGGTTTTGGCTGGTTTTTATTGGTGGGTGACAGTTCTTCATTTGAGTGTTTTTTTTTTGGGTGTTGATTTAGTTGTGTAGTTGTTCCCCGTACATACGGAGGCCATATAGCCTTTTGTGGGACCGGAGCCATGAATTTGCCTTTTTTATGTATTTTGACAATAAATAGATTGAAATTGAAAATTATGAGGGATGAAATGAAATGAAACGGATAAAATGAAACATTCCTTAATTCTGTCCAGTTCATTTTCTTTCACTTTGTCTAATCTTTATCATTAATGAAGTTTTTGTTGATTAATTAATAATTAATTAATTACTAACCTTTTATCTGCTCATATATAGGATAGGGGATCATGTTAATGTCAACCAAGTCCAAAAAAAGAAGCTTTTGAGTCATACCCGGCCAACTTGATCAGTGAATCCTCTATGCAAAGGTTGGAGAGACAACTACTTTCTCATAATGAGTTTTGTTGATTAATTAATTTGTTACTTAATTAATACTTTGACAGAGAAAACAATGCCCCCTTTTTTTGTATTCACGCTCCAGTGAAATTTGAATTTGGCCCTTTGATCCTTCACATTGACGGGGAATTACAACTACTACCACTACCCTGCAGTTCTCACAGAATAACTGAATTATATAATTATTTTTGAAGAGCATTTAAAATTTTATTTTTGGTTTTTGTTTCACAGGATATCCTCAGATACTAGGAATTTTAGTTAGAAAGAAAATTTTAACTAAAATCAAAATCTAAGAAATTAAGACACAAAAATGTTGGGTATTTATTGGGTATAATATGCCCTATGTACATTCAAGAATAACTATTACCCTTCTAGGATCCGCTGAACTGCTGCTCCCAGAAAGCGGAGGGGGGGGGATTCAATATTGCATTTTGAAGTAGATTGATACAGCTTTTTCCACAACACACGGCCGTTTCTATTCTTAAACTTTACAGCATACACCACGAGAAAATAGAAGTAAAAAAAAACGGCTCCTATAACCTTCACATACCCAAAGCTCAAAAGGTATATAGAAGGGGTCATTTTGTTTAAAACAAAAGGGATTGGTGTGTCCACTCATGAATAAAGGGATGATACACTCAGAAGACACCCAAAGGTGCTCAAATTGCATCTTCAGCAATGCTAACCAAGTTCGGTTTTTTGTGGTCACAGAAGAATGAAAAAAGAGGCGATTTTGCACCCTCCAACTGATTCTTGAAAGAGTAAATTGAAAATGAAAACAGCTCCCATTTCCCCTCTGAAATGTCCAATAGTAATAAAATTCGAAAGAAAATTAAGTTAAACTAAATGCACATTTACCAGGACTTCCTAGAAACCCAAATAACTATGAATCAGTAATTTCTCATAGAAAAAATGTATTCTTAGCAGTCAATCCCCTTCTTCAGAAGAAAGTAAATGTTCACTTAAATTCAAGATTCTGTACATTGATATAAAAAAAAAAAAAAAAAAAAAAAAAAAAAAAAAAAAAAAAAAAAAAAAAAAAAAAAAAAAAAAAAAAAACGCACCTTTGTCGAGAGCAAACGAGTCAGATAAATTTCCGACACCATTTTATTCCCTCTTTCACCTTCTTTTCTATTATCGTTATCGTGGTGCCGCACGAGATGCCAGCACTTTACACCACATTCATGATTATCTATTTTCTCGTTATGGCGGTAGTCATTATATTGTAATGAACCATGATTTGGATGTGTGTTGACAGGATGATAAAAATGATGATTCATCGGAGATGTGGCACGGCTCATTGGAGGACTAGAACTGAATTTGCTGAAATTTAAATTCAGGGTTTCATATTTGTGATGACCTTTCTCATTCCGGTCCGATATTAATGAAAGGTTATACATTGAAGCCTGAAAAATAAACATAAATTAATGAAACAATCTGGGCATCTCTGAATAAATAGAAATTGGCCATATGTAAAAATTATTCCCTTACCTCTTCCAACGGGGTTGATCCCCTTCCAAAATTGGCTTTTAGCTTCAGTCCCGCCTGTTGTACAGTAGATCTATTTTAATGATCGACCACATCTTTACTAAAGAAAACACCATCGTCTGTAATATACAAACCATATCGTAGGTAAGGCAAAAGATCATATATCGTCTGTTTCTTAGAAAATTCAGTGGCATCACATAGAAAAAGGGGGGAGGGGGTAATCCCCCTACCTAATCCCCTTGATTCAAAACATCCTTTTTTGGTATTTTCATTGAAATAAAAGAGAAAAAAACAAAAAAAAATGTCAATACCTTAGATTATGAAAAAAGAACATTCCCCCCGCCCTCGCAGTAATTTTCATGAGTTGACGCCACTAAGAAAATGAATTGTAAAGTAAAATGAATCGCCTGTTGGGTTTTCATTTAATGGTTGCATTCCCAGAATCGAATTTAGATAACAGGAGATACGCGGCATTCATCATTAAGATAATGAATGATTCATGACAAACACTTCTAGCTAAGACTTTCTAACCTACTTGTTTGATTCTCAACCCAAATACTATTTTTTTTTTTTTTAATGATGCCATTTTGTTCAGTTTAATACTTATGTTATCTTGGGTAGAATCATCAATCTAAGTCAAGGCTCAGGCCATGGCTTAAGCCTAAATTACAAGAGTGAAAACTGGCGCTAATTTGAAAAAAAAATTAGCGTTTAGCGTTTTTGGCTTTTTTTTTAAAGTGTAATAATAAGGTCAAAATTAGTATAGTAATAAGTATCTGATCTCAGTTGCAGAAAAAAACAACGCTACAATGAAGAAGCTAAAAAAAGCCAGGGAACGCCAAACACCAAATGACGTGTATGTTTTGTGTCGAAACTAGCACCAGTTCACATTCTAATATGTTGCCTATACTCTTTGGCTCAAACGACAAAATCTTATTGCCTCCAAGTTACACATTATAATTTTTATATATTTTTCTTCTTTAAATCCTAGAACAAACAGGATTATCGGAAAAGCATGAAAACTGTGTTTTTACTCTCCGGTAGAATTAAGAAATCAATCACCATTTTTTCTAGGCACAAAGATACAGAGACTTGACTTTTCAGAAAAACTGAAAATTATATTCTTCTCTGCAAAAACACGAATCTTAAAATCATAGTTACAAACAAAATAATGCAAAAGTATCCCGAAACCAGGAAAACAAAAAATGAATAAGGTGAATAGGAAAAGAGACATTAATAAACACGAAAAACAATAAATCACCAAAAAAGAAAAAGCTTTGCAATGAATATGTGCGATTCATGTTTTCCACAGCGACAAAGAATGTCCCTTCAGACTTAGTGTTAAAGTTTCACTAGTAGAACTTATTTATTTACATATTTACAAAAGCACATTTCTCAAAATAGGGAGAGGATAATATTCTTATTTTCCTATTTGTTCAATGAAAATACAAAACACTTTTTTTTATAAGATCTAATGGGGAGGCAGGGGGGTAAATCTTGAAGTGGGTAGAGGGGTAAGTCCCGCTCAGTTGATACCATTGTCTCCAATTCGAAAGATTATTTCAGATATATTGACATGATTATAAAAGAAGAATCAGATATTTAGCAAATGGAGACATCGATTTCTCTTTAAAAACCGAAGAAAATTAGTCTATTCAATATCTTAGTCGGTGTACTGGCATTAATCAAGGTAATAAAATTTATTTGAATACGGTAATGTTCTGGTTACTGGCAGGCTACCGTTTAATCGGCATTTTTACAGTCATTTACTGGTAAATTATCGCTAGTATACTGGAGTTTTTTTTTTCTGGTGGTCATAGGCGACTGACTATTGACAAGTACTTTTGGACAATTCAAAGTTAGATAGCAATACTGTTTATAAACAAATTGTAAATTTTAATGATCTCCAGTACGCGCTCTAAACAAGAGGATATACTTACTCAAGTTTAGAAGACTTTAACCTAATCTTTCTTTATTTATTTAAAGTTGTTGGTGTCGATGGCTGGTACATTACCTTTATGGAAGTAAGCTAACAACTGGAAGACGATAACTAATGTAAAATCATCTTACTTCCGAATTAACAAAAATAAATTTTTGGTATTGATTTTGATTTAAAACCCAGCAAATCAGGCAAGGCCGTATCCAAGGGGGAGAGCCTACCAGGTCTGAACCCCCCCCCTCTCTCTCGTCCTGAAACAAACATTGTCCGACCCGTAAAAACAACAAAATGCAGACAACTAAATTATTCATTCGTTTTGTAAAGTTTTTCTTTCATACCCCTCCCCCCAATAAAAAATCCCTCCACTGAAAAAGAAATTCTGGATAAGCCCTTGAAATCAGGATTGAAGGACCGATTGATATTAAAGATAATTCTTAGTTTTTGCAAATCAATAATCAATTATAATTCAATAATCGCTACTACCTGCTGATGAGCATACAAATAAATAAAATAAAACCTATGTTTTTTCGAAAGTCTACAGTCATAACTTGCATGGAAAGGACACGATTCCTATATGGTTTAATTCATTAATTTTAGGTATATTCATTCTCTTAGCTAAAATTATGATATTACTTATACTTGCTCTTAAAGAATGATCTAAACTTGATTAGACATGGGAAAAACTTCCATTTCTCAAAAAAAAAAAAAAAAAAAATCAAATTTCAAAAGTGCAAGCCATTCGGTGTATGGATGAAGCTGAGCCTCAGCTATCATATGATAGCAGAAATGTCTCGCATTGAAAAATCAACACCGTATGAGCACAGAAAAATAACATAGGAAAAACTGGCGCAGAGAACACAAACCTTAATTGATTTTAAGTATAAAATGTTTTAAAACCTTCAATTCCTGACAGCCTTTTTATTATGGCCCTTTTTATTTGACGACATAGAGGCATAAATGGTTATTAGATATTTGCTAGTTAGACATTTGTTTAGATGAAGCTGTAGAGGTTTAAATGTTCGAAGAAAAAGTATTTAAACTAAGTAGCAAACTTACAAAAATTAAACTAAAAAATAAATTAAATTAAAAAAGTAAATAATAAAATCTTAAGTAATAAACTAAACAGTGATGATCATAAAATTTTCATTATTAGCTCACCAGAAATGCCAGATGTGGGTTTACAAAATGCCTGAATGGCTAAGTGAAGTGTCAAATTTTCCTCAGAAGTATACAGGCAACAACAATTATTTTCAACAAAGAAAGCCCAGACAGTTATTTTGGTCTTATTGGGTCCTTTGGCACAAATTCCAATTTGAAGTAGAAATTGACAGTTGCCTTCAAGCACAAGGAGACGAGAATAAATTTACTTTTCAACACCTAATACAAAAAGAATGTCCATATTCTGAAGAATTCCGACAAAGAGAATAATATTATAATAAACAAATAATGTAATTAATTCTTATTAAGTTTTACAATCAGATCATTTTATTTGGTGATCTAAATCACTACATTCTTCTCAAGCAGTGGTGGCTCCAGAGGGGGGCGCGCGCCCCCTAACGTAGTCTAAAGTAGTGTAATTTGCGTTAATTAAACTTGCTCCTAACGCAAGTTTATTGGATCGACCTATTTTGCGCCCTACCCCCTAAAAAAAATCCTGGATCCGCCCCTGTTCTCAAGAATAACAGCTAAATTGAGTTTGCAGGAAAGACTATTCGAAAGGAAACTTTGTTTTCGTCAATCCTTGCAAGTCTTAAGCATAAGAACAAAAAAGGCCAGATAAATCCTAAATAGGATCAGTATTCCGCTACAACAGAACGACGCGTGGTAGCCTTGTTAATTGGGTACTTACTTGTTTAGGGACAAGAGTTAATTGAGCCCCGTCAGGTACTCGGTAATGTACAAGGGTATTCAATTTCTTCCATTCACCTTCCATTTTGGATGTTGTGTCCTCGTCGTATAAAATTAGTCGACCACTAGTTCCTGTTCGCCATTCTATAGGAATAAATATAATATAATAAAATATATGTATAGAAAATATAATATAATAACTCACTCAAAAGTGAAATTATAAAGCCTTGAAAGACAAAAACAAACCAATATGCAATAGAAGAAACGCCTAGAATATCTTTTAATTTTGGTTCATCTTTTTGTTAGACCTGCTGCTAACAATTCGTTATAGTCACATGTCACGTTATAGTCACGTCACGTTATAGTCACGTTATTAGTCACGTTATAGTCACAGTCAGATGAGATCATCACAACTACACATTGTCCTCCTCCATCGCACTCCCCCCAAGTAAAGTGAAGCAAAATGACCTTTAGAAATCATACAAGTAAGAATTTTATAATTGCTCCAAGTAGTTTTCAGAACACTATAGAATTTTCTATAGATTCAGTCATGTAACAGACCCTTGTCTCTTCTGGGCAAGTTATTCCGTCACCAATTATTTCGATATTCCCTTTATAAGCTATTGTCAAAAATTAGATTCTTTTTACCGGTTTTTCATATATTATATTTGTATTACAAATATAATATTTTAATTTACACCTTTATTTTAGTTGTTAATTATATACATAATAGGGTAAGAGAGAAGCGGAAAAAAAAACAATTTCTTTCCAAGAAATGTGTAATCATGTGAGAGCCTGAACAGGTATTTCTTTTTGTCCGAAACACGCAGATTACTTGATGTAAGATATCTTCCTTTTCTTAGCTTAACGTATTTTATAGTCATTTACATTGTTCTGTAAAAGTCTTAAAATATTTAGTGATAAAAAAATAAATAAAAGGAAAACGAATCAAGCAATACTTCATTTTGTAATTAATTACTGATGAACTAACTGATCAAAAACATGTACAAGCAGAGTTTCCAACAGCTAAACGAATAAATCAGTCAAACTGTCCAAAATTCACAAGACTAAAGAGAAAATAGATAAAAAAAGTAAAAATTAAATAAGTAGCTGCTTCATTTAGCTTCATAGTTAATCAAAACTTCAAAATGATTGTTATCTTTTTGAAAAGCTTGCAGTTGGAGGTTATGGTTTTTCCCATAAAAATAATTATAATTGCATCTTCGTTGATTTTTAACAATAAATAGTGTAAATAAAAAACACAAGTTAAATGAAAAGTCCAACTTAGAAGCGAAAACAAAATTACACATAAATCACTTTAAAGAAAGCGAAAAGATAATTCCACGACAAAACAAGTCACTAGGTGAATTGTGATGGTGACTAGTGGTCCATCAGCATGGGGCGTAATTTGCACCCCCTCCCCCTGCCCAATATTATTCTAAACTACACTTTCTAAAATTAGCCACCAATATTTTCTTTTAAGCTGGCTCTATCAAAATGAGTGAGTCCCTTTCATTTTGACCGGTTTTATAAATACTGAAGAGCAATAACAAACTGATACTAGTACTACTACTAACAATTCACTGCAGCACCAAGCCGCCTGAGGCCAAAAAAGCTACGCACGCTCCCCCTCCATCCCAATCAATTCAAAGCTACCCTCTTTACACCCTTCCAGGAATTTCCCATTTCCTTTAAATATTTCTTTATGACATCCTCCCCCCCCCCCATGGACGAACCCGTTTAGCCCCAAACGGGTTCGTCCATTAACCCTTATTTCCGTTTAGCCCTAGCACTAGGATTAAAGATTCTAAAACAAAAGTAATGCAAAAGAGAGAGGGAGAGAGAGAGAGAGAGAAAAAAAAAAGAGAGAACGAAACGGAGATTGAGAGAGAGCTCTGAATAATCCACTACAGAGCCTCTGGCAGACAGTTATGAAACAAATATTTTGGCACATAGGTGGAGATGGAAAACAACATGATTTTAAGGCAAGGTCATAGACCAGACCAACTAGGACGCTGTCAGGCCAAGGCCGAATACGGTCAGGTAAGACGTGTTTTTGTGATTCAACTATAGTATAATAGATCTTGCACTAACTTTCAAGGTAATGTAACCAAATCTCTAGTTTGTTTCTTATTTCCTCTGTATTGCTTAATTTTTAATTAATTTAATTAGGCTAAAAATATGAGACATTATAATGAGAAGACATCTATATTTTAATAACAATTTACTTTTATAAAAAGATGGAAGGTCATTTGGGGTAATCCCGTCTTTTAAACACATCTTACATAAAAAAAAGTAAAAAAAAGATCCGTTTTTCTTTTTTACAGTTAATCCATTTGGCAAAAAAACTGAACTCAAAGACTGCCATGATACCTTGATTTTCAGAATTCATCACAAAGAAAGGGGGAGGAGCTAAACGCACAAACCCTAAGCTTTCAGAGAGTGTTTATTTATTTTCTTTTCTAAAGAGTTAGATCAATTTGAAGTTTCTGTTTGTCACTATCGTTTCAGAATAAAAATGCTAGGCTATTAGATAAACTTTCTCCTGTTTCCTCAACAGAAACTTTTTATTTTCCTTTTCATTAAAGCATCGACAACTTTCTAAATAAGAACACCAATCTAGCTCTTTAATATTGTTTAGCCTTCTTCTTAAACCACATTTGTCTGCCATAACAAAAAGAAAGAAAAGATCAAAAATGGGGTTTTTAAAGGCCAAATGAAAATACTGAAGAAACATACAAAGCGAATATTTCGAGAGAACAACTGCCTCTCTTCTTCAGCGCGAACCAAAAAACCAAAAAACAAATGCGGAAAGTCAACAAAAACCAATGAAAAAATCAGCCAAAAATTAATAAAATTCAATAAGAGACAAAATTATAAGAATTAAAATCAAATACCTAACAACCATAAAGCGAGTCATTCGCCAATATCCGCGATTTGCACAAAATCCAAACATTCTGACCTGCCATCAGCGGATAGTTGGCCTGCCATCGTTAGTATCCGCTGATGGCAGGTCAGAATTTTTGGATTTTGTGCAAATCGCGGATATTGGCGAATGATTCCCTTTATGGTTGTTAGGTATTTGATTTTAATTCTTATAATTTTGTCTTTTATTGAATTTTATTAATTTTTTTACTAGTTTTTTAATTGGTTTTGTTGACTTTCCGCGTTTGTTTTTTGTTTTCTTCGGAATTTTCCTTGTTTATATTATTTTGTTCGCGCTGAAGAAGAGAGGCGGTGGTTCTCTCGAAATATTCGCTGTGTGTGTTTCTTCAGTGTTTTCGTTTGGCCTTTAAAAACCCCATTTTTGATTTTTTTTTTTCTTTTCTTTATGTTAGCCTTCTTATCTTTCAAAAAGGTGAGAAAGAACCTAGAAACTATCCCAGAGGTTAAGTAAAGCGAATTCACAATGAGATTATTAATACAGAGATTTTTCAGCCAAACAGAAATCCTATGGAAAATCTGATTGGCTCAAATTAACATTAGCTAAATCTCGGGATTACCAAAGTCTTATTTGAATAGGCCTTAAGAGAAACTTTTAGCGTTTGAAGAAAAATATTTAGCTCCAACCTAACATAAGATTTAGAAGATCTAAAAAGAGCTAGCCACCTGATGTGCTCTTCTTAGCGTAAAAGAAGCATTAGTATTTCTTTTTCAAAGATTATCACAGATTCATAGATTTAAGCTGACCTTTGTTGAAAGGTAAAGCCATACAACACGAAGGATTTAAAATTGTCAAGGACACATCAGTTTGGTAGATTTAATTCCACCGAATCTCATTTGGGGGACTTGACAATAGTTACTAACGACCTGTTCTGCCGGCCTTGGCGTAAAATGAATATAACTTGTCTATATTATCCTACTGATCCCTTTGAAAACAACTTGGCAATTACATTTACCAGGGTTATACTGTTATGAAGGGGTAGTGTATCCTAAAAAAAACCTTTTTGGGTATGTGTGGAGGCGGGGGAGAGGGAGATGCAACATTGGGGGTTTAGATGTCACATTATCAATATGATTCCAAATGAGCGCTTTTCATTTAAGTTCAAGGAAATATTGGAAACTAATAATCTGAGCATTATCCTTACATATGCGTTACAAACGGGTATTATAGGCAGGGACTAATATTCAGTCAATCTTAAAATGAGCTGGCAAAAACTTTCCATACCTAAATCTAAATCTTCCTTTCTTGGTCGTTGACTGAACGGTGTCGATCGATAAATGGTGTCTAACGCCTTTCTTTCACTTGAGTGATTGTATCGCAGTCCAATACTTTGACAGGAGTGTCTGTGTTGTCCGTTGAAGCTTCAAGGCCACTTACATAAATGGTCTGAGACGAAATGGAAACGAATACCGTCTAAAAGAGGCAAACATTTTCTAAGGCCAAAAATTAAACTTTAAGAGGGGAACTCAAAAGAGACATCTGAGCCTAAGTGGACAGAAAATTGAAAGAAAATTCTAATATATTTTTTCCCTTGACAAACCAAACAAAGAAGGAAATATGAGTATACTGTTATGGACTCCTTGGAAATTTACACTTTCAAAATACAACAGATATAAATTGAGCACAGATTTGAATTTAATCATTTCCTTTTTTAGATTTTTCGTCCAGAAGCGAAATTGATGAAGTCCATAAATAAACAACAGAGAAAAAAGGAGCAGATAAAGAGCCACCATCAATGGTGGCAATAGGGAGGCAGACATAATTGACTGGTTTTGCCTGCTTTAAATGCCTTTGGAAAGCTTTACCAGTGGTATAGAAAAAAAAAAAAAAAAGACCAAGCTAAAACCCACGTTGTCTTTACCGTATTTTCCCTTGACACTTCTGCTGATTCAGATGCAGATTCAAAACGTCAATTCGACGCCCTATGCGCCAGCAATGGCTCTAGAAGATCTTTATTCTTTTTTTTCAATTGACGCCAGCAAAAGCACTAGAGTACCTTTATTCTTTTTTCTATTTTTTTTCCACTGACACTCCTGCTGATTCAAACGAATCAGCAGCTGAAACGTCAATTCGACGCCATATGTGCCAGCAATGGCTCTAGAGGATCTTTATCCTTTTTTATGTTTTCCATTGACACTTCTGCTGATTCAAAAGAACCAGCAGCTGAAACGTCGATTCGACGCCGTATAGGCCAGCAATGGCTCTAGAGGATCTTTATCCTTTTTTATGTTTTCCATTGACACTTCTGCTGATTCAAAAGAACCAGCAGCTGAAACGTCGATTCAACACCGTATGCGCCAGCAACGTACTTCAAACGGGCTTTCAAAATAGTTATTTTATATTCGAGGACAAAATCATTTTTGGTATTTTTTAAATTGAATCTATATTTTTAGAAAATGTATTTATCAATTTGGCTTCTGAACGACCCAGCTAATATCTTGGATTTTCAGAACTGTAGAAAAGAATAAGAGATAAACAATAATAAATGCGATTTATTATTTCAATGTGAAGATTTAAGAGACAATTCAGTATTTTGTCGCTAAAATCTAGTAGACAGAGACTAAAGACTGGACAGTAGAGTAGATTGAATTAATTTGGCTGCTGAACGATCCAGCAAATATCTTATATTTTTAAAATTGTAGAAAAGAACAAGAGACAAACAACAATAAATCAAGGGAAGATAATAGATTTGGCCGACGGACTGAAACAAAAAAAAAACTCCCTTTGCACTGATATCATTGTCCTACTTTTATTTATTTCTATTTTAGGTATTTCATAAAAATACAAAATATATACAAAATACAAAACACAAAAATAAATTTTCAAAAGGAGAAAATAAAATTTTATTAAGGGGAGTCGACTGATAAATCGGTTATTTACTTTTTTGTGTGTATAGTGCCTACAGTATGTATAGTGGCTTTATTGCAGTACTTTCAAAAAATTGGAATAAAAAGACAAGATTAAAAATGTAGTAATCAAAAAGAAGATGGTAATCAGTTATATTAAGTGACGGATAGAAAAAAAAAACCCACTTAATTGTATATAAAACTTTGTCCTTCAATTCTTTTTATTTTTAGCTTTTCTTTCTTTGTACAAATACAACCTAAAAAAGAAAGCAGCACTTCCAAAAGCAGAATCATTTAACTTTTAAGAAGGATATTAGAGGGATGTATATGAGCTCAAGCCGACAGAGAACAAACAGACAAGTCCTGATATACTTGATTCCCTTTAAATACAAAAAAAATGTTGAAACTGACTATTTCCAGTTGCTTAATACTACACTTTCGAAAAATACACATAAACAGATTTGACATATTTCTCGCAGAGCTTAATTTAATTTAAATCCCAAGACAAAATAATATGATAATGTTATACAAAATCCTGAATTCAATAGGACTAAGCTCCAATGCCGAGAAACCTAGCTGTTTATGCAGAAGGTGGCTCGATTGTCTCAGCGCTGAGTAGCTTATAAGGTTTGGACTTGCTCTCTTAAAAGAAAAAGACCTCAATCCTAGATTAACTTTAGATTAACTCTAGGCTAAAGATTTACAATGTGGCAAGAAAAAGGTCAGACACAAGGTTAGATTGGAAAGATATGAAAATACTAAAAAATTTCTCGGGAAATGACCAAAGCTTGGAGGGTAGGAGCGGAGTACTCGCCTAGGTGTAGATCTTAGTCGGCTAAACGTAGCAACGAGTTTCTAACATAATAAATTTTAAAGATAATTATTTCGTTAAGAAAAAGGCGACACGACATTGCAAATCTAAGAAATTAATCAATGGCTTCAAGAAATCTCTCCAATGATAGTTTGAAGGGATACTAGAGCGAGATAGCTAACATTAACTGAACGAAAAATAGCCAGAGGATTATCAAATATGTATTTCTATTGACGAACAATAAAAGTAAGAAATATTCTTCTCTTAGTTACTTGAAACCTTGCACCTTCACAAGAAAAAAAAAATAGATTTACAGTAGGGGCCGTAGGTTTACACGTTCTTATATTATCAAGAGCGGAGATTTCATTTTTTTTTAAAGAGAAAAAGAAAACAACAAAAAACAGAGGAAATCGAAAAAAAAGAGTGAAAAAATAGATTTTAGTTCAACGGTTTTTGATGTTCGACTAAAAAAATAAAATAAAATTGTGCATATAATAATAATAACTCTTTATTTCCATAATAGCTTATAGCTAGCAGCGGACGTCAAACAACAAGAAAATATAACACATGAGATCAGATAAATAAATATAAAAATAAATAAACTTTTTTACAACTTTTTATAGATTTCCTTTTCAACTAGTTCCTCATTATAGTGGTTCACGAAGTATGGAACAAACGATGATAGGTACCTTTTTGATGCCTTTCGGGGTGGGGGACAAAGGAGTTGGCACGACGAAGTGAGGACTCCTCTACGTGTTTTGGCCGACTGATCTGTGATTCCTGGAAATCCGGTAATATTTTGCGATGGACATCAGAGCTTAGGCATTTTTTTCCGAAACGCATCGTGAGATCGTGGCGCCTTTCAGATAGTTTCTGAAGCCTCAGTTTCTGCAGGCTGTCCTCATAGGATGTATAATTTGCCCCAAGCATTATTTGGCACGCCCGCTTCTGAATATTTTCAAGCTTTTCGGTTTGGATAGCCGTTAGACCTGGGTGCCAAACGGGACAAGCATACTCGGTTTGCGATCGGACATACATACAGTATAGACTGCGCATAATGGAAATTTGGATATTGAACCGCGTTAGGCAAGCAAAGGATTTTAGGCATAGGGAAGCCTTTTGGAGGATAGACTGTATATGTGGATCCCATTTCAGGTTGCTTTTGAAAATTACTCCTAGGATTTTTATTTCATCTTTAGTTGTAAGTCCAGTGTCTTCTTGGGACGGAATTGCAGATTTTAAAAAGCTAACACGTAGAATATGGCTCTTGGTTTCACTAACTGTAAGCATTACATCTTCAAGATTATGCTTTAGCTGGGAAAATATTGATGAGGTGGTGATTTCCTCTGCTAGGCTCACTAAGGTGCGGAATGATATGCTTGACAGGTCGTCAGCAAACTTGTAGCGACTTTTTATATGTGCTAGGACAGGGTTAAAAACAATCAAAAAGATCAGTGGTCCTAATTTTGTCCCTTGGGCTGCTCCGCACCATATTTCTTGGAATTCGGATGCTTCATCCTGCGTGAGTGAAACACATTGGTTTCGATTGTGCAGGAAGCTTGCAACCATTCTCACAAGAAACTGTCGAGCACCCATTTCTTTAGCTCGGTTAATAGCTATCAGGTGTTGGATGCTGTCAAACGCCTTTACTATATCGCTGAGAAGGATTTCTGCGTATGACTCTTCCTTCTCGAGATGTTTCATCAGATCGTCAAGAAGACATACAAGATAGTGGGTAGTATTATGTCCAGGCCTGAAACCAAATTGCCGAGGGTCTAAATTAGCTTCAATATCTCCATATAAATATTCACAGATAAAGCCCTCAAACACTTTGGAAGGGCACGGGGTTTTTGAAATCGGGCGCAAATCGTTAGGTGAGAGGGTTTTTTTTATTTTAGGAATGGGAGTTATATAGGCTGTCTTGAAGCAATCCGGGAATGTACCATCTATTAGACATTGATTGAAACAGGCAGCCAAAATAGGACTAAGCTCCTCAGAGCAATGAGCTATCAACTCAATAGGAATTTCTAGAGGGTAATTACTCTTCCTGAGGTCCAGGCGTTTGAGCTTCTCGCATACTTCATGGGGGCGAATGATCGGAATTTGTTCAATGGGTCCATTTTCAGGTAGCTCGTCAAGAGGTGGGTGTGTGCGACAAATATTTGAAAAATGTGTGTTGATCATATCAGCGCTCAGAGGTTCACCATCAGAGCCGTAGATTGTCAGCTGCTTTCGAGTCCGTCCCATAATCTCCTGGACCTTCTGGTGGAATCTAGAGGGGTTAGACTTCCAAAGCTTGTTAACCACTTGAGCACCAAATTCCTTTTTAGATTTCTTTATTTTGAGACATATGACATAGCGCATTTTTTTAGCCTCATCTTGATATCCCAACTTATAGAGCTCATTTCTCGATTTGATTAGATCCTTAATCTCTTTAGTCACCCACGGCTTATTTTGTGACTTGACCAGGATTGTCTTTTCGGGAAATATTACTTTATATTCATGGAAAAGCTGAGCAGTGACCTCTTGCATCATATTGTTGCCGTTCTTCATAGTAAGGACTTTCGACCTGTTTTTCCTAGCTAGCCACTCTCGGTAAATCTGGAGTTGTTCTTGAGTTTGTGGGTGGTACTTCACCACTGACTGGGATATTTCAGGGGGTTTTCTGCTAAGCTTCCATATTACAGTAAGGTGGTCAGCCATACCAATAGCGGGGAGAGTGTAGGGGGGATTATAGAACTTCTTAATATTGGTAAAGATAAGGTCTAGTACTTTTTCCTCGCGTGTTGGGACTTCAACAACTTGCGTAAGTGAGAGTGAACTTGAGAGCCAGCTAGCCTTTAAATCATTAAAGTCGCCCAGGATCTGAATGGCAGCGTATGGGTATTGGGATCTTATGTAGTCAACCGAATGCTGTAGGTAGAGCACGAGTTCCTTTCGGAACGATGCTCTTGGCGGGTAGTAGAATACACCAAAAATGATTGACGATACTTTTTTTGGTAAGTGTCGGGGCCTTGTCGAAGGACAAAAAGCAAACGCAAATGCTCATTTAGTACTTTTGAAAGCCAGTAGCGTCAATTCATGGAAATTAGGGAAGAGAGGATGGGAGGGGTAGGGCAACAATTTATTTTCCAAAATCTAGGGGGAGATTGTTTTTCAATGAAAATACAAAACAACGGAAATTTCCAACGGAAATAGCAAAAAAAAAATCAAAATTTAGGGAAGGGGGATATTGAGGGCAGGTGCCCCCCCCCCCCCGTAATTGACGCTACTATTGGAAGCTAGACGCTCAGAAACTTTTTTTAATTTATAAACACGTCCACTTATTATCAATTACATCCTGACATTAAAAGTCGTTTTATTTTTCCTCAGTTTCAAAATGCTACAAGGCATTTTTGAATTTATACTATCGGATGGTACTATTTGTTTTGTCTTAGTATTTATATGTTGGCAAGCTTGGCCCACTTTCATGTTAAGCCATCGTTTTCTGTGGCAAATAATCTTTTTTTTACCAATCTTTCCTCCTTTGTGTATTTGTTTCATCCCTTTTCCTATTTCAGTTTACATACTTGGTCAGGTAGGATTATATATGAATTTTCATTTCCTGTTGAGCATTCTTAAAGTCTATTATCATAAATGATCATTAATTTTTTGTTAATGTTTTCGTTCCGAAAAGTCAGATATTAAGAAATTTTAGCTCCCTTTATTTACTTTCATCGTCCCAGAAGTATTAAAATAACTGCAATTTTCTTACTACTCTCCGAAGCATAATAAGTTGTTCTTACACTTAGTCAGATAGAAAAAAACAATAGTACTGGGCTAGAAAATTTTAGGAAGTGGCGCAGTGGGTTTTATCTCAGCTTGGTATTCCGTAACCCAGAGTGCGAACTCAGCTGCAGTAACACACAGAACACGCTCGAAATTTAGTTCCGGTGATGAGATTTTGCGAGAGCGTCTCCATACTAATCCAAACAAGAAGAAGAAAAAAATGAACGATCTTAAGTCCGGAATTTGATTCCGGTGACGAGATTATTCGAAAGAGCCTCACACAACAATCCAAAGAAGAAAAAGAAGAAAAATGAACTTAAGGTGTCCTGCGGTGACCCAGTGGGATTGATCTCTGCTTGGTATTACGATACCCAAAGTTTGGTATCAGCTGCAGCAAGCCGTTTATGCGGAACATTATTCCGCAGACGTTTATGCGGAAACGTCTCCATAATAATCCAAACAAGAAGAAGAAGAATTTTATGTGTCCTGTGTTGGCACAGTGCGAACAATCTCTTCTTGGTAATATGGAACCCAGAGCCTAGTCCCAGGAGCAGCAACCCACTAAAGGACTCGGGATTTTATTCCGGTGGTGAAATTATGTGAAAGAAACTCCAGTATATTCCAAACAAGAAGAAGAAGAAGAAAGTTAGCGGGTAAATTGGAAAAAAGAGATGCTTTGTCTTTTATTTGTCACTCTATTTACAAATTAAAGTATCACCTATTTACAAATTAAAGTATCAAAATGATTATCCGATTTTGTGTCTTATATTTAATCTTGTCCATAACTTCTGTCAGCGGAGTTACTATGTTTCATTTAAAATGCAATATATTATTTTAGTCAATTTTAGCTTTACCTAACTGATTTACCTACATCTATCTCCTTAGTCTGATAGAAACTTAAGAGCAACAATTTAGGAACATAACCTATTTACAAATTAAAGTATCAAAATGATTATCCGATTTTGTGTCTTATATTTAATCTTGTCCATAATTTCTGTCAGCGGAGTTTGGAGTTTCCTACATCTATCTCCTTAGTCTGATAGAATCTTAAGAGCAACAATTTAGGAACACAACCTATTTACAAATTAAAGTATCAAAATGATTATCCGATTTTATGTCTTATATTTAATCGTGTCCATAACTTCTGTCAGCAGAGTTCGGAGTTTCCTACATTAAAGATATGCAAATACATTTCCAAACTTTTGAAAAAAAAAAACAAAAAAAAACATTGCTATGGCTTAAAATTCTACTCAAATAACAAGAATTGCATTTTCAGAACTAAAGCCAGAGAAAAAGAAACTGATAACTGAGAAACTTATATGGCATTTTGGCCTTACGGTGGACCAGTCCATAGGCTAGAAATCCAGAAAAGAGCCATGAGAATTATTTACGGCCGGGGAATGCCTTACATTCTCCTCCTCAATGAATTCCGCCTTTAAACCTTGGCAGCCCGACGTGTTACTCTTTGCACTAATTTCGGGAATAATCTACGTCTTCACTTACGTTTTCAATATCTACTCCAGCCCCTTATTGCCAACCAAAGCCCCGGTTACCTCCCTCGATTTTGATAGTTTCAACCTAGAGATAGTGTCAGTTATAGCATTAGAAAAACTATACCGTTTGATGAGAATTTAAAAAGTACATTAAACAGTAACAGAAAAGAAAGGTATGAATTAAAGATCAAATTTAAAGTTGAGTTATTAATTGTGTTGAAGTTACATATATCATAGATGAAGTGACATCTAACTGGATCTATAGATAATTTTTAAAGATTGAACTGCTTCAGAAGTTAGACCTATTGAGATAAAGACATTTTTATTCTTTTTTTTCCAGACCTTTTAGTGTGCTACATTTACATGTTTTTATAACATTTCATTTTCACCAACGTTTTTGCGTGTTTCTTAATTCAAACGGTAGTAAATAGTCAAAATTTTTATTTACAATAAAATTTACAAATTTTTATTACAACTTATTTTTATTTACAATAATCGTAAAACAGCAGGAATAAAAAAAAAGAATAGAGGGATCATAACCTATTTCCCTCTGAAATTCAAAACATTATTTTGATCCCAGCGTCAAAATAACCTATCATTTTTGGGGCTCTGAATATAGGGTATTCTTATACCCCCCCCCCCATACAATTCACTTCAGAATCAAGTCGTCACAGTAAAGAAGAAATCCAAGAGTAGAAATGCCCTACTTTTTTTACAGTAAGATTCATAGCTTCGTTAATTATTATACAGTATGGTGGTAGTCTCGTTAATTAGATACTTAGTATTTGTCTGTGCAATTACCACAGAGAGACAAAATTTTCCAAAGACAACATTGCTTCCATTTAATAAGGAACAGTACAAGATACTACAGTTAACCCTCAAAAATTACAAAGCAATAGAACAAAAGTTAAAGTCACAGACTGTTGAAGCAATGATGTCAAGTTGGATAATTACAACTACTTGGAAAGGTAAATCTCTGAGTGGGCTACCAATATATATATGAAAATCATATCCGGCAGAAGAGAAGCAAGTATCAAATGATGTTTTAGCCTAACGATGATTCTGATAAATCTGGCAGTAAATTTATGATTATTTGAAAAAAACTACGTTTTCTAAAGAGTTAAAGAGGCTGAGTTACAAGGTCGAACCTTAAAACGTACAGGGATTAGGAGGCACAGTTGGGGGGCTGCCGCCCCCCAAATGTGCCCCCTGCTTTCGCAGCCTTTAAATAAAAAAAAAATTTCTTTAAACTGAAAGTAAGGAGCGACATTAAATCTTAAAACGAACAGAAATTATTCCGTATATGAAAGGGGCTGTGCCCTCCTCAACGCCTCGCTCTTTACGCTAAAGTTTGACTTTCTCACAACTCTTTTTTTTAAACAATAAAAACTTGACGTTGAGGAGGGCACAGCCCCTTTCATATACGGAATAATTTCTGTTCGTTTTAAGATTTAATGTCGCTCGTTACTTTTAGTTTAAAGAATTTTTTTTGTTATTTAAAGGCTGCGAAAGCGGGGGGTTTGGGGGGCGGCAGCCCCCCAACTGTGCCTCCTAATCCCTGTACGTTTTAAGGTTCGACCTTGAAACTCAGCCTCTTTAACTCTTTAGAAAACGTAGCTTTTTTCAAATAATTTCTGCACGTTTTTGTACAGTTTATTACTTATTATTGCTTGACTAACTGTTAGCTGATCGTGTCAGGAATTAAAGTTGGGGGGCTGCCGCCCCCCAAACCCCCGCTCTTGAACATTCTTGTGTTAAGGCTTTTAATTCCTGAATACTCAAATCACGTCGTACAGGGTGCCTCCTAATCCCTGTACGTTTTAAGGTTCGAACTTGTGACTCAGCCTCTTTAACAGCCCCCCAACTGTGCCTCCTAATCCCTGTACGTTTTAAGGGTCGACCTTGTAACTCAGCCTCTTTAACTCTTTAGAAAACGTAATTTTTTTCAAATAATTTAAAAAAGAAACTGAGTTTCTTTTTTAAAGTTTAAATTCAGTATATAAAAAATTTGCTCTGACAGAGAATCGAACCCGGGTTTTCCGCCTGACAGTCTGGAGTATCAACCGCTGGACTAAAGAGACACATTTGTACTTGTTTTTTAGTAAATGGAATCTATTTTCGACGCAAGCAAATTCCCACAAAACTTGATATTTGGTTTTTGGAAAACAGGGAAGGAGTGATTTCGAGGATAAGCTCCCAGGCCCCAGGAAAGCTTATCCTCTAAATTTCAGCCCGATCAGACAACGTTAAAGAGGGGTTGTGGTGGGAAAAATTAACATGGGCTATTATAGGAAAACGAGGTTTTTCGTAAATGTAAATTCGGGGGATACTTTTTTCGGTCTGAAAATATCAAAAGGCCCTAAAAGGTCGAATTCTGCTTCGAATGAGTCCTCATTCACCCAGATCAGTTGCCAACTGTGGCCTGTAGGCGTGGATAAGAAAAAAAAAGAAATGAATTTTAAGTGGCTATATTTGGTTTTTTGAAAACAGGGAAGGAGTGATCGGATTGAGCTGAAATTTCGAGGATAAGCTCCCGGGCCCTAGGAAAGCTTAACCTCTAAATTTCAGCCCAATCGGACAACGTTAAAGGGGGGCTGTGGTGGGAGGGTCGAAACTTCCGGCCCAGTTTACCCCATGAAGATAAAGTCGGAGGAGGATGAAATTTTGCAAGTTTCTTAGTTTGAGCTTGGGCAACAAAATGCGATTACCGCCGTCTCTCTGCGACCTCTAGGACCTGAAATCGCTTAACATTGTGGTGGGTCGCCTCTTTACAGAGGCACAAGTGTGCCTCCTTGATTTTTTCTGAGAAATTTGTTAAAAAAAAAGCCAACCCGGTATAAGTGCCTTAAGGATATGCCTAGACACAACAATCATCTAGGGCTTACGATTTTAAAATATGGGTTTCTTTCTTGGGAGGGCGTGAAATACGTACACAACTAGGAAAACGAAACAATTTGAAAGTAAAAAGACATTCATTACTAACCATATGTCTATAATCAATTGATTGTCTAATAAGTTTCTCTTCTGACAGCGAATATCTGGCCTCTGAGGTTACATGATCAACAGGCCCCTTTTCAACTTGATGCTTGATTGCTCTGAACAAGAAATATAAAGGCTCTCCCGCACATTCTCGGAGGAATTTATAAAGCAGAAATGTAAACCAGGCAGACAACATTTTCTCTGCCACACTCTCTGTGCGTCGAAGGAGGAGTTTTGGGTGAGACTTGCCATCCATACACTTCTCAATTAAGTCAGCTAGAAGTGTCTTTAAAATATCAGTGCAATATTCCATTTTCCCTTGAAGCGTGACCATGATCAATGCAGCTACGTTGACTCTACAAAAAAAGAGAAAAATTTACATATATACCAATCTAGGATAATCCTATTATCTCCAACTATAAAATAAGTACTAAATAACTATTACATCCACTCAAAATAGCACCAGTGGCAAGCAGATAAAATAAAAAAAAATATTCAATGAGACTAAAGATACGAAAAAGAAAGAAAAAAATTACACGTCTGAAATTAAATAAAACACTCACTAAAGAGCAAGATCAAGGATTTTCCTTTGGAGGGGGGGGGGGTTAAGGGTTTTTTCCCTGCAATTTGGAAATCAGTTTTCAAAAGCCGGATATCTTTTTTAGTTTTCTACGAAGATTGCTCCTTTTAGCTGCATTTTACAACCAATTTCCGAGTCGGAAACATTATATATATATATATATATATATATATATATATATATATATATATAATATATATATATATATATATATATATATATATATATATATATATATATATATATATATATATATATATATATTATATATATATATATATATATATATATATATATATATATATATATATATATATATATATATATATATATATAATATATATATATATATATATATATATATATATATATATATATATATATATATATATATATATATATATATATATAATATATATATATATATATATATATATATATATATATATATATATATATATATATATTTCGGGGGGGGAGCCCCCTTTACTGGACACAGCCTTGATTCACTATCCTACAAGAATTATAAGACATCTAAGATCATAAACGCCTGTTTTTTTTGTGGTCAACTCACAAAATCGAAACAGAAACGAATCTGGATGCCGAAAAGAACCTTAATTGATTGAATTTAATTAACAGAGTTCTAAATTAGGCGGCAATGAAAATTAATTACGGAAATTTTGAGGAAATGACTGAATTAGTTCCCCTAAGTTGCAAGCATTATTTCCTTTACTAGTTTTCTTATAGTTTCATCATAATTTAATGTCAGCTCACGTCACAACTTTTAGAAGAAACAGATAACAGAAATGTTCCGATCTTTGGTAATTTTTCTTTATTTTCTGCAAAATCCAATAAATCTTAAACTTTACAATTGTCTCAGATGGAATCCCTGGCTAATTCCTTTTAACACATGAATACTATTTTTGGCACTGTCAAATTTCTAAAATCATAATAGGACCAGATCAGTCTAAGAATCGCTTTCTAAATTTTTAATGGGATACAATTCGTCAAATATTGTACAATAAAACTTAAACCCCTGTTCTAAGATCACTTTTCATTTAAATACTATTACAGCCTTACCTGTCTTTCATGTAGAAATAGCGATTGCTCTCTAGAGTTCTAATAAACAAAAGTAGAAACGTCTTATTCATCAGCAATTGACCAAAAAACTTCAGTCCTTTTTCTTTCCTGGTCAGCTCAGGTCTTTCCCATTGTAAAATACCGTGATCTTCAATATTTGGAAATAGGATTTTCATTGTATATGTCCGATAGTCGAGGAATGGAATACCACCAGATGTGAGATCTGAAGTTAGATCTGTCATCTCTGTTTGTAATTCTGCGAACGCTAAAAAAGAATAAGGAAAATAGTAAATGTTTTGCAGCTTGTGATTTCTTCACATTAAAAAAAAAAAGAAGCTTATGATGACAACATACATCCTATATTGTTTAATATTATTCCCACAGAATGTCAGGGGGCGGCAATTATAGTCGCAAAAAGGCCGGGTCTCCGATAGAGGATTCTGGCGACGGACGGTGGCAGCAGTCCCATTATTTTTTTATTTCCTGACCAAGTTCCAATGATTTTCAGGGAAATCATATTTTTGCCTTTTGCCAGATTAATATACAAAACCTGAAGATACAGGCCCAATACTGTACTCTTTGGAGTAGCAGATCCAGCCACGCCTCCCACCCATCTGAGTTCGTAAAGCCATATTTGAGTTTCTCTTTTTTGTTTCCCAGCCAATGTCTTAAATGGTCATAGCTATATTACTAGAGTTCAATAATACAATCCCTATTTTGTTTAAGTTACACGGTTCTCCTCGGTAATATACATTTTTATATTGAGAAGACTTTTTGAAAAAAACTTACAGAAAAGCAAGCTTTTTAAAAAGGTAAAGCATTAAATTTTTAACGTATTTTCATTACAGAAAAGCCCTTAGTCCCACAAAAAATGTTGTATACAGGGTTTGTCCAGAAAGTAATAGGACTGAATTTCTTCCTCCGCAACTGTACTTCGGAGCGTGCGCGCGCCGATTGGATTCGGTAGAGGGCGTTACCAGCTAAGGAACAAGCGGCTGGTCAGTTGTCTCCAAGCACGTGGAATCAGGACAGGCATTTTCGCGTGACGTGTTTCTGTGAGTGGTGAAAACCGAAAATGCAGCGTTCGTTAGAGCAGAGGTACGCGATTAAATCATGTGTGCAACTCGGTAAATCTGCTACAGAGACGTTTGATATGACCAAGCAGGCTTACCCAGATGTTGCTTTAGCAAGAAATGATATGTTTGGTGGCACCAGGTCTTTTTGGAGGGCCGGGAAGAGGTCGCTGATAAAGACTTTCGACTTCGACAAACACCGAGAATGTGACTCGTGTGCGCAAAGTTTAGAACTCAGACCGTCAACCAAGTATTCGCTTAATTGCCCAACTGCTAAATTTACCAAAATCTGTCGTTCATAAAATTGTGACGGTGAATTTGAACATGCGCAAGGTGTGCGCGAAGATGGTCCCAAAAGTGCTCACTGACGACCAGAAATTTCGGCAAGTGGAAGTGTGCCAAGAAAAGTTCAACCTATGTGAGAGTGACCCCCCATTTTTGAATAGCGTAATCACGCAGGTGACGAGTCCTGGATCTTTGAGTATGATACCGAGACAAAGAGGCAATCTTCCGAGTGGCACACGTCGGCTTCTCCTCGCCCAACAAGGCAAGAATTAGCAAATCCAAAGTGAAAAAGATGATCATTGTCTTTTTTGACATCAAAAGTTCTCCGAGTCTCTTTTTTCGTCCACCATGAATTTGTTCCTCCTGGACAAACCGTCAACGCCAAGTTTGATGTGGAAGTGCTCACGAGGCTCAAACGGAGGGTCAATCGGGTCCGACAAGACATCGCAGCCCACTGGAAGTTGCGCCACGACAAGTTGGCTCACACTACCTTTTTCGTGAACCTGACTAAGGCCGGCATCCCAACGCTTCCGCAGGCACCCTAGACCCCAGATGTGTCCCCCTCGGACTTATTTTTGTTTCCTCGCCTGAAAAGGCCGATGAAAGGCAAGCAATTTGAGGCAACCGAGGGGATCCAAGTAGCATGCACCGCGGCTCTCAAGGCTATTCCGGTAAATGCATACCGTGAAACCTTCAATGCTTGGAAATCGCGCTAGCAGCGCTGCATTGACGCAGAAGGAGCCTATTTTGAAAGTTTTTCAAGAATTGTAACGATTGGGTCAATAAATGTTTTTAAATTGACTCAGTCCTATTACTTTGCGGACAAACCCTGTATAAAAGAAATTGTCCGACCCATGCTAATTTCTCTTTCTTTATCAGTCGTCTATGATCCATTACCTTCGATTCTTTCATGTTAATAAACACACACACAGCCATCCATACACGAACGCACACACATGGCGATATTTACACAATCATACACACACGAACATGTTCATGCAGATACAAACATTCGATTGACAAGGTCATACCTGGAAGTCTTTGTTCAGCATTTAAATTCAACTGTATTTTTATACTTATAAAAACAGGTTATGTTGGTCTTCCTTAAAAACTTTCAATTTAAAGCACTAACTACCAGGCGAAAAACACAAAAGAAAACCTGCTATCCTATGAAGACTTTCTGCAGAACACATTTTCTATTACTCTTGAAACAAAAAAAGCTTGAAAAGTATGACATATTTGGACATCACTAGAAATATTTAAAAGGATTTGCTTAAATATTTGTTTTAGCTAGGGTATTCGTTATGAATTTTACAGATTTTATGCATTTTTTTTCAGAAATCTCCCGATAAAATAAAAAAAATATGATAAATCATTTGTAAAAAAAAAAAAAAATCATTTTCAAAGAACAGCTTAGTCTCCAGCGAAACGAGTCCTCTGAATACTTTTAATTGGTGCTGAAACAAAAGTGAAAAACTGCTGAAGGAAGTAATTAATTATTACTTTTCGCAAGGACTAAATTAGAACTACGTGGTATTATGTTCTAGAAGCTTTTCAAATTAACTCCGTCTACATAAAGTAAACTTTTAATGCCAATTTCTGACTTTTAGAAGAGAAAAAAAAATTCATTTTATATCAGTTGCATGTTGATTAAACGTGGTGATACAGGCTTTGACTGAGATATTAAAGCAACATGACATATTTATAAGAAGTCGAATTTGTACGAAAGCACGCAGTACCTCCGAATTCAAACGAAATTTGTACAAAACCTGACTTCGAGATATTGCAGACGTAGGTTATGAGGTATTTATATAAACATGGTAACACAATTGAGCTTTTACTTAGTCTAAAACCAAAAGGTGATAGATTTTCCAGTCTTCACCAGTCAATACAGGAGGACCTAATGTGTAATGTTTACAAACACTCTCATAATTTTTCTATACTTTCCTCATAGTCTGGAACATAAGCAGGATTTTTTTATTTTGGGAGAAAAAAAGGGGGAATAATAAAAATAAAAAAACTTTATGTGATGCTTTGAATAAGCAGTGAAGTACCCTGGAATTCGAGAATATTTAGGATTTCAGGGAGGGGGCCGGAGCCAAGCTCCCCCCCCCCCTGCGTAAGTCCCTGTATATAATACACCTTTTATTTTCTGTTTTAATGAATAATCGTCACATCTCTCCGCAAAAACAAAATCCAGAACATATTCCTGATTCACTGGATGCATGAACGAAGAACTGACTTATAAGTTGGGAACTTTTTGTATTCACTTTTCTGTAAATCTAGTAGCTGATCATTTTTATATTACATTCTATGGCACTATAAGTGTTTCGTGTCCAAAAAAATATAGTAGTAAAAAAAAAAAAAAATCCTACCTTCTTTACACTCTGCTGCCACCTGTAATTCCAACATATCCATGTGTTCCTGCATTGATTTCAAAACTCTGGACGATTCCGTTGACTTTCGTCGATAGGCTATTAAAATCCCTACAACCACTAATAAAAGAAGACCGCCTCCAATTGCCACAGCAATAATTACGATTTTGGGGATTGGCCCTTCTTGACCATTAGGCTGGGCATAATTAAGTCTTCCAATTGGATATCGTCTATTGCCACCAACTATCACCTGAAATTAAAACAATCCTTGTAAACTGATTGGTAAATTTATTACAACAGTACATATAGAACACAAATGTTCACAGAGGTCGAATGCGACAAAAATTCATGACTACATTTGTCAATAAAAAGGGCCTAAAAGCTTCTGCTCTTTAGACAAGTTCTATTTTAAGTTATCCCAAGGGGCGCCGACATCCCGTCACCTGGTGTACTTCTCAAAACGCCACATGTGCCGCACAGTTCCGTGACGCAACAGTTCCACCACGGTTGGCACGCGGCATCTGGATTATATGATTTCTGAGAGAGCCACCCTTCGAGTTATCCAATGAAACAACACCCATCCTTTAATTTCCCACCTTGTCATACCGCGAACAACAAACACATTATTTGCCTGAGTGTTAAGACCTTTGGCGCAGGGTAAACACAGATGCCTCTTGTGTATAAATAAGTGAGTTCTGCCAAGTATTGAAGCTGTCTGCAAAAACGCAAAAACAGTTCTTATGTTATCTAAACAAAGACATGTCAAAAATGACTTCACAGATTTCCCTTTCATATCTTTTTCTTACTAGCTAGTATACTGCTCAATCTTCTGTATCCACTACCCGCTTTAGGTTAGACAACACTGATCTGCGTATTACAGGCAAACAAAGAAATTCCTCAGAAAACATACTCCCTCTTCCAAAGCATTTAATGATCGAATCTTTTTAGCAAAAAAAGACAAATAAGCATTTAAACATAGCTGACAACCATTTGAAGATGTTAGCATAAACTTGATTGTGGGATGGTAATAAAAGACATACTGTATAAGTAGTATCTTATTTTGGTCGCCATTTACTATCCACAAGGTCAGATTACCATAAAGAGTTATGCTGCATTGAATATACAATCATGGAGTTACGTAAGTGAATATATTACCAAAAGCATTAAATTATCATAAAATTTCGCATCTAATTTAAGAGCAGTCAAATTAACACAACATAAATTTAATTGGCCGTTTTAAAGTCAAGAAATCGTCCATTTAAGTTTATGTTTATACGAACTGATCAACGACAGACTAGTTTGAATATGCATGGCGGGGTTTCCCCTTCTAAGAATTTACGCTATTGTGAACCAACTTTTTTTTTATATTGTTTATTCAACTGCAGTAATACATTCACCTGCGTCAATTCATGAAATTAAGGGGTGGGGAATGCATTTTTACAAACTCTAGGGGGACACATGCCCCCTCCACCCAACTGAAGCCACAGGATATATTCAATGTGCCACCCCTATGGAAAAATACAATTGAGGTGATAGTCATATCCATCAAAACTTAATAGCCTGAAAAAATTTGCCTTATTTTCGAAAAAAGAAGGAAACATCCCCTAAAAGTGGTAGAATCTTAAAGAAAATCACACCATCAGATTAAGTGTATCAGAAAACCATACTGTAAAGGTTTTCAGCTCCTATCTGCAAAAATGTGGAATTTTGTATTTTTTGCCAGAAGAAAGATCACGGATACGTGTTTATTATTTTTTTTTTCCAGGGGTGATCGTCCAGGAGGGAACAACCCCTTTCATACGCGAAATAATTTCTGTTCGTTTTAAGTTTTAATGTCTCTCCTTACTTTCAGTTAAAAAAAACTTGTTTTTTTAAATATTTAATTCGCATGATAAACCAAGCAAAATATGTTTCTACTTTTTTTTAGTTAGGAAATTGCGTCGAGTCCAATTACAATGAATTTGCCAAATAAATGATCAACATTTCGGTATGCCAACAACAATCAAGACACTATTGTCTGGCATTCATCTTGAACGCGGAATGCAACATGATTAACATAGGAATTGAAAAAAAGAAATAGATTGCTGGTCAGGGAGCATGGTTGATTATCTCGATGTCAGTGACCATTGGATCATGGTTGCAATAGCTACAACCTAGTAAAGAGCAAACCACGGACCATAGTAACCAAAAGTTCAAAAATACATTTGAAAAATAGTAGCTGATTCAGAATGGTAACTATGATTCCGATAAATTTTAATAGTAAAACGCTGTTTTGAAAACAATTTTACAGGAATTTTGAAAAAGAGCCTGAAACCCCTCAAAAATGGCGTCAGGTTGAAATGAAAAGTACAAATTTGGAATTGAAATTGTTAAAAACCTTCTTCAGAACACATACAGCCCCAAACTTGAAAAACAAGGAAAATCATATTTTTTTTTTTGCATGGGTACCACTGATGTGTCCTCTTTTTTTTCTTTGTCGCTAGCAAAGTGCTGGAGGATCATAGGGAGCTGTTTAAGGGTTCATATTAGACCCCGGCACCGCGCCGGCAGATAGACCGAACGCCGCCAACGAGTGGCCCGGTTGACCGCCGCCGAAGTGTCGATACGCCACCGGCGCGCCACCGAGGGCAGAGGCGGCGGCGTTCGGCTGACTTTGAATTAATTTTGCGGCAATTCTTTATTGCGTCAACCGCAAAGCCGGAGCTTTTCTTTCTCGTGTGGTTTAGTATTTCGATTTTCCTGATTAGAAATCAAGCAGGGCTTGCAATATCCCCGAATTT
Source organism: Artemia sinica (assembly GCA_027921565.1). Taxonomy (NCBI): domain Eukaryota; kingdom Metazoa; phylum Arthropoda; class Branchiopoda; order Anostraca; family Artemiidae; genus Artemia; species Artemia sinica. The sequence continues at coordinate 20,821,306 of CM051272.1, forward strand.
TTAGGTATTTCCCCGAAAATCTATGTTTCACCCAGAAAAAAAAATTGGTTCCACGAATCCCTAAAAATCACCCAATCCCGGTGCCGCCCCTAGCGATTTATCACCAGTGACTTTCCCTGCCAAATATTACTTTGCATACCATAATTCTTCACTACTCTCTTGTTCGTTAATTTTCGTCTCTTTTGTTACTTTGCATAAAAACCAGACAGATGCAATTGCAATACACACAGTTCTTCATACGTTGACAAAAAAATATTGTCTTTATGAAATCAGATTAAATCATTTCGAATGCAGCTTCCCAATTGCTATTTCTTACACCATTCGTAGTCAAGAATTTTATTTTTTAAGCTGAATAGAACGCATTCACTACTATACAGCTTCAGTTTGGATTTTGAAATTGATAGTCGACAAATTGTTTCTACAGCTGAATCGTAAGTTTGCAGAATTTTCTTTTCTTTTGCTGTTTTTAGATAAGTTTTTCTTAATGTTTAATGTACAATTGTTGAACGCCTGAAAGATTAAAGAGAATACAATCTTCTTTCTGAAAAAATTTTACTCCCCCCCCCAAAAAAAAACAAAAACCTTCTATTGAGGTAAAATTTAGCTATAGACTAAGGCTATGTACAAGGTTGGGAAATTAAAGATTGAAACGGAAGTTAACCCAAAAATATGATTCATATAAAATTGTAAATTGTTGCCTATAGGGGGGGGGGGGATAGGGGGCTATCATTTTAAAGTGATAATACCTCATTTTTTTTAATTGAAAGCAGGGATGACAAAAAGATAATTATTTGTTTCATTTAAACTGGAGACGGAAGAAAATAATATCAAATTCCCTGGGAAACCATTGAAATATTTTGATAGACCCAGGACCCCATGTTGGGACTTGTTCATTGTCTTGGGTATTTTGCGATTTCTCATAGGCTACTGGCCTAATTTGGCTTTTAAGTGTGCTCCCTTTTAATTAGATTCTTTGGATCTTATTGAATGCCACGGCGACTCTATGACTCAGTTTTCCAATAATTTGAGGTATATCAAATTATTGAGATATACTCAAATAATTTGAGGTATATATCTGAATAATTTCGACATTTTTGTTGTTGTCATTGTACCCCTTTACCCATACCCTCAATTTTTTTTTCAAGGAACACTAAGCTGTTTAAAATTGTTTCGAGTGTTTGTTTGAACCATATAGTGACCTATTAATTATTAAGTAAGTTATTTTTTAATGTAAAGCTGAGACGGTACCCTATCAAGGTGGTATAAAGAGTGGAGGGGGGGGGGGAGGTATTACATTTAAATGATAATATCTCAACTTTGTTTTTTATTGAAAGCAGGAATGCCAAACAGTTAATTTTTTTTTTTTTTTATTTAAAGCAGAGACGGTATCCAATCAAGGTGGTAATTTTTGTACGCATTTGGAAATCAAAGCTTAAACTCAATAACTGACAGTGTCTCCTAACATTTTGCTTGGATTAAAAGGGACTAAGTAGGAAGAAAATCTCAACATCTTCATGGAGCTACTTCTGTCTGCATATTATGTCATTTAATTACATTTAAAACGGATGAGCTTTTCATTTTTTACCTAAGAAAATAGCTGGCACTTCATTTTTCCTCATACCGAATAAATCATTAAATATTTTTTGTTTCATTGTAATTGAATTGTAATTTTCTCTGTCCTACAGTTACCCAGCGTCTTGATGCAACCTATACAACCTATTGTAAAATACTTGATAACTTCAATTCATCATGTGTTAAAAGCATCTATTGCTTTTCAATTCATCATGTATTTTTCAATTTGATAAATTTACTCCTTTTAGATACAGTTTATAATTTAGCTGATATTTGGTATTTATAAGTTTATAATTTGGAATGAATCCCCAAAAGAAAAAATGAATAATATCCAAAAGAGCAGCCAAAAGCAATAAAAAAGCAGCAGTTCAGCATTGGCCTACATGACATATATTCTATAAAGAAGCCAAAAAAACTTAAAAATGTATTTAAAAAAAAAAAAAACAATCAATATTAAAGTCGCCCATTTCAACTGTTTAAAGGTGACAAAACAGATATTAGCAAAGAGCATTATGAAAAAATGAAGCTTCTAAGTTCAAACTTATATTCAAAGTTTTTACCCAGATAACTGACAGATTTTGTGATACGGTATTCTAAGTTTTATATGCAGTAATGCTCAATGAAAAAAACTACTAATTTTGATAATTGTTTATGTTAAGAATACATAGCTAATAGATGCTTCAACTATTATACAAGGGTTCTGAAACCCCACAGCCATTTCGTTTCTACCAGATTTCTACTTCTCTTGATGAATAATGAAGAATACTAGTTTCCAGCCAGCGACTTGTGAAGTTTTGAACTCATGAATAGGCCCGAATCTGTTGTAAATTTAAGCTGTGATTTGAGAAAGACTGATGAAAACATTAATGTTTGCGGTAAACATTGATCGCGCTGGCGGCACGCCACCGCTGCTGTTTTTGGCCCCGCCGTCACCGGTCTTCCCTCATCAGCGCGGCGCCGGGGTCTAGTTCATATGGCACTCAAACTAGAATTTGCATGCCATTTCCAAAATGGAAAGGCTAGGCGGGGGACTGGAACATTTTCTTTCAATGATTTGAGAGCATACACATGCGTGAGTATTGAGTGAGTTAGTAAGTCAATATACAAATCTTAAATACAAAATGTTCAGACATAGTGAGAAAAGCCCTCAAACACTGAAGGACACTTCAAAAGGCTCAAGAAGTTCGTTAGCCAATACAGAAACCTAAGTTCGGAATCTGACGCAAAATACACCCTTATTTAACAAATAAGACTGTTTTTAATTTAAAAACACCACTCCTGTCTAGCTCTTTAATTTGTCTATCTGGTAACTACAAGCCAATCACTAATCAGAAAACAATCACGCGATATAATACAATGGATACCTGAAGTCAAGCGAGTATTTCTTATTATACAATCTGTAGATTTCCATCCTCACAAGAGAGTAAAAGCTTTTTTTTATATCCACCGTATGATAGGCTGTGTTATTAGTTTAAAAATATATCTTTAGAAAGCAACAATCGGTACTGGTGCATTATGTGGGCACTGCTATAGAGAGACGAAACCCGCCAAACGGGTTATTTGCAAGAGACCGCTATACAGAAATGGCATGCAAAGCGTGGTTTTCATTGCGTTTACGATATTTAAACTGTTGTTTTTTGGTGTTTAGGGGGGAGGGACAAAAAGGTACCTAGGTTATGTTACGTATTTACTATATGGTATGCTTTACCTCCCCCCCCTCCCTAATGTGCAAATATATAGCCCAAACTTGTTTCTAAACTATTATATATTCATCCAATTTTATTTCATTAGCATTAACCAAACTTGACTTCTTTAGCAGTGCCCACATAATGCACCAGTACCCAACAATCAAGACATCTGTGTTCAACGTTAAGTTTGAATAAGGAATGCAGCGACACAATTAAGTAAAGAAAAAAAAAGTTTTTGGTCACTGAGCACAGTTGGTTCTTCCAATGTCAGCAACTGGTGAATAATACAACAGCACGAATTATTTTCCTTTCATAGAGTTTTTCCTTAATAAATTTATAATAGATTTGTCCAACGAAGCGTGAAGCTCTGACTAATTCAACAGACCATGCAATGCTTCAACACGAAAAGGGATACATCTAAATCTTCTTTCTAGATTTGAACTGAAAGAAGAAGAAAGAAAGAAAAGCACGAACGCTGGGGTGGAGGAACGGCCGGATTTTTAAGAAATCTGGAAATTTCCTAAGTTTTAAACTGAGCTAAATCTTGAACATTATTTTACACAACATAAACCGCAATTACTGGAAAAGAAAACATGAATAATAGAGGAAGCACACTCGCTCTAACTGCGATTCTTCAATGAAGGGTTAAGGCAAGGTCTTTTTTTGGCAGGGTAGCAACGAACTTCTCATCACCCAAGTAGATACTTACTTTTTGAAACTTCATAAATATTCAAACAGTATACACGTTAATTCAGCCAACAGCCCTGAATTTTACACACCAGATCATTTTTATAACTGTTAAATTTGTCATTATCTATTCAATTTTGATATTTGCGCGCTTAATTTTCGATTGATATCTGTTTTTATACGAACGCAATGCACTGTATATGCAGTACACTTTTTAAAAAGTATTTATATTTTTTGTAGTGAAGTGAAACCACTACGTGACCATCAAATTAATAGCGAAATCCATGGTTAAGTAACAATTAAAAACACCCCAGTGAATTCAAATGTATAATACAAGAATACAATTTATGGGCAGACCTAGAGACAGGCTTTTTAAACCACAAAGGTGCAGACTGAATGCTTTCTTTGAATTTTTCCAATAAAATTTTCTCTTTGTCATTTTCTCTTTTTTTTTATAAACTAGCTATAGTACATTTATTTTTGTCGAAGACAAAGCTGTGCTGGAGAGAAAGAGCTATCATTTATTGAGGTTTTAAAATCAAAAGGTGACTTCTTAAATGCCAAAAATGTGGAAAAGGTGGAAAAATGTGACTTCTTAAATAGCAAAAATGCGGAAAAGGTGGAAAAACGTGACTTCTTAAATGCCAAAAATGTGGAAAAGGTGGAAAAACGTGACTTCTTAAATGCCAAAAATGTGGAAAAGCTGGAAAAACGTGGGTGATCCTAGATACTTTTGCTCGTATTTAAGTCCAGAAAGATACATGATATAGTTATCTATATGAAGCTGCCAATGAAACTGCAAGATCATTTTTGATTTGAAATTGATTCCGCCAGCTGTAAAAGAGAGCGATCTCCCCCATGTTTTTCAAGTCAAACGCTTATCCTCTTTTCAACATAAATCGTGGATGAGATTGCACTTTCTGGATTCGTTTCAAAATGTTCTTTTGCGATTCAACTTCATCGCAGCGACAAGCAGACACACTGAGGGACATTCAGTGTCCATTCTTCCGTTTTTCAAGATCCTACTGTGATCATCAGCCCCAGAATTCATAAGATATTCGGCCATTCATTTTACGCATCATTCCAGTCCCGTCTAAGAGCTCTTGCTTCCACCAACAGCACTTAATAAAAAATGCCTTTTCATGCGACAACTAATAGCATAGCCAGAGTAGGATAATATTAGATATATTAATACCCAATATCGGAAATATTACAATTGCTTAAAAGGTTCAAAAAGGCAGTCTTATGAAATAAGATTATTAGGGAGGATACTCACTAGGATAGTGTTCGGGGGGGGGGGGATTATTGTTATGGAGTATTGTTAGTCAGGAAGGTTTATCATCCATGAAAGAAGTTGGATATTTCTGAAAGTAAATGTAGGATATGCCGCTGCATCGCACTTTTAAAATCAATTAACGAGTTATTCTCCACAGAAATGAGAATACAATTCTTCGGAATAGACTTTTCCCCAAAAGTCCCATGGGCTTTTCTATAAGAGTTTCATCTCACCTTACAACAAAAGTCATAACAATAAAGGATAGGTAATTTCCAAGTTTTGCATGACTACAAACAAACTGATTGAATTTTTTTCGAACTATTGTTATACAAATGCTAAGAAGTAACTCAAAAGGCTATCTGATCTCATTCTCTGGTAGTAAATGCTCCATAAGGATTCAAATCAGATACCATCATTTCTTCTGTATTTTTATTACTGTTTTTTTTTTTTTTTTTTTTGAGCTGGCTTACAGACTAGTTTAAAGACTTACAACAAATAGAAAAATAGATATAAAAGGACCCAAAGAGGAATAAAAATCAGTATAACCCATTTAGGGTTAAGACTCACTCCCCCCTCGTCTGAAAAATTTACAAGGGCTTGAGGCTTAAGCGCAGAAATTGATTTCAGGGGGCATTATCTCTGGTTGGGGAGGGGGCTCTCACATACATCGGTTCAAATTACTCCATTACCGAAAATTTATACCTCCCCCTTTAATTGAGGCTTAGATTTGTTTGCAGTGTGCGTACACTTCCTATGGTTCTGCCTTTTTATGTAGGTCCATTGAACGTTCTTGTTACATTTATTCTTAGAATAACGTTAAACTATGTAGTGTAAATAAAATAACAATTGTTGGGAAATTATTAGAAAAAAATAGACAGAACCAAAATGAAATGAAATACGTGGTATTGGGCCCACGGTAACAATTATCCCTCTCTTATGTTACCAGCTCTTCTCTTTTCATTTCATAGTGTGATATAAATTTGTTTACCAATATCGGGTGTGACTCGTACAAGCATTGCTTTGAGTCGAAATGTTCATGTTAATTGTTTCGTTTGTTCATTTATTTAAAAATATCAAAGATAACTCTAGAGCAAATGACGAATGCGATAGATTACTTAACTGTGGATTGAATTGGAACTATTATCCTAAGCCAGGGTTCCCACCGTCAGTGTTATTTCTAATTTACGCTACAGCGCAATTTCGGTATTCTCAGTCAGAATTGAACATATTTTCGTCCATTTTACAACATAATTTTAATACTGTTGATTGTCTGGTTCTTTCCTTTTTTTATCACTAATGCTTAATCTGTCAGAAAAGAAAAGGCGTCGTAAGTAAAATCGTAAGAGATCTTGAGCTTTGAGAGCTGTCTATGTTACTTTTGAGTGGTTCTGGCTTTCTTATTCTTGGACATAACCTCCTGGGATGAATAGGTCCAAGATGAATATCGTCAATTACAGCCAAATGAGTGTGACAGAGGGAAGAAAACAAACATAAATAAGAGAGTTTTCAATGGAAGACAACAAATGTATGGGCGCGAGGCGCAGACGCAAGTCTTTTTGGATAAAAATAGTATTTCCTCAGTATTTTTTGGGGCGAGCTTCAGTAGTTACAATTTTGTTTTGTGACAACCTTGGCTTACAGTAAATTATAAATTATTATGTAAAATATGAAAATTATGAGCAACAAAAAAGGCGTTTCTGGAAAAAATAAAGTTTTAATTACATAGAAAATGATAACTATCTAAACGAAAAACCCAAGGTATCGAAGTCAATATTTTGTCTTCAAAATTGTTTGTCTTGGTCAAAATTTATTAGTGGGGCAAATGTTAATTATTTTGGTAAATGTTTAATACTGACAGAATGAAGATAATAGTATAGAGGATGCATGTCTCTCCAAGCGAGCACACATCCCCTTTCATGTGTGACATAAGGTAGCATTAAAATTCTAAATAGCATCCACTTGAAAATATTAAATATTTGGAATCTAGTGTATTTTCTGTGAAAAAGTTAGAAGAAAGCAGCTTGACTTTTGCTGCCTATCATGAATACTTTCATATTTACGCCATATATATATATATATATATATATATATATATATATATATATATATATATATATATATATATATTACTTTGAAAGACCAAAACTGATGAATGTCCAACATAAATCTTTTTTTTCTCCTTGGATTTAGTCAAACAAATAAATTTTCAAATGGGGATAAATCCATTTATTTAGACAGTGAAAAAAAACAAAACATATGCAAAAAAAGTCCAGATTTTTTTATCACATATGCAGCGATCGTCATCAGTAGTATTACTAAAATAATATAATTGAAACTAGCATTTTTATACACATTACTTTTTGTGTATAAAATGCTCGCGCCGAAAACTGGCGGCGCGCCGCCAAAAATCTTATAGTGCGCCGCCGCCGGAAATTTTCAGCGCCGAATTATTTTCTGAGATTATTGAGAGGCAAATATAATGCAAAATCTACTATCTAACGGTAAATGCAAAAATTTTAGATCCTCTCAAAACTATTTTTTTGAATCTACTCGTCAACTATGGACTTTAGATTATCATTCACTTGTTTCTGTCCTCTTTGCTACAATGTAATATTTTCTAATTAAAATGAGCTTCGACTAGCCATGATATTCCTCGAATACCTTATCTAAAAATGTTTAACTGTGTGCAAAAATGTAGCTATTCTACAAAGGCCAATTCTACACCTGATCTACCAAATATGCTGTCAATATTTTACAAATATTCTACACTTATAATACAATTCGCAAATTCCCTACTCGAAGATAATGATTCTATTTATCTATGGCTTTTCAAAGGAACATCACGAGTCCTTCTACTATTGGACCTTAGGATAATATTCAAAAATCAATAGTTAAAAGTGCCAAGGACAAGCAGGACATTAGTCCATGGCCTACCAAGATTACACTTCGTCAAAACGTGTCAAATTACACAATTTAATCAGATGAAAAGTACGCTAGTATACGAAAAATTTCTATAGTTTCCATAGGTTTCAAAAGTAAGAGTTTCAACTGGGAAGAAAAAGTCTATGGCAACTAAACTCTGGAAACCAATAAATCTATTCACCATGGAAAATGTTTCTATGAAAGTATTTCATTTTACTGCAAAACTAAAGTTTATGTCACCAAAGATTATAATTGAGCCAGACAGAAGCCATCTCAATTAAATCAAAAAGTAAACAAAGCAGAAAATTAAAAAAGAATTCACGTTGCTGATTGGGATTTTTATGTACCAATTATCTAATGAAAAAATTGCTCGGTATATTTTGGTATTTGACCTTTTTTTGGTGAGATAGTGTATTGAAGCGCATTTCAGTATGTACTTAATCAAATTTGGCTACATAAAATGCTTTGGTATACCATGATAAAAACTTTTTGTTAATTTTTGGTAGTAACCCTTATGAGTGAAATACCCTCCTGAACGTACAATGTTAACAGAAATCAAGATTTTTTTTTACAACAAAATGTTAAAACCTAAAGTGAAATTACCTGATTTGGCTACTGAAGAGCTCATTCCACTTCTCAAATACGTCTAACACAACAAAATGTTTGCGTATATTTGTATATGGTAGATCCCTTCAAGTAACACGAGCAAAAATAATATAGATTTGAGCTTAATCTTACTCTCAAGTTCCTTTTTTCATTTGAAAGATATTGAACATCTCGCGAATCAAATATCTACAGCATCAAAGAAATTACGGTGCATGATAAATATAAATGACTGGTTTTATTATGCACATTAGCATTACTGTGATTAAAAAAAAAAAAAAAAAAAAAAAAAAAAAAAAAAAAAAACTATCTAATGATTGATTTGACTTAAAGAGGGAGATTTAGGTTTCAGATTTCACCAACAAATTTTGGAACACCTTCAAACATCTGAACATATCAAATTGCAGGAAATTGGACAACAGAGAGAAAGTCTATTTGTCTTGGTGAAGCAAGAAAAAAAATTAATAGCACTTGCGTTTCGGAGTCAATGCCCTCGCATGAGTTTACAAAGAGCCATATATCTCCCATCTATTTCCTCCTCAACTCAACTACTTTGTATGGAAGGCATGGTCGTAATGACTCGGGAGAGGCTTATTCGGTCGGAAACTAAGGTTCTAGAATTTTTTTTTAAGTACCAAGGAGATTAGGGGGCAACCAACCCCCTTCCAAACTCTTTTTGTCCCATACATTTGCATAGCCCATGGTATCAAATTGATTTTTATACACCTATTTGACCACACGGTTTGACAGTTCTAATAAGTATGCCTCCAGAGTCAACCCCAGCCTCTGAATCACAAGTGGCAATTTTCAAGTGGAAAAGACAGGCATTTTTGGGTAAGGTTATTCGATCAGCTTATAACTCGTAGGGATTCTTCGTTAGGTCAAGAGTTCCCAGAGTTTCCCATGAATACATTCCCGAAAAAAGACATATACCAGAGTATATAAAAAGAATGCATGTTCAACCGAGCTTGCAAAATCAGTAATCTACAATGTCTCAGGAGTGGCTTAGGGGATTGAGTTGAAACTTTCAGGGAGTAATGGGAGGAGGACCAAGTTAATCCTAAATTTTGACTCGGGAGAGGGACTTGTTCTTGGCCTTCAATTCACCTATAAATGAAAAGCCACTCCTATGCATTGCCAGATGATCCAAAAAGCATACCTAAAAATTTCCTAAGGACAGGCTGAAGGATGAAGAGAGAGAGAGAGAGAGAGAGAGAGAGAGAGAGAGAGAGAGAGAGAGAGAGAGAGAGAGAGAGAGAGAGAGAAAAGAGAGAGAGAGAGAGAGAGAGAGAGAGAGAGAGAGAGAGAGAGAGAGAGAGAGAGAGAGAGAGAGAGAGAGAGGAAAGCGAGGAGAGCGAGAGAGAGAGAGAGAGAGAGAGAGAGAGTTATTTTTAAGTGGATCCCTTCTTTTTTCACAGATCTTTCTCAAATACTTTGAGAACAGTGAACTATAAAAAAAAGAAAAAAAAAGAAAAAAAGAAAAAAAAGAAAAAAGAAAAAAAAGAATCAGTGGTCTAAGGAATTCAATTAGTTTTGAGTTGAGTCAAATTTCCAGTTGAAAAAGGATTTCCTATCTACTTTACAAGAAAGAAAATCAGGAAATTAAATCACTTTCCAAGCCAAGCTTAACTTGAATCAGAATCTAAAAGGGGGAGAAGGAGACAGAATGGAGAATGATGTTTGATGAAACTCTTTTGCTCTTAGCTTATCTCTTTAGTAAAGTATTCCCTCTCAACATAGTATACAAAGAGAATTTGAAATTGTAAAAGGATTTTAGGTAATTTTATGCTGAGTTTGACATTGCTGCATACGGCTCTACATGAAGTCAGTTTGAGAGGAGGTTTCACTAATTTTATGGAAGGGGACTAACTAAATAGCAGTTCGATGTTCCTTATAAATAGCCATATCAATAGGCTATAATGGCCTACACAAAATGGCAAAAAGTCATCCCTAAAACGAAACAATTTTTCTACCATTGTGATATTATTCCGGGGGAGCAGAGCCCCATGCAGAATGTCCAATTTTTTACAATTACCCTTAAATATTGCTATATTTTTTCATTTTTCACCTGTTTTGCCCCTTTTCCTCAATAGATTTCCAGTTTAAGCGTCCCACTGTCAGTTTATTCTTCCAATATACGAGCAGGCACAATACAACAAAAGTTTTGCTCATAATCACTAGCAAGATGTTTTATGGAGAATAATTTTGAGAAGGTACGGAGGGTCTAAATTATTGTTTGAATTCAGTTAAACTGAAATCTTGAAAAGAAAAGCACCCGAAAACAAATTCAAAGCTGTTTTGTTTTGAAATCCTAAGTCTCAAATTTAGAGTCGGAACACATGCACAAGTTCAGTTCAAACGGAGAGAAAAAAAAAGCTTACCACAACTTCAGGCAAATCATTAGGGTCAAATCCAAATGCTTTCGGCTGGGTAGGTGGAGGTCTACATGTTAATTGGTTCCTCGATAAAGAAGTTACGTTACACCGTTCAACACCAATTAAAACTTGGACGTCTGATTCCTGACCAGCTCGGTCTAAATGCTGACCCTAAATTTCGAAAATAAACAACGATAAAATAAGTGAAAAGATATAAAAATGCACATAAATAAACAAATATGACTAACAAAGTAGCCTATCACTCTTCGGACATGTTAAACTCATATCCTCAATTTCACAGGATATATCTATCAGCGTATACATCGTTAAAGAAAAAGTCGTACCAACTACTCTGCACAAAACCTTTTAATGAATAGGGCTGAGTGCTTTACGTGAGGGTTTCCGAAACTCAATTGGCATCACACCAGAGCGTTCCGAATAAGAGTAGTAAGTTAAGCCGAATTAGCACCAGCTTCTGCCTTGGTTGCCAGTAATAAGTCACCATAGTGTTTCCTTGAAGCTCTAACTGCTCTTTTATGTCCAAAGCATATCCCAAATGTATCCAAAATAAAGCGCACGAAATTACGCTGATATTCCTACTGCTCACGATGTAAAACCTTCAATAATATAATTTCAGATTTGAGATTGAAGTATTTAGGAGATGGGGAAGTGTTTTTTCCTGTGATCCTTAAATCTTCATCCCGGGAGACGATTATAACAGTGACTGGATTTATAAAAGACGGTTTAAAAAGATGTAATAATGGGTTTAAGGTTTTTATTTGTTGTTAGTAGTTATACCCTTTATTTAAGTGTAAGTTGGCTGTTGTCTTATATAATCATTGTAATGTTTGTGTATGGCCTAGCGGCTGAATAACTTTATCTATCTATCTATCTATAATCAACAGAAATAATTACTGATACAAAAGTCCTCATATCTTAAACGTTTTCATAGTTGAACATTTTAGGTTACGGCTCTAGTATTTTTACACTAATTCGAAAAAGATGACTGTTTAAACCTTTAAACAATAATGTTTAAATAATGTAACTCTCTGAAACTGGTTAAACCTTTCCTCACCATCTGATCTTTGCAGGTTCCCTGCCTTGCCCGCAAGACTAGGTCTACAAAAGATATCATGAACTTCCCGGTAAAAAGCTGAAATTAATGGAAGAGGAAAGTCAATAACTGAAATATCCTAGAATCAGAGGTCAATACGATAAGTCCTTTGTGTCAAACCTCCAAGATCCGTGGACTGCACTTAAATAGGGCAAAATAGAAAAACAGGCTAAAGTTAGGAAAGCGTTAAAGATAATTTCTAAAGACCGAGGACAGAGAACGAGCGAGGGCTCTCTAACAAGGGAAATGCAATCAATAAATTTAGTAACATTTTCCTCCATGCAATATTGTTGTATGATATTTTACTTAATTATAAGCTATAGATGGACTAGTGATGTTGAACATTTTATTTTAAAATTTAGTCCCCCATTTAAGAATCAAAATCAAGTAGTTGCGGGCATCAAGCCATAGCTAATTGCAGAAAAAGCCATGATAGATAGTCCGAGTGAGTGAGAGGCAAAATCTGGCATAAGCCCTGTTTAGGATTGTATAAAAATGATGTCATTTCACTTGTTGATAGATAAGTCTATCATTCATCCGTCCATACATCATTCCCTAGGGCAGAACTAATGTAGATAGTCATAGAACCAAGGGGTGAGAGACCGGATTGAGTTTGGGTTGACGCACGAAAGACAATGTCCACTGCACTTGTATGCAAAATGGGGGACAGAATTTGTTTTTCCCACTGTAAAACACGGCCATCCGCAATTTAAACCTAAATCTACCCTTACGATAATACCGAATGTTCCCTTTTGAAAATAACATGAATAGAATGGAAATTTTGACAGCTGACATCACTTTCACCAACAAGAGTCGGCCTGACTTACCACATAATTGAACGAGTCTTTGATTCGGATAGCAAGTCCCTCAAACTAATTGGGCCTAGATCGTTGTCAGTGATATTATGTTCCGAAACTAGACTCAATCTGAGCAAGCTCGTATTGAGCAACTCTAAGGAGGAGAGAACGAGGTCGTTATTTGCACGAACGGTGACGATTTTTGCTAATTTTGCTTAAACATTTCTTTCGCTGTTTTTAAGGATCCTCAAATTATGCAACGCAAAAAGGTCTTCAGAATCCTGTCAGAAGGCATATATTAGCAACGAAAGGCACCACTGCCCTTTTATATGGTACATTCATTGCGGTTTATCTAATAATCTTTTACTATCATTATTGTTATTTTCAAAATGACAACGTTTAATGAACTTTTCTACAATCTACTTAATGATAAAAAGTTTTAAAATTAGTATTTTAGTTGTCCCTAAAATGTGGCATTTTGGATTTATGAACACAAAGGGTGACAGCGGCAGGTGGTCAGTGAATGCTGTCCAAAAAAGTGTAAAGTCTAGTGAAGTCAGTCTATACAAGGCTCGTGGCAGGCACGTAAACGGGAAGTCATTTCGGAGGGACAGGGGGAATTCACGCAGGATGAATTCAAAAGTCGCAAAAAAGGGAAGTATATGAAACGTACAAGGAACTGGAGTAGTCGTAAAAATCTTAATATTTCGGTTTGAGCGACCAAACACCAGGGGTGGGTTCCTGGCTCCAAGGAGCAACTTGTCGCGATATGCAAGGGCGAATCTCCAGCATTTTTATTGGGGGAGGGGGGGAAGAGGGGTCCATATCTGGATAGTAAAAGGGCATGGTATGTTTAATATTTTTTCTCCACATTATTGGGGGGGGGGGCAGCTGACCCCCCTCCCCCCCTTTGCTATCCCCAAACGACGCCCCTGGCGATATGTATAACAATTTCCCTGCAAAAGCTGGAAAAAAACAAAACCAACGACAGGATTTGGTGCATTGCTGCTATAAAAGAAGACCATATATTTTTGGAGCCCTTTGGTAACTGCTGAAATGTCTCAGCGAATACAAAGACCAAAGCTCACGTCAAAGAGACACTGACGCAAATTCAGTTTCAGCTATATTAAGGTGTAGGTATTTTGAAAATAAAAGTATGACTTAATCCACTTTGACAAAAAACAACTTAATAAGGATCTTAAGGGCAAAACCGATACATTATACGGTACTAGGTTTTACATATATCTCGTCAATATCAAAATTTGTTTCCCGTCATTTTTAAAATATAGGCTTATGTTCGTGAAATTAAAAAAAAAGAAGAGAATAATTACGCACAATAACCAGTATAAGACATATTAATTACGTTTTTGTCCAACCATAGGAAAAACTGCCAAAGAATATCAGATTTCTTATTTATTTTGCCAACTTTGCAAGGAATTTTTATGGGATAGGTTCTGTTCCACTAGCAGCGGAACCAGAATAATGACATTTATTGCAGACTCAAGCACAAAAAAGGAACAAAAATGACAGAAAAAGAACATCAATTACAAAGAAGGTTAAATACGATTGAAACAATTAAGCCTTAAAAAGAAGGCTTTATCAAAGGGAACAGGCTGAAAATTGGCAAAAATAAACTTCACACACAGCTTCGTCATCAATTACCTGTAATTAGATCCATAGACTACTTCCCTCCAAACTGATCAGTTCTGACTGTGTATGAATAACAACTGTTGAAAAAAATGCAAAGAAAACAATATTACCCAATTATTAATTCTACAATGTCGTAGAACTTCATTTTCTAAAAAATGTATCATAAAAACAACAGGGAAACAGAAAGGGCTGCATCCCTTAGCGTTTCGGTAAATTATCGTTAGGATCCTGGGCTATAAAACCCTTCCTACTCAAAGTTTTGAAAAAAAGCTACCACCCCCTCCGATTGGGTTAGCTTTAGCTACACACACGCAGAATTAGTGTGTAAACATTTTGAATAAAACTTACATTTATCGTCAAATAATCACTTTTATAATATTTTATTTCCTCGTCAAATTTCTCATAGATGGGATCGGGATAGAGAAGGAAGGGACTGTATCCTTTATCCTTCCATAGCTTCTGGACAGCTGTTACATTGTCCATAAGGAATCCATAGTCAAGTTTCTCGGGATCGTCAGCGTTTAGCTGTTTCTGTATTTCATAAGGTATCGGCACAGCTGGGGATCGGCATTCCATACGAGTTTTAGATATGACGGTACAGCTCTACAAGAAAAAAAGAAGTGAAATTAATGTTAAAACTATTTTTGCCAATGGGTTCAAATTTGGGTACGATAATGTTATGTTCTGGAGAAGAAAAACCAAACAAAAAAACATATAATTCATATAATGAACATTTTCATTATATTGTTCATATTTGTTCATATTTGTTCATTATGTTCAATGAACATTTTCATTATAATGTTCATATAGTGAAAATTTGTTCATATAATGAACATTTTACACTTTCCTTCTTTTCTAAATTCTTATTACCTTTAAATAAACAATTAACTTTGTTACATATTTCCAATATATTAAACAGGAAACTCGATTATAAACTCAATGTAAAAGTAAAGGGCCACTTTATATTTTCAAGCTTTATTCTCATAGATAAACGATAGTTATGGCTTTAAACTTATATCTGTCAAATTTTAATTTAAAAGAAAACAACTTTATTTTTATTTATTTGAAATTATTGCCATTTCTGTTGGGGTGCATTTCATTTTAGCAAAGTTACAGAATGTCAAATTTTAATTTAAAAGAAAACAACTTATTTTATTTATTTATATTAAACAGCAAACTCGATTAAAAAACTTAATGGAAAAGTAAAGGGCCACTTTATATTTTCAAGCTTTATTCTCATAGATAAACGATAGTTATGGCTTTAAACTTATATCTGTCAAATTTTAATTTAAAAGAAAACAAATTTATTTTATTTGTTTGAAATTATCGCCATTTCTGTTGGGGGCATTTTATTCTAGCAAATTTACAGAAGGTTATAAAATGGTTAAGGTTCAATCCGTCAACTTCGTAAACTTGTTCCAATCCAACAAAAATCATCCAACAGAAGGTGTCTAGGACATAAAAAGAAGTAGACTTAAAAGAAGAAAAGAAAAGAAGAAAAAGTCAAGACAAGAGAGATGGTTGAAGAAACAAAAAAAGAATAAATGAGTGTAAGCACATGCAACAAGGACAGATGGCCAGTTGCCATTCCTTGAAAAATGAAAAGACAATTTCACAATATTTTTAAAAAATGTAAATTTACGAAATCTATACTTATTCTTTCCATAAGATAGAAGAGTTTAAAAGGTCCCCTAAGTCGAGAAAAACAATAAATACAAGGATGTACAGAAGTTGGGATAGCTCCAATATATGCAATACTTGTACACTACAAGAAAAAAAAAAAAAAATGAAACCGTGATATTTTTCAGGCGTTCATTTTTATATATATATAAAAAAAAAAAAAAAAAAAAAAAAAAAAAAAAAAAAAAAAAAAAAAAAAAAAAAAAATTAGTACACAAAAGAAAGAACTGAAATAACTTATGAACGTAACGAAGGGGTTACGTTCGCCTAAAAGTGCAAGAAAAGTCTTTTTAATAGTATTATTTTGGGGTGCAATATGGTTTGAAAAATTGCACCCCAACATTTTGGGGTGCAATGGGGTGCAATAAAGGTTTGGAAAAGAAGGACACGACTACTATTGGGCAATACACTATTCACTTTTTTCACTTGCCCTCTTTAGAAAATGGACAGTCTTGCACCCACTTGGTAAAATGGACAGTCTTGCACCCACTTGGTAAATATGCAGTATACCAACCCATGATCCATCGAAAAAAAAAATGTAAGTGGGGAGTCTATGTACAGTGTAGAAGTGAAAGACCGAAAACATTACGCAGAGAGTTTGAAAGACTAGACCAGTCATTTTCTTTTCTGTTTGCCAAGTTCTTACCTCAAATTAAGAAATAGTTATTTTTGTTATTATCCGGTATCATTTCCTAGTCAACATTTGGGTTTCCTAAAGTTTACAAGATTGCCTCAAGATATGCACAAATTCTGAAAAAAAATCTTCATATGTCCAACTTTCACAATTAATTTTTTTTTATTACCAATGACCATTATTCAGTCATAATGGCAACGCTAGGGTAATAAAAGGCAGAACATTGACCATTATCTCTCATTAATCTAAAGCTACCTGGGGTTACCAAAAATATTGCCCACAGACAACTAAGACATCTAAAGGTTATAAGACTGCGTCAATTCTTCATTATTACGACACAATCTACCTATTAGTTAATCTGATAATGGGCCAGGCACGTACAGAGATTTTTACTTCCAGGGAGGGGGGGGGGTTGATTGCGAAAAAACGAAGAATAAAACAAACTAAAAACTGCATGACATAGAAAAACCTTAATATTTCGGGTGATAGGGGCAGGACACTGTATTAGTACGTAAAAGAAACTGGTATTTTAAACACTCCCAAATTTCTTTTCTATGATTTCTTTAATTGTATACAGTTTATTTTCTTATTCTTTTACTGGGGAATCCCACAAATTTATGAGATCCATTATTTAGCCACCTGTTATTTCAGTTGATAGTTGCCTTAGGGCTCCCTTTTTTAAAACTAACTTTTCAATGACTAAATTAATCGAAGTCCGTAAAGCAAGCCAGGGAAAAAATAATGAAGGGTATGACATTGCTGGTTTTGATTTTAATGTGCCAATTGCCTGGTAGGGAAATATCCCAGATTTGTACGCACTTTCTTATGTGTTTAAATCTTTCTCAGGATGGATTAAGTCAAACTAGCTTCTAAAATATCATTTAGGTAGATTTTTATGCAATCACTCACACAAACAAAACAAAAAAAAGTTTCCAACTGTTAGTTTTCAAAGAGCAAAACGGATTGTTTTGGGTACCGGACTGACTGACCATATCTCAAACAATAAGATGTACACAAAATATGGTTAAATCCCGCTTTCTAGGGTTATAATGAGACAAAGGATAAGATGGCTGGGACACGTTCCGCGGATGAAGGATGACAGATTACCAAAGAGTCTCCCTGTTGTCCAACCGTCTAGGGCCAACCGAAAAGTAGGTCGTCCCCGAATGGGATAGGAGGACGTCGAAAGGAAAGATTTAAGGGAAATAGGAACTTCTTGGCAGGGTGTAAAGAGGGAGGCTTTGAATAGATTGGAATGGAGGAGGAGCATACGTAGCTGTGTTAGCCTTAGGCGGCTTGGTGCTGCAACGAGTTGTTAGTAGTAGTATTAGTAGTAATATGTAATCTTGTTTCAAATTGTGATTTTTGTCTTCAGCTGTATCAACACGCATACGATGTTCTAGTCCATTAACGTCTCTTTTTTTTAGCGAATTAAGCATGTTTTATTACAGCATTCAACTAAAAAATCAAAAAGGCTTGAATCAATAATTTGAAGGTAAAGCAAATAAAATTTTAATAACTTACACTAGAGAACTTCATATGATGATATTCCACATACATCCGAGGATCTTGTATGTAATCAAAATGATTTCCAGTTACTGATATCGTAATTCCTCCGGAAGGAATGCCCTTTGGTATTCGAAGCTGGAAAACATTCTCATATTAATTAATTATCCAGAATTCATTTTAATAAAACACACTTTGTGAAGATGAGAACTAAATTTTCATCTTCTCAACTTACAAAGTCAAACTGGCAAATACGAACAACAGTAAAGGAAGTTGACAACAGATTAAGGAAAAGGAATGCAAATTGGAACGGTGTCTAGTATATGTGAAGTTAAGAGTTTTTATTTTCTGAAGAAGAAAAAGAAGAACTTTTTGATGAAAACAAAAACGGATATGATAGTAAACTTTCACGATAAATCAACATAAAGATGCTGTTCTGTAAAATTCGACTAAGCGCGAACCCCCCGGCCCCTACCCTTTCTTGAATAGTTTCTTCATTTTGTAATAATGACTAAGTGAGCGTGTTCAAAAGAATTTTAACTCCACACTAAAATTATTCAACAGAGCTAAAAAAAAACAATGTTTTTTTGTTCGACCATTTTTAGGAAACCCACAAGGAATAGAAATTTGGTTCCTATTGCAGTGCCCTTATTATAGCCTTTTTCAGGCGAAGTTGGTGAAGTCCTGTCAGAACTGAAGACCAATCAATGCATGTCTTGATAGGGTGTGACCAACACCATCCTACTTAAGTACAACTTGATTGCCAAGTAATTTTCAGATCACAAGGCTAACTACGGCTAACAAAGGCAAATGAGGCAAATGGAGAGGCGGCCTCCGAGTATCATATATCCTAAAAGACTGAAAACCATCTTTAGAGGTGGTACTCTAAAGACAGTATAATTTAAGACAACACATATTAAGGCGATAAGAAACCTTTTTTGTGAGAATTATTTTGCGAGCCTTAGCGTCGGATGACCATCTCAAAGACAAAGGGTCCATTAGCGAGATCTCCTAGGGGACTAGCTATCATTGAAAGCTATCGAAGATTTGCTTTTGAACGTGAAATTTGACTAAAAAAGTGAACTTTTTCCCTTTTGTCGGTGATTTTGTCAATCAGAACGGGTGGTACCACTGGGGACTCCCAAAGCGGCCAAATGGTAATTCCTTTGAACTAGTTTTTAGCATCTTTAGAGCAGGTGTACTAGGACTG
The DNA here is from genome assembly GCA_027921565.1 of Artemia sinica. Lineage (NCBI taxonomy): Eukaryota > Metazoa > Arthropoda > Branchiopoda > Anostraca > Artemiidae > Artemia > Artemia sinica. The sequence goes on from CM051272.1 coordinate 20,841,020, forward strand.
CCCTTTCGGACCTTTTTGAGGGACTGCCCTTTCCTGAACTTAAAAAAAAATCGCCAGCACAAAAGGGGGGAATTTAAATGGTTTTCCAAGCTCTGCATGTTATGGTAAGACAGCCTAATTAATTAAAAAATTCTTTTTTAGACAATTCTCTAAGGTATCGTATGGCCTTAAGGGTCAAATTAAAAAAAAGAAACATAATACCCGCCTTACATATTCATTTTCATGTATTCTTTGAACAGTTTAGATTTTTACACCAATAAACTTTAACACTGGCTTAATAAAATTTGTAATTTTTTTTGTGGAATATTGTCCCTAAAACTTGGTTTTGGGGATAATTTAGTATTAAATGACCATTATTTAGTCATTCTGATAAGTAAAGTATATTTTTGAAATTTGCTTCTTTTTTAGGTTAAAAAAAGGTTAAAAGAGAGAGAGAGAGAGAGAGAGAGAGAGAGAGAGAGAGAGAGAGAGAGAGAGAGAGAGAGAGAGAGAGAGAGAGAGAGAGAGAGAGGGAGGGAGGGAGAGAGGGAGAGAGGGAGATAGAGAGAGAGAGAGAGAGAGAGAGAGAGAGAGAGAGAGAGAGAGAGAGAGAGAGAGAGAGAGAGAGAGAGAGAGAGAGAGAGAGAGAGAGTTACTTAACCAGTTAAGGAAATTGGTTGCCTTTCTCCTTGCTTTATTTTGTGATAACTATTGTTCAATAAATATGCATCAATACAATTAATATTGTAGTCTCAGGGTAAAGAATCTTACCGAATTAATCACGCCCGACTCTGCATATTCTACAGTCGGGTCTTCAACATATTCGAAAAGCTCTTTTTGTAGGAGTCTTTCCCCTTTGTCAAACTTCATCTTAAGCTCTCCTTTTTGAAGCGTTGGAGCTCGACTAGTTCTACATTCAGCGTGAGAAGAGTTTGCACTGAAATAGAAATGAACTATAAGATATCACTGAAATTATAAATCTCGAAAAGGATACATATCCCTCTGTAATTAGATTAGGCCTATATATCCATTTAAGTCAATCACACAGACAAAAATTATACTTCTGAAGTAGTATGACTTAAATGAACCAAGAGCAAGTGGCATTTACTGTAACATTTTATGAAATTGAACATACCTTATTTAGTCCATATGCATTTCTTGGGGGGCTACCCCCTCCTGCCCCCAATGATTCGGTCAGCCAATAAAAAAAAAGTAGAAAAATCTTTTTTCAAATATTTTGGCTACTATCACTTCTAATCTCACATACAGAAGGCATACAAACAGGAAAACTTTGGAGAGATGACCCCTCCAAAAGAACTTTCCTGTTACTGAAAGTTGTTTTATAAACACTATAGAAAAGTTTGTCTTTCGGCAATTTACTATGTTAAAGTGCACATTTTTATATTTATTGATCTTAGTAACTTTTTTTTTATAAATACAGATTATTTCAACAAGTACATAATTTCCAAATTTCCACACAAATATTTGTTCCATTTTCTTGGTAAATAGGCATGTGTCTGTTTTCCTCCATTGAACCTCCTAAAACACAAGGGGCCAAATAAAATAAAAGGGTTTTCTGGCTTTAGAATTATCTCTCATGTTAAGCTTTTACCTTAATAAGGGGGGGGGGGGAGGATTAAAATGTTTGACCGAGAAGGGAGAATCTGAGAGTGGAATAAAATGTTTTTTTTTTAGTTCGAATACCCTTATTATTTCACACCTATTACATTTTCTCTGAGTTTTCTTGAGAAGGGGTGGGTGTACTCAGACTTCCTACTTCAAAACTCAAAACAGGAAACTAGAAAGTGTTTCCAAAGGGGGTCTTTAGAGCTACGTAAAACATATTTTAGATAAAATACACAAAAAATGTAACCAAGCTAAAAGGTCTATTTGTAAGTGTTCAGGAGGAATTTTACGGTTTAAGCATTTCCTTCAACTATTCACTTGTATAATAGGGAGTTTTTGGAATGAACTAGAATTCTAAAATTTTGGCTATGAAGATGACATAAAAGGTTGTCTAGTTGTCTATTCCTTATTCCAAAGTTGATCATAAGGAATTCAGATGAAAATAAAATAGGATACTTTCCCCAGCAACAGAGTCGAGTGTGGAGCTGTCCAATCATCACAACAGCCTTTTATCATTTTCTTTTCCCACAAATTCCTAAGCTCAGAAGGAAAGCAAATATTCAGTGCTCAAAGGAGGGATTTGAGGAAGTTTAAAACATGCACTGACACTTTTTATTGGCCAGAAAAGGATATATTTTTATGAGAAAACAAAACAAATTTTCTCAATGGAACTACTATGTTATGAAGGCAATAAAACTTGCTTAAGTTGCCAACCATTTTTGCCAACTAGATTAATAGAAAATTCATGTCCAAGATATAGGAAGAATGTATGATTGGAAAAAGTACCAACTGAATATTTAAGCAAAATATAGATATCACATAAAAATCTGAGTAGAAATAAATTTTCAATTAACATAAGCATTATGCTTTGCATCAACAATAAAGATACAACAGCAAAATAAAAAACATATAAGGGGAATGGATCACACTATTTCCTTTTAGCATACTGAATTGAATATGGAAAAAATAAGGAGTTGTGTCGACAGCTCCTTTATGAATAGCGGGAGAGAGTGAATCCAGATGGGAGCGGTGAGGGGATTACAATCAACTGGATAGACGCCTTCGTATCAGAAATTTTCGACATGTATCGACCCTTTTGCACCCAAAGTTTCGTATTGATACTTAAAAATTAGGCGGCTTTAGCCTCCCGTCCAAACACTTGCGCAGTTCTTTTTTCGGGGGAGGGGGGGGGGGCAGAACTTGGAAAAAAGTTCTAGAAACTAACGATTTATGTAGAAAATATGATAAATTATAAGAAGAATTGCTAAACCTTAAGATTCAGGGGGGAAACAAAGTCCCCTCCCCTCACCGGTCTACATATTTACTCTAGCCACCCCTTTGTCCCTGTTGTCAATATATTGTTAATATGACAATAACTCGAGCTAGATATTTAGGAACTAACGAAAATATTCCAAACATAAAGGCAAAATATATCTAACTAAACTATCTGGAAACTAAGCTTATTCAAAAAGAACTTTTCGAGGCAAAAAAGGAGGCAGTGATAAAGATGGAGGAAGTGACAATAAGGAGGAAGTGACAACAAAACATTTTAGTATGAACTTTGTCAGACTGCTTTCTCAAGAAATTATTTGGTACTGTATGTCTAACAGTATTTTTTCTCTTGTATTTTTTCTAATATATAGGGTAGATTTGTCGAGATTACTGGTTAGGTTCACTCCCTTCAATACTTTTTTTTCTCACTCCCTATATATATTTATTTTAGAGTTATTTTATTTACTTGTATTTTACCTGTTTATATTTTTGTATCTGGAATTATGTGACAGGTTATAATATAGAAATGTGTTATTTATTATAAATGTGTTGTATATGTATTATAATTGCAGTATGATAAAGCGTAAAAGTATTATTTTGATTCTCGTTTTTCAACGCAGGCAACTGCTGCAGGTGAACAACCCTATACCAATAACAAGAAGTGATACATATACGAATTCAGTGAATATTGACTGGACACCCAAGCAAGCTAGTGATTACACAAGGCACAAAAAAATCAAGTTAGGCGTCAAACCCCAAACACCAACAAACAACGGCAACAGTGTTTTTTATTTATTTAATTATTAGTTTGTAATTTTAAGTAATTAAACAAGTTCTAAAAGTGAAAAAAAATTCAACTTTAGAAAGTGGAGCCGGTCGGTTGTGGCTTGGAAAAGGCGCAATCTGGTGTTGTTCCCAATAAGTTGTATCTCCACTTTCGTGGTAAGTACTTTCTTTATTTTTGCCAACGCATGAAAAAGGAGCAGAAACAGAAACAGAATAGAGCTCGACCAAAGAAAGAGATGAAGTGACTTCATGAACTAATAAATAAAAGAAATGAGTTGAGGACATGCATAGAGCAAAACTGGATCCAAAAATAACAAAACTGAATTCATAAGCCCAAATCTGAATCCGAAAATATTCAGCTACATTCCACAATGATAATTACTATCCATAAACGATGACAGGTAGGCCTACTACGAAATAACGGAAAAGCTCGAAACACGAATCCCTATAATTTTTGTGGGTTCTTGAAACAAATGCGTATTTACTACTACTACTACTAACAACTCATCGCAGCACCAAGCCGCCTGAGGCCAACACAGCTACGCACGCTCCTCCTCCACCCCAATCTATTCAAAGCCTCCCTTTTTACACCCGCCCACGAAGTTCCCATTTCCTTTAAATCTTTCTTTATGACGTCCTCCCACCCCAGACGGGGACGACCTGCTTTCCGTTTAGCCCTAGATGGTTGGCCGAAAAGAACAATCTTCGGCAATCTGTCATCCTTCATCCGCACAACATGCCCTAACCACATCAACCTTTCTTTCATTATAGACCTAGAAAGCGGTATTGAACCACATTTTTCGTATAGCCTATTGTTTGAAATACGGTCAGTCAGCCGGGTACCCAGAACAATCCTTAAGCAATTTCTCTGGAAAACATCTAGCAAATCTTCATCCGCTTTTCGGAGCGTCCATGCTTCAGAGCCATATTTGATCACTGTCATCACTGTAGCTTCTAAGATTCTAATCTTGGTTTGTAGACTTATCTTCCTATTCTTCCACACTTTTTTTAACTGTGAAAAAACACCCTGAGCGGATTTATAACGCATTTATTAATGCGTATTTATATTCATTTATATATACATTATCCATTTATATATATTATCTATATTCATTTATATTTATTATTTATATTCATTTATATATATATTATTTATATACTATTATTTATATTCATTTATATATATTATTTATATACATGTACAGCATTACAGTACAGCACCCATCTCTAAAAAACAATGAATGAAAAATTTAAGAAAAGGGGGCCAACAGATAATAACAGAAGAAAGGGCAAAAATAAAATGATTCCTTTAAAAAATCGAAAATGCAATCTGATTGAGTTACTTGAAAAGTTACACATCCATATATCTGGAAATTTCAAGAGCTTAGTTCTTAATAAAGAAACTATATATGTTAATGCGTATTTATATTCATTTATATATATATATATATATATATATATATATATATATATATATATATATATATATATATATATATATATATATATATATTATATATATATATATATATATATATATATATATATATATTTATATACATTATCTATTCTCAGGCACAAGAGTAATCAATAAATCCTGGATATTTTTCAATGGAATTACAACTAGTCATGTATTTTCTTTTTTAATTTCTCCATGGGTTGTTTTATGGACTTGTTCAATTTAGCTTCTGAACAATTTAATTAATCTCTAATTCTAATAGAACGCTGCTACAAAAAAAGTTGGCGAGCGGTTCCAGCATGACCTATCACAGAAATATTTATCTACGAAAATATATTACATAAACCTTTGAGAAAAAGCCAGCCATTCAGAAATTAAGTTAACCGAATTTACTTTTTTCACTTCAGCATCGAAACACTCAGGTTTCAATTTACTCAATCATAGTTACAGCAATTAGAGATTCATAGTCCATCATCTTGAAAACTGTGGAAAATTCCATTTTAGCTCGGTTGGCACGACTGTCGTGTCTGGTCCTTTTTTCTTTTTTTTTCCAGGGCAGGACCTGAGGTACTTCCTGGTAGAACCAGGGTACTATCCAAAGGTATAACAGAATTATGATAAAGCTCATTTGAATGGAACCTTAAAATTCTATTACCATTATTCAGTCCCAAAAGAGGCCGCACTACATCAAAGTGCCAGTTTCTGCCACAATAACAACAAGTTTGGCCAAGTATGTCCAAAATGCTGACGAGTGAAAATTGTGAGATAGCCAATCGGCCGAAAACTATCTAAAAAGGTATACGTTAATTTATCCCTCCCCAAAATATTTAATTTTTGTTCACCATATTTTTCTATGAGCCGTTTTTCTGCTGTCCAAACAAAATCTGTTTCCTGACAATTCTACTAAACAATAAAGTTAACTTTATTGTCAAAGCTAACAAAGTTAGCTAGCAATACCTAATATTAGAGAGTTTCCCTTACAAATTGGATCGATGTTCGATGAAATTGTTGGGGAATTTGAAGGGCAATATTTAAAAACTGATTACAGCTAAGCAAATTGACTAGCGTCTATGCCATGAACACAGATAAATAATCCATAATAGCCAATAGGGTCATTATTTTGCTCTAAGATCTTACATCTTTCTGCAATTAAATCCGTTCTTTTAACTTATCTTTGTTCTAAGACCTTACAGCTCACTGATGTTAGCAAAAAGTGTGAAGGACGCCATCTTTCTGCCATATAGAACAATGATGAGAGAACTTTGATGATATACTCATCATTGATCTTAGGCCGCTGATCAGAGCAGAATGATGAAAGACGTTTGCAAAAGAACGCCATAAGATGTAAGATCTTAGTGCTAAGATTTCCTTTTTAAGCGTTCTTTGTCAAAAGATGTAAGATCTTAGCACAAAGATGAGTAAAAGAACAGCCCTAATATTTCTCAGTTTAGTTGATTTCATACAAATATCTTTAGGGACAGGCTAGTCTAGTTGGCCATACATTTTTTTCGAACTTGTGTTGTTCTGCATTTTCCACCCAAATGATGCTGTTCTGAGAATTCTCAGCAACAAATATTTTGTTACCATTTTTTTTCTATGGGATAACAGAAAAATTGGTAGCTAATATTGTTAGTAAGCTACTGGATGGCGGAAGAAAACTTTTAATTTTTGCTCTTTCGTACCCTTCAAGCAATGCTCCTGAATCGTTCTTCAGACATAGTATAACAATAAACAGGTTTAACACTCCCACTTTTTTTTTAATTTAAACAATTTTTGTGTTGCTCGCTCTACTTTTTCAAGCCATTACAAATAGTGATACTCAAGCTTATTAATTGAGATATATGTTCTTTTGAAACTAAAAAATAAGCAATAATTAATCATAAAGGATGGTGATGGAAGTAGAGCGAAGTTGAAACTTCAAACGAAAAATAATCATTGCTTCACACCCTACGCAACTGATATCTATAAACTAATGCGAATCCCTACATTTGTTGGATAATGCAAAACTAGCACTTTACTGAAAACACAAAACCCCGCATAAAAACCAAGAGTGTTGTATTAGGAGCGAAAAAGCAATTACACAGCCTGAAAAAAATGACAAACTAATCTACAAATAATCATAAACCATCCATTTCACAACTAAAGAGACATTCTTTGAACTGGGATCAACTTGCAAAAGTCGTACCAAATTAAGCAAATTTTTACCATATACAAACATCCTATTGCGCTTTACCTATCTACTGGACTGAAAATTTTATATTGTTTTTGTGTTTTCAGTAAAACGCTGATTTTGAAAAATCTCGTAAATATAGGGAAATATCATGTTGGTTTACTTACGCTATATATATATATATATATATATATATATATATATATATATATATATATATATATATATATATATATATATATATATATAATATATATATATATATATATATAATATATATACCATATGTGTGTGTGTGTTGCACAAGGTGCGAATCAATACTTTTTGTTTGTTTCAAGTTACATTTTCACTCTTTGGGTCTATATTAAAGGCTAAGTTCAAAAAAAAAAAAAAAAAAAAAAAAAAAAAAAAAAAAAAAAAAAAAAAAAAAAAAAAGAGGAAAGCAATTTCTTTCAATCAATATTTATGTGAAATCCATTGGATTATTCCATAATAAAATTCTTAATACTCAAACATAAGCACGAAAAGAAAATCGGGAGCCTCCCCCCTCTACATGATTAGTAAATTATAAGTAGTACTAGAAAGCAAAACATATCGAGAGACATGCATAAAAAAAAAGTGTGAAAAGAATTTTACATTAAAAACAACAGACAATTCGTCATATTTAATCAAATCTACCGTAGAATGAGACATACTCTCTTAGTACAGAATAGACTATTCCAAAAATTCTCGACTTTTTGAGTCAGAACATTTTGAGTCGACAAATTAAAGAGTCAGAACATTTTGAAACAAAAACACAAAAAAAATATAACAAGGAAGGCTAATTGCTGGGCCATTGGGAGGACAGAGAACTGAAACAAAGACTGCGGTATTTTAGAAAAAAAATTTGAAACAATCATTTTGAGGAATTTTCCAAATTCCATCTTATGGATTTTGAAGGTCAGTCAATATGAAAGAGTCAGAAATGACACCATCCGCAGCAGGAAACCAGTAACCCGAATATAACGCTTTCAAATACACACGCTCCCGAAACTTTGGCAGTGCGCTACGACACCCTGATGAGTGACGACAAGATATCGGAGCAAGGGCAAAAGTCTACCGTTGCCATGACGGGGGCCTTCGGTCAAGGAAGAACCAGGTTATCAACACAGTATAAATATATATACGAACAGTAGCGAAAAGTTTATCGAAACATGATACCCTTTCATCGCATGCTGTTTGGGAAGTTCCCAGACCGTCAGAACGTTTATCGTTTATCGTCGTGATGCGCTAAACAAAATGTCATTGCGCGTGCGCGAAGGCGGGGTAATGAAGAGTGGTCTAGTTTGTGTGGTTTTAAATGTGTTTAAAAATCTTCAATGGAGAGTATAGGACTCTTCGCTACTTTTCGTATATATTTATACTGTGGTTATCAACAGTCATGTCCTACTTGGAGCCATTAGGAGGAGTCATGAAACATGGTAAACACCAGGATCGAGAGTGAATGTCGAAAACCAATCTATCCATTGCGGAGAGACCCTCCTGGAGCTAAACATGCTGCCGTATTTTCAATCCCATGATGAGCCAACGTTTTGCAACGTGAAAAAAGTGAAAGTATATACAATTTTATAATAAAAAAGCTAATATTTCAAGAGTTGTAGCCTATCATTACAACACATGAACGCCTCGCGTACAACGCAACGCGTAGTTCGAATCTGGACAATGAAAGCGATTATGAGCGATAAGTCAGTTTAAGGTGAAAAATTGCACGATACGCACTTGCTAGGCACGATGAATGATGAATATATATTGTTCAAACAATTTAATACATCATTCAACTTAATCTTAGTTTATTTGTTTTTCTTCAGGCAATTTACTTCGCGAATCATATTTTCTCTTCCAAGAAACATTTCAATTATTCCAAGTTTGCCATCAGTCGTATGGGATACCCACCTAGTTCTTCCAGCTTTCTTATTCAAATTTACATAAAGAAAACCTCCTATGGAAGCACCAATGATGATAAAAATGACGAGGAGTACTCTTCATAATATTTTTCTCCCTCGGACTATTCATTTAGATCTATTTTATTTAGGGTTTCTTCTTTTGCGGAATGGACTATTCATGCCGTATAAGGCAATTTGCATTTATCACTGTGGCGATCTTACATAGAAAATGGAAAACATCTTGGAGATACAGATGATCGTGACTAAGTGTGAAACAAAGCTTGTTCAACGATGATAATAACGACGATAAAAATAATACGTAAGCACTCTTCGTGTACAGGAGAAAAGGAGTGGAATTTGATTAAAACAGTATCTAGTGAAAGTTGTGATTTTTTTTTAGAATTTCGTCGTACTCAAAGCAAAAGGGTTTATGTGACATTTTCTTATTTTACAAGAGAGCAAAAAAAAATCTTTCTCCTTTCGAAAAAACAATTTTGTCTTCGAAGATATATACCAAAGAGTATAGGTAACTTATAAGAGTGGAACCTGGCACTAGTGTCAAAAAAAAAAAAAAAAAAAAAAAAAAAAAAAAAAAAAAAAACACCATCTAGCATTTGGAGACACTTGGCATTTTTTTCAAGCTTTGTAATAGTTTTTTTTGTTAGGAACTGAGATCAGACACTTATTACTACACTACAAACTTCAGAAATTGTTATTACACTGAGAAAAATGCCAAGTGTCACCAAACGCTAGATAGCGTTGAGTTTTTTCGACAGTAGCGCCAGTTTCCACGCTTGCAAGTTACCCATACTCTTTGGATATATACAATAAAAATGCAAAATTCCAGCATATAGCTACATGATTGCTTCAACTTGGTATAACGTGAGTAATATCACACGAGGCAGGCTTTGAGCAAGAAGTATTAGTAATCAAACCATTTTTTAGAGCGACCCCAAAGGGGTCGTTCTTAATATTAATCCTTTTTTTTGGAAATAACCTTGTGGCTAGCAATATAAGTAAAAACGAACAAGACTTGACTTGGTCAAACGGGATTCTGAAATATTCAGTTATTACCGTTAGGTTTGTGCAGCGCAATAAGCATCTTCAAATCGATAATTTATAAAATACAAACGATAGTTCACCACTGGTTATCAATCCATTAAACGCAGAAGGCATTTAGCCATCATTAGTTCGCTTATTTTCGTCTACATTTTACAAAACAGAAAAAAAAGAACACGAAAACAAAACCAAACAAATAATGTGAGTTATACCCTGTTCCTAAATTAATCTCGGAAAATTAAGAAAATCTTGCAAATATTATTATTTTTAATATATTTTAACTAAAGGATCCAGGTTCTCCTCGTGTTCTACTAGGTTAAAATGTCTTAAAAAATATGGCGAAGATGAATCTATGTCATTTTGATTTCTATTTGAAAGACGCAGTATTTAGTTATGTTTTTGTTTTGTTTTTGCAGCACATCCGTTGGACTGAGGGAGTTCGGTAAGATGATTTTGTAAGCAATGCAAGGTTGGTGGTTCGGTCACCTCCTACGTATGCCGACAATCGCAGCCGAATAGTCTATGATTTCGACCTTAAAGCAAATGGCTTGTCCCGCCCGAGGGTCAGACCCCGGATAAGGTGGAAAGATAGCCACAATAAACTGCTGGAGATGCATAGCATTCAGGGATGCCATTTGTAGCACGACAGTGCTATTTTAGCACTAATTTATGATTTGTAGCACGGTATCACTGCCCAGGGTTTCTAAAATAGTGCTAAAATAGCACGAAATTGCTCTAATTAGCACTATTACAGTCAAATTTTTAACTACAGCACCGAAAATCACTGTGTAGAACGCAAATTTGGGCAATTGTAGCACTTTAGAAACTGACTGTGGTGGCAACCCTGATAGCATTGCTGTCGATGAGGTCTGACTCTTAGCAGCAGATCGGTCAGCCTGGAGGAGCAGAGTTACGAAGGTCTCTACGGCACCCCCAACACAACAGGAGCCCAAGTCAAGTAAGAGATGTTACATTAGCAAATGAAAGAAACAAGGTAGCTATCTGTTAGCCAGTACACACTCGAGAATTTGGATCTATAAAATCAGACAATAACCGGTTTATTGCCGTTTGTACACGGAGACAATTAGCTTCAGATCAGTGGAAAACTACATTGTAGCTATATTTTAATAAATATTTAGCTGGTATTTTGGTTAAGTTACATTTTGCACGCAGCCCCGCTTTAGTTAATCCCCCCCCCCCCTAATATGCAAGTTATATATATCCTATCCATCTCTAACGCGTCTCAGTTGCTTCAGCCCCATACCTGTAGATCCAAATTCTCAAGTATGTACTGGCTAACAGATAAGCACCAAAAACAAAACTAACAATATTCATTATTTTTAGCATAAGTGCACGCTTATTCCTTTCTTCTTTTCGCCTATTCCCAATTTTCTGCTCCTTTCTTTTGCGTTATACTCAATTTTCGTGGATCTGGAAGTTGAGACAATGGCGACAATGCATACAACTGAAACAAAACGAAATCAAGCAAACTTACTGAATAATTTCACAAGGTAGATCATCAATGAAGGCTTTGATGGATGATCCGGCATTCATATGCTTTCCATGAATGGCCAAGAGCGTTCCACCTGATTGGGGTCCTTTCTTCGGATGAATGCCGTATATTACTGGGTCAACAAACTCGTAGTAGGCCTGGGATTCTCCCCTAGAAGACAGAAATTAAGCTATTAAAAACAGTACAAACAAGGAGTAAAAAAAAGGTAAAAACTCATTGCCTATAGAAAAAATATAGATAGAACTACAAACACGTGTTTAGTTGAATTCATAGAACTACCAAAAGCCGAGGACGCCAGAAAAAAGACCTGTGACATAGGTGTGAAGGGATGTCATAGCAACTCGGAATTCCAAAAATAGAAAACACCCCGGGATACTCTTCAAACTTTTCGAACTGAGTCCAATTTAAACGCTTTACAAAGCGTTCATCCTTGCCTCCTTGTAAATTCACCTATGATGAAGGTTCCTGCCCTCTTTTTTTGAATAAGAATTTATAGTTCACGCACACTAAAGCACAACATTCGAACGAGGCCCCCTTCTCACACAATTCAGTTATGAAACATAATAGAATCTTTGCAAGCCAAGATTGCTCTCGTAAAAAAGCTCGTTATAATATGGATTAGAATTATTACTGCCAAAAACACAGCTGAGTCGCTTGAAGTCTAATCGATGTGGCATAAATTAGGTTTCAGTTAAGTAGCCACTCGTCTCAAATGGGAGAATTCAGCTGACCAACTAAGGGATAAGGGTTTCATCGAGCAGAAACAAAAAAGCAATGAACCAAAACAAAGATGCCGATTTCATTTCCCCAAATGCCACGAAAGACAAGATAAAACGTCGAAAGTCCTGATTAGGGATAAATCTATCTTTTTAACAAAATAAATAGTCGTCCTGTTTTAATTTCGGCGACGAATAAAAGATATTTATAGCTGTTTGAACTGTTTTCAATACTCAGACCAAGACCGTACCCAGGAGGAAGCTGCCGGGTTTGACCCCATCTAAACAAATTTGTGATGCATTTTATAAGTTTTTTTGTGCAAAACAGCCCCTGTAAACAAATACTCCCTCACCCACAAAAATCCTGGACATGCCCTTGACCACTGTAAATAGATATATACAGTAGAATCATTCCCTATATCAACCATTAGACAAAGGTGGACCGAGATGCAACTGCTCCGGAGAACATATAAACAAGCATAGACATAAGCGACATTAGATTTTTTCATGGGTAGGCACCCAGAGGAAAATAATTGGTAGGGCTGTAATAATGCAAAAGGTAATGATAACATTTGTTTAATAATGGAGAGAAAACAAAGAATGAATTTATAAGGATAATCAAGGTATAAATAAGTTTTATTTGAACAATGCCATAACGTGATGACATTTGATTAGGAAATTTGGTGCATCGCATTGATATTTTCAGTTCCATAGTTTTGTCAATTTTTTCTCAAAGGGAAATTATGTGGTCGGCATGAATGCAGACTCACAGCTAATTAAATTTAGTCACTTGCTTTTTTCACATATGTTTATTGATATTGGTTGATATTTTAATGTCTGTAGTACTGAGGAGTTCATTAAGGATATAATCAAATACTAGTTTTTAAAAATTTTGCCTCTTTGTTCAAAAAGGGAGATAATCAAATACTTAAACTACTAAAACTAAAATAATTACTTGCTAGTTTATTTTCCTGATAGGAATTTCTGTTCATTTCATGATTCTTAAATTTCACTTTGTAATATACACATGTGCGCAAAAAATGTCATATATTTTGTTCAAGGGGGAAGTCCTCCCAACCAGCTCCCAAGTTCAGGCCTTGCACTCAAGCCAAATTCGATGGACTGGTTCACAACAAGAATTTCTGTAATGTTTGACGGAAATGGAGTCACAGTCTTGCAGAAACGAAACAATACCTAGCGAAGGAGCTGTAATGTTGGATAAATGCAGGCTTGACCGCTCGTAGGCCTTTTCTGCCATAAAAGAATAAGTTTCGTCAAAAACTTCACTATCGTCTTGAATAAGCTTTGCAGCACACATCAGATACTTGTGCCAAGTGAGCAGCTTCTTAACAGCAAAACCAACGATATATGTAAAAGTATAATTCTCAAGGCTGTCAGATACTTCATTGAAGTCTTCATTCTCTTCTTCCGACAGAAGCTTATTGCTTTGGTGAGCCGTGGTAAGTTCAGTCAGCTTCACCTGTGGTATGTCACTTTTTTTTTCTGTGAAAGGAAGTCAACCAAAATATTTCCCTGGTCAGGAATTCGCTCGCAGGTGCCTGTGTTTTCGCAGCTACTATCCAACAATTAACCAACCATTATTCAGTGACTGACAAATATACACTAGATCGTTGATGGGAGATCAAATGGGAGGAGCTTTTTATACGCGCCGAGAATGTAGTAGCCAAATATTATTGAGTATGATGCTACTGGCTAATTCATCTACAGTGCCCTTGACTAAGAACAAAACATGCTGTATTCTTACAAAGAGGAACTAAAGCAGATAAAAACACCGTAATAAAACTCATCGGTTAATAATCTCACTCCATCATTTACTGAAAACGTAAGCTATTTTCGCATTTTTTTTCAATGAAAATACCAAAAAAGGCATTTTTTTACTGAGAATACCCCCCAAAAGGATATTTTACAGAATCTGGGGCGGGGAAAAACAAAACTATAGGGGCACAGGTCTCTTTCGCCTTTAATGACGTCACTGGGGGGTACATCTGAATCATATAAATATAAGGATTCTGGACTTATGTTAAAATAAATATGTCAATAATATTAAAAAACAAACTTTCCAAGATTGTTTTTTTTTGTTATTCGCGAATAAGTTTTTTTTTTGTATATTGACCAGGAATTTGGGAAACTCTGACAGTGTGCGACTGAAAGACAGACCACCTGTTTGAAAGACAGGATTTGAAAATGATACAAACCAATAGCCCGTTAGAAATGAGAAAATTTTCTAAAAAAATTTTTTTCTTTTTTTTGGCAAGCAGTTCGTCACCAAAATAACTTCGTTTCAAATTAGTACTAACACTACAATAAACAAACAAAAACAAAGAAGCTGGCCAATTTAGCAGTCGCCTATTTTCTAGCGAATAATAAATCAATTCTTAAAGGACATTCAAATCCCAAAACTACAAAAATAAGCAACAGTAGTCGTTTATATGACTTTTGTCCTCATTCTCTTTTGAAGACAAGGACCTCTTACAAAAACAAACATAAATTGTTCAACTTTATCAAAACTCATTTTCAGAACCATGGGGAACGCACATAAATTAGAGAGGAAATCCTAGCGAAAGGTACTCCCAGGATATATATAGCCTAGTGGGGGATTAAGATAGGAACAGAAAGTGTATACTTTTCAGGTTCAAAGAAATGCGCTACGTTGCATTGATATTCAAATAAAAAATTAATAGTTCCACGCTTTTCATATAACGCAGGTTATAAGGTACAGCATGGAGAAGCTCTTTCGCCATTGATGGTGATGAAAGTATTTCTTGTCAATGTACAAAATGTGCCAGAATGGAAGTAAATTATCAAATCCTTAATTGCACTACTATCAACAGTCAACCATCTTTCAAAGATTATTTTTCCTGCCAAAAAAGAATCAATTTCCTTCAGACTCATTCACAATGAGGTTTTACAAATGCCGAGATTTAGCTACCACTAATTTGAGCCAATTAGGTTTTCATTGAATTTTTTGATTGGCTGGAAAATTTTATGAAAAATTCTGGCTTGTTCAAATTAGCACTAGCTAAATCTTTTTTTTGCCTATGTTTTTTTTTGTCAATGCACAAAATGTACCAGAATGGAAGTAAATCATCAAATCCTTAATTGCACTACTATCAACAGTCAACCATCTTTCAAAGATTATTTTTCCTGCCAAAAAAGAATCAATTTCCTTAAGACTCATTCACAATGAGGTTTTACAAATGCCGAGATTTAGCTACCACTAATTTGAGGCAATTAGGTTTTCATTGAGTTTTTTGATTGGCTGGAAAATTTTATGAAAAATTCTGGCTTGTTCAAATTAGCACTAGCTAAATCTTTTTTTTGCCTATGTTTTTTTTTTGTCAATGCACAAAATGTGCCAGAATGGAAGTAAATTATCAAATCCTTAATTGCACTACTATCAACAGTCAACCATCTTTCAAAGATTATTTTTCCTGCCAAAAAAGAATCAATTTCCTTAAGACTCATTCACAATGAGGTTTTACAAATGCCGAGATTTAGCTACCACTAATTTGAGCCAATTAGGTTTTCATTGAATTTTTTGATTGGCTGGTAAATTTTATGAAAAATTCTGGCTTGTTCAAATTAGCACTAGCTAAATCTTTTTTTTTGCCTATGTTTTTTTTTGTCAATGCACAAAATGTGCCAGAATGGAAGTAAATTATCAAATCCTTAATTGCACTACTATCAACAGTCAACCATCTTTCAAAGATTATTTTTCCTGCCAAAAAAGAATCAATTTCCTTAAGACTCATTCACAATGAGGTTTTACAAATGCCGAGATTTAGCTACCACTAATTTGAGCCAATTAGGTTTTCATTGAGTTTTTTGATTGGCTGGAAAATTTTATGAAAAATTCTGGCTTGTTCAAATTAGCACTAGCTAAATCTTTTTTTTGCCTATGTTTTTTTTTTGTCAATGCACAAAATGTGCCAGAATGGAAGTAAATTATCAAATCCTTAATTGCACTACTATCAACAGTCAACCATCTTTCAAAGATTATTTTTCCTGCCAAAAAAGAATCAATTTCCTTAAGACTCATTCACAATGAGGTTTTACAAATGCCGAGATTTAGCTACCACTAATTTGAGCCAATTAGGTTTTCATTGAATTTTTTGATTGGCTGGAAAATTTTATGAAAAATTCTGGCTTGTTCAAATTAGCACTAGCTAAATCTTTTTTTTTGCCTATGTTTTTTTTTTGTCAATGCACAAAATGTGCCAGAATGGAAGTAAATTATCAAATCCTTAATTGCACTACTATCAACAGTCAACCATCTTTCAAAGATTATTTTTCCTGCCAAAAAAGAATCAATTTCCTTAAGACTCATTCACAATGAGGTTTTACAAATGCCGAGATTTAGCTACCACTAATTTGAGCCAATTAGGTTTTCATTGAATTTTTTGATTGGCTGGAAAATTTTATGAAAAATTCTGGCTTGTTCAAATTAGCACTAGCTAAATCTTTTTTTTGCCTATGTTTTTTTTTTGTCAATGCACAAAATGTGCCAGAATGGAAGTAAATTATCAAATCCTTAATTGCACTACTATCAACAGTCAACCATCTTTCAAAGATTATTTTTCCTGCCAAAAAAGAATTAATTTCCTTAAGACTCATTCACAATGAGGTTTTACAAATGCCGAGATTTAGCTACCACTAATTTGAGCCAATTAGGTTTTCATTGAATTTTTGGATTGGCTGGAAAATTTTATGAAAAATTCTGGCTTGTTCAAATTAGCACTAGCTAAATCTTTTTTTTGCCTATGTTTTTTTTTGTCAATGCACAAAATGTGCCAGAATGGAAGTAAATAATCAAATCCTTAATTGCACTACTATCAACAGTCAACCATCTTTCAAAGATTATTTTTCCTGCCAAAAAAGAATCAATTTCCTTAAGACTCATTCACAATGAGGTTTTACAAATGCCGAGATTTAGCTACCACTAATTTGAGCCAATTAGGTTCTCATTGAATTTTTTGATTGGCTGGAAAATTTTATGAAAAATTCTGGCTTGTTCAAATTAGCACTAGCTAAATCTTTTTTTTGCCTATGTTTTTTTTTGTCAATGCACAAAATGTGCCAGAATGGAAGTAAATTATCAAATCCTTAATTGCACTACTATCAACAGTCAACCATCTTTCAAAGATTATTTTTCCTGCCAAAAAAGATTCAATTTCCTTAAGACTCATTCACAATGAGGTTTTACAAATGCCGAGATTTAGCTACCACTAATTTGAGCCAATTAGGTTTTCATTGAATTTTTTGATTGGCTGGAAAATTTTATGAAAAATTCTGGCTTGTTCAAATTAGCACTAGCTAAATCTTTTTTTTGCCTATGTTTTTTTTTGTCAATGCACAAAATGTGACAGAATGGAAGTAAATGACCAAATCTTTCGTTGCACTACTATCAACAGTCAACCATCTTTCAAAGATTATTTTTCCTGCCAAAAAAGAATCAATTTCCTTAAGACTCATTCACAATGAGGTTTTACAAATGCCGAGATTTAGCTACCACTAATTTGAGCCAATTAGGTTTTCATTGAATTTTTTGATTGGCTGGAAAATTTTATGAAAAATTCTGGCTTGTTCAAATTAGCACTAGCTAAATCTTTTTTTTGCCTATGTTTTTTTTTTTTTTGTCAATGCACAAAATGTGCCAGAATGGAAGTAAATTATCAAATCCTTAATTGCACTACTATCAACAGTCAACCATCTTTCAAAGATTATTTTTCCTGCCAAAAAAGAATCAATTTCCTTAAGACTCATTCACAATGAGGTTTTACAAATGCCGAGATTTAGCTACCACTAATTTGAGCCAATTAGGTTTTCATTGAATTTTTTGATTGGCTGGAAAATTTTATGAAAAATTCTGGCTTGTTCAAATTAGCACTAGCTAAATCTTTTTTTGCCTATGTTTTTTTTTTTGTCAATGCACAAAATGTGCCAGAATGGAAGTAAATTATCAAATCCTTAATTGCACTACTATCAACAGTCAACCATCTTTCAAAGATTATTTTTCCTGCCAAAAAAGAATCAATTTCCTTAAGACTCATTCACAATGAGGTTTTACAAATGCCGAGATTTAGCTACCACTAATTTGAGCCAATTAGGTTTTCACTGAATTTTTTGATTGGCTGGAAAATTTTATGAAAAATTCTGGCTTGTTCAAATTAGCACTAGCTAAATCTTTTTTTTGCCTATGTTTTTTTTTTTTTGTCAATGCACAAAATGTGCCAGAATGGAAGTAAATTATCAAATCCTTAATTGCACTACTATCAACAGTCAACCATCTTTCAAAGATTATTTTTCCTGCCAAAAAAGAATCAATTTCCTTAAGACTCATTCACAATGAGGTTTTACAAATGCCGAGATTTAGCTACCACTAATTTGAGCCAATTAGGTTTTCATTGAATTTTTTGATTGGCTGGAAAATTTTATGAAAAATTCTGGCTTGTTCAAATTAGCACTAGCTAAATCTTTTTTTTGCCTATGTTTTTTTTGTCAATGCACAAAATGTGCCAGAATGGAAGTAAATTATCAAATCCTTAATTGCACTACTATCAACAGTCAACCATCTTTCAAAGATTATTTTTCCTGCCAAAAAAGAATCAATTTCCTTAAGACTCATTCACAATGAGGTTTTACAAATGCCGAGATTTAGCTACCACTAATTTGAGCCAATTAGGTTTTCATTGAATTTTTTGATTGGCTGGAAAATTTTATGAAAAATTCTGGCTTGTTCAAATTAGCACTAGCTAAATCTTTTTTTTGCCTATGTTTTTTTTTTTGTCAATGCACAAAATGTGCCAGAATGGAAGTAAATTATCAAATCCTTAATTGCACTACTATCAACAGTCAACCATCTTTCAAAGATTATTTTTCCTGCCAAAAAAGAATCAATTTCCTTAAGACTCATTCACAATGAGGTTTTACAAATGCCGAGATTTAGCTACCACTAATTTGAGCCAATTAGGTTTTCATTGAATTTTTTGATTGGCTGGAAAATTTTATGAAAAATTCTGGCTTGTTCAAATTAGCACTAGCTAAATCTTTTTTTTGCCTATGTTTTTTTTTTGTCAATGCACAAAATGTGCCAGAATGGAAGTAAATTATCAAATCCTTAATTGCACTACTATCAACAGTCAACCATCTGTCAAAGATTATTTTTCCTGCCAAAAAAGAATCAATTTCCTTAAGACTCATTCACAATGAGGTTTTACAAATGCCGAGATTTAGCTACCACTAATTTGAGTCAATTAGGTTTTCATTGAATTTTTTGATTGGCTGGAAAATTTTATGAAAAATTCTGGCTTGTTCAAATTAGCACTAGTTAAATCTTTTTTTTGCATATGTTTTTTTTGTCAATGCACAAAATGTGACAGAATGGAAGTAAATGACCAAATCTTTCGTTGCACTACTATCAACAGTCAACCATCTTTCAGAGATTTTTTTCCCTGCCAAAAAAGAATCAGTTTCCTATGGGGTTTTCACAATGGGGTTTTACTAATGCCATGAATTAGCTACTGCAAATTTGAGCCAATCAGGTTTCTCATAGAATTTTCTGATTGGCTGAATTATGTGAAAAATACTGCTTTGTTCAAATTAGCACTAGCTAATTCTCGGTAAATCCCATTGTGAATGGGGCTTTTAAGAACTGGAACGTCTTCAAGACTATCAGTTTCAACAAAAAATACAGGCTCTTACATAAAAGCTCCTCAATTTATGAAATGAAAGCTGATCGTAAAAGGGGGTCCGTACAAACAACTATCCATCTCTTACACTTTTAAGCAAAAATTTTGCTTTGTTTTTTCGCTGAAAAAATATCTCCAAAGAAATTAAAAATAATATAAAGTCAATTAAAAAATTCAGAAATTTAATATACCATCTTCATCAACTTCAATCATAGTTGCAGCGATAGATGAAACTTAGTAAAGAGCGAACTACCACCCATAGTAATCAAAATTTTAAAAACGTGTTCTGAAAAAAAAACTGCCAAGTGATAAAAAATTACCATTTGTTGCAGACTCACGAATGGCAAAAATTCTGCTTCATTTTTTCGCTGAAAAAATATCTCCAAAGACATTAAAAATAATATAAATTCAATTAAAGATTCAGAAATTTAATGTACCATCTTCATCAACTTCAATCATAGTAGCAGCGATAGCTGAAACCTAGTAAAGAGCGAACTACCACCCATAGTAATCAAAATTTTAAAAAACGTGTTCTGAAAAAAAAACTGCCAAGTGATAAAAAATTACCATTTGTTGCAGACTCGCGAATGGCTTCAATTTTGCTTCATTTTTTCGCTTAAAAAATATCTCCAAAGAAATTAAAAATAATATATAGTCAATTAAAAATTCAGAAATTTAATATACCATCTTCATCAACTTCAATCATAGTTGCAGCGATAGCTGAAACCTAGTAAAGAGCGAACTACCACCCATAGTAATCAAAATTTTAAAAACGCGTTCTGAAAAAAAAAAAACTGCCAAGTGATAAAAAATTACCATTTGTTGCAGACTCACGAATGGCAACTATTATTTCGTTTAAACTATTATTCCGATTAAAAAGACGAAAAGTTTATTGCGAAAAAAATATTGATTTCGAAAAAGAGAATTGGACCCCTTGAAAGCGGCGTCGGAACAAAATGAAAAGCGCACCATTGGTATTGCCGTCGCCGGAAAGCCTAAAGGAGAATTACAGCCCCTCGCTTTGAACAACATAGAAAATAACTTTTTTTCATTTTTTTTTACATGGGAAGCACAAGCTTTGTTTCCTTTTCTCCCCAGGGGTGATCGTACCGAACCAGTCGTCATCAGCATTGCCAACGGGTTACAAAAGTACCATTTTTGGTACAATCACATGTCCTGGTACAATAGGGTATATGGACATTTTATGACATAATCCAGAACTTTACGGTATTACGTTTCGGTACATTATGGTCGTATTCACCTGGTCAAGTTTCCCTTTTTAGAAATTTTTGAAACTTCTCCAGTCAAATCTTAGGGATAAAAGCAAAAAATTAGAATTTTCGTCATACACAAACGAGACACAAAAAGAAATCTACGCAAATTCCAAAACTAATCATCCACGAGAAAACAGTATTAAAAATTTCGGAGATATTTTTTACAGAGGATGAGCGAAAAAAAGCTTACTCTCTTTTCAGTTTATTATAGTACTTTTGTCTTTGAAATAGAAACTGACGCAGAATGCTTTAATTGCGCCACAAAGATTCTTATGTAGTAGCCCTCTAACTTGATGTTTGTAATTCTTTTAGTTGTTTTAGATTAAGAATATCAAAAAAATAAAGAGGATTTCGGTTTCCTACAAATTTTGAAGCTTTGTAGGGCGAGGAATTATGAGACAAGAAATTTTATTGTCTTATTCTGGATTATCTGTGAAGTGAACCGCAGATATGTTGAAAAAATTATAGGACAATATTTATGATAGGCTTCAACGAGCAATTCATACAAACTTTTAAAAATGGAGTCAAGAAGCAAATAGTTAATTATATTTGATTTTATTCTAATTAGCAATTATACAGAAAACGGAATAATGTATTTTTATTCCTGTTCATTGCCCGGGTCAAGAGATTTCCAGGCACTCACTGAGTCTTGACACTCTTGCCGAGTCAACCTAAGCCCCCCATAAAGTGGGAAGAAACACCGGTGCCTACTTTGATCACCCAAATACTTCGGACCTCAGTTTTATAAAGTTAGGAGCCAAATAGCTACCAACAAACGTTGAGACCTAAGGCAGACAAAAGTTAATTGTTTTGCCGATTGTGTAAGATATATTAGTTAAAAAAAACTTTTTCCACAAAATAAGTTTTTCAAAGAAAAGTAAAGAACTCCATTAAAAAAAAACAAAAAACAAATGAGCACAAAAATAAAATCAAATAATCTACCAAGCGTGAAACTACCATAAATCAGCATCGATAAATAAATGAAACCCAAAACGAACAGAAATTACAATAAATAACTGAGTCAAAGTCAAAACGAGCAGAAATTAACATAAGTTGGGCTCAAAACCCAACTTATGTTGGGTTTTAGGGGGATTAGTTGCCCTCCAATCACTTTCGACTATTAAAAAGGGCACTAGCCCTTTGAATTTTCAATCGAATGAGCCTTTTTTGAAGTTTGTACGACAACGCCTTCTATAAAAACTTTATATGCCCCCAGGGCACAACTTACAACCCTTGCCCTGATGGCTGTGGGGGAGTGTACTCAGAAACATAATTTCTATCTGGAAATCAACTACGCTGAACAAAATGGCTATCTCAAAATTTTGATTGGATGTATTTCGGGAAATGGCGGGCGTGGAAGGGGTGTTAGTCGCCTTCCAATCATTTTCGACTATTAAAAAGGGCACAAGCCACGCTAATTCCTAATTGAACGAGCCCTTTTCGAAGTTTCTACGACAACTTCTTCGATACGAAGTGCCCTACTCTAAAGGAAAAAAAAATACATTGTGCCAACATCGTTCTTATATGCCCCCAGGGCATAACATAAACCCTTGCCCTGAGGGTTGTGGGGGAGTGTCCTCCTCAAAAACATATTTTCTATCTGAAAATCAACTACGCTGAACAAAATGGCTATCTCAAAATTTTGATTGGATGTGTTTGGAGGAATGGTGGGTGTGAGAGGGAGGTTAGTTACCCTCTGATCACTATCGACTATGGGCACTAGCCCTCACAATTTCCAATTGAATGAGCCCCTTTTGAAGTTTTACGACAACTCTATCTATAAAAACCTTATATACCCCCAGGGAATAACTGACAACCTATGCCCTGGGGTCTCTGGGGGGGGGGGGTTGTCATCCTTAAATACATAATATCCAGAACTTTCAACTACGTTGACCAAAATGGCTATCTCTAAACTTTGATTGAATGTTTTTGGGGAAATGGTGGGCGTGAGAGGGGGGTAATTACTTTCCATTCACTTTCGACTATTAAAAAGGGCAATTTCAATTTCCAATCAAATGAACTCCTTTTGAAATTTCTACAACAAATTTCTATATAAACCTTATATGCCCCCAGGGCATAACTTACAACCCTTGCACTGAGGGCTCTGAGAAGATTATCATCCTAAAAGACCTAATTTCCAGAACTCTCAACTACGTTGAACAAAATGGATATCTCAAAGTTTTGATTGGATGTGTTTGGGAAAATGGTGTGCGTGAGAGAGGCGTCAGTTGCTCTCCAGTCACTTTCAACTATTAAAAAGGCACTAGCCTTTCAATTTCCAATTGAATGAGCCCTTTTGAAGTTTCTACGACAAACGCTTTCAATAAAAACCTTATATGCCCCCAGGGCATAACGTACAACCCTTGTCCTGAGGGCTGTGGGGCGGGAGGGGGGGGGGGGTTGTCATCATAAAGACCTAATTTCCAGAACTTTCAACTACGTTGAATAAAATGGTTATCTAAACATTTTGATCGGATGTGTTTGGGGAAAAGGTGGGCGTGAGGTGGGTTAGTTGCCCTCAAATCATTTTCGACTATTAAAAGGGCATTAGCTCTTTGAATTAGCCCTTTTCGAAGTTTCTACGACAGCTCATTCGATACGAAGTGCCCTGGTATGAAAAGAATAAATAAAAAATAAATAATACATTGTGCCAACATAGTTCTTTACTTAGGCAGCGCTGCCTATGATCTATCAAAACTAGCTCAAATAAACTGGCCTGCAATATTCTCAAGCATCTGTAGAATTCTAAAAACTGGCGTTTTGCTGAAAACTAAGCTAGCTAGAATTTTTTTTAGAGAATAATAATTGTATGCTAACTGTTATTGATACCATAGTCAATAAAAGACTAATGATATATTTATAAATTAGGCTTTGTTTCGTGAAGACTAGCCATAGACTTTTTTTCTCCTAAGAGCAGAATCCTGTTGGTGCTTTTTTCTTTTTTTTTTTTTTTGGGGGGGGGGGGGAGGGGGTGTGTAGTAAAATACTAGTTTTACAATCCTAAAGACATTAAAACATATCACATATCAGTTCATATAAGCTAGTTTTGTAGATATCTCGTACGTAATTGGCGAAGGAATAATTGCTTGTTTTAAGTTCCAACTTTGCTCTTTACTTCCGTAAAAAACGCTTTGCTTTTTAAAATTAATACCACCCATAAGCTACCTCAAGATACAGCTTATATAAAATAAATCATAAAAATCTCATTTGTATATAAATGAAAAGAAATAAGGAAAAATGACAATGCAGATCCTGAAAGCTTTTCCTCTCATATATCTAAATGTCGAAAAAAATAAAAACTTCTAGCAATTTATTAGACTTGATTAAAGCTAAATTTACAATTCAAGTGGCAGGGGACATATTGTACGACAGAAGATACCGAAAGAATTGATAAATGGGAACCATGTTTCAAGTGACAAAATATTAGCTTCTTAGTCATGAAATTTGAATTTCATTAACCGGCTATTTAAAGGCCAAATCGCCACCTTAATGAAACAGACATAAAGCCTGAAAACATGTAGCTTGAAATAATTTGAAGAGTTTACAAAGAAAAATTGCCAACTTTAATCACAGACGTACGCTTCCTCAAAATAAACCATAAAAAAGATAAAAATTCTCATTTGTATATACATTATGTGAAATATTAAGACAGTAATAAGACCAAACAGCAAACCAAATGCCACAATCAATTCCTCCTCAATGTCAGGAAAATAGCCAGTTGATTGAAATTTATTAGTCTGGGTTAAAGCTATATTTACAATCTACTTGGCAGGTGGCATCTTTTGCCACAAAGGACTCCGATTAAACTGATAAATGGAAACCACTTTTCAGATGACAAAATGTTAGCCTCGTAGTAATGGTATTTGTATTTTAGTAGTTTGTAATCAAAAAGTCATGTTACCACTTCTACGAACTATTAGCGTAGCCTCGAAACACATAGTTGTAAATGATCTTGAGGAATAAAAAGAAAAAAAAGAGGACAACGAAATTTTTTATACCCTGTGTCAGTCTCCCCCCTGTGTCAGTCCTTATACCCTGTGTCATGATTCCCCAAGAGGGGAAACTTTCTCCCAAGATGTTCATATTTTCTTTAAATCCTTTTATTATGACCTCTCCATCCCATCCGAGGACATCTTACTGTTCGTTTGGCCCTAGATTGATTTCCAAAGGTCGTATTTTTGGCAACCTGGACTACTTAAAATTTGTGCCAGCTATATTTAAAAACATATAACATTTTTACCCAAAAAAGATACCGCAAGAATTTGCAATGTATGCCATTTTTCCAGCTTCCTAGTCATGAAATGTGAATCCCAGCTCACTAAATTCAAATATCTCCCATAAGAGGTCCTATTGCCACAAATGCACTTTACAAAACATATAGAAATGTGCAATCCTGTTGTCGGAGCAAAACTTTGGCGTTGTTCCATGGTTTTTCTTTATTTATACACCGCAATGTTGTATTACTGAAAGCGGCATTATTCTCATTTCCGGGGATTTTAGGAAAGTGTGAAGCTCGGGTAGACTTGATGAACACAAAATTTTATTTTGTAAAGGTACGTATACTTCTTGCCTGTGGCTCAAAAGGATGGTTTTTACTTGTGCTTGAGCCAGAGCCAATAGCAGTGGCGTAGCTAGAGAGAGGGAGGTGGCAAGGGGGTTAACTTTTCCCCAGACGTGGCATTTTTGGGGGTACCCTTTAGACAGTATACATATATTTCATGAAAGATAATACCCCTTAAGTTGCTAGGCGAGGGTGCAAATACTGGAAGTGCCCCAGGTGTTGATTCCTTGCCTACGCCTCTCAAGGTTGCCACCGTCAGTAGGATTTTACTAGATCTAGTAAATTTCCCGAAATCTAGTAAAAACTAGTAAAAAGTCATGATTCCCCAAGAGGGGAAACTTTCTCCCAAGATGTTCATATTTTCTTTAAATCCTTTTATTATGACCTCTCCATCCCATCCGAGGACATCTTACTGTTCGTTTCAGAGTGGCAACTTTTTTTTATTTTCCATGAATTCAGGGAAAAAATTATCGTATACATATGAGAATTTACAATATTTGCTTGTCTGTTTTACAATTTACAATTATGCTTGTCTGTCTCAGAGACAGACAAGCAGTCACCTATTTTCATAAACAGGCATTTCACTTCCGGCGTCTAAAGGTCGACAAAATCAGCTTTCTGTGTATCAAATCTTACCAACTAAAAATGAAGCTATAATGACACTTGGATTTGTGACTATTGGGAATCTATTGGAATCAAAACAAAAGCCAACTACCCAAGGTGATTAGGTGAATCTTCTTAGTTTGAAAATTTTTATTGAGGAAAAAGGAGCCTGCTGAGAGAAATTAAAAGTAAGTAGAAATGTAACATTATATATATATATATATATATATATATATATATATATATTATATATATATATATATATATATATATATATATATATATATATATATTATATATATATATATATATATATATATATATATATATATATATATATATATATATCCAAAAAAAGAATTTTTGAACTTGCAGGTTTCCAGAATTTTCAATCATGCTATGAAAACGAAAGAAAAGAGGAAAAGAGAAAAAAAAAAGAAGAAAAAGGAAAAAAGATTGTAAAAATCGTATTGATTATCCTCCTATAGCAAAAATCCATGCTTGATGGTGCGCGTGCGGCGTAGCCGCACGCCCAAAAAATTTTTTTGAGCATTTAGTAAAAACAGATGCGATCTAGTAAATTTTTCCTCTCCGATATAGTAAATTCTTCCAGGTCAGAGTGGCAACCCTGACGCCTCTTGTCTACAGTATAGGAGCTGAAGTGGAGGCTTATGTCAGTGGAGTCTATGTCAGAGAGGACTAACCAACGAAGTGTTTTTTTTTTTTTTAGTCATGATGCTGCTTTTGAGAAGAAATCTCCGTCCAAGATTGCAAGCAATTAGGCACCAGTTTCAAATTACAGTTAGACTGAAATATAAATGGGATTCAGATTTGGGGTGGTTCTCTTGCCGTATCGCCAAAATATTTTGGAGATCCAAAAAAGTCAAATTTTCTCATAAATTCGACAGTGGTGGCACAGACTTTGATAAGCAATTTCTTTTTGCAATTTCGGTCAAATTTGTTATTTCGTGTTCAACGTCTAAGACTGAACCAGAGGATATATACGTATATATATATATGTATATACATATATTTCTTCTTTCCATTATTGTTATTTTTCTTGGTCCTTGTCTAGAATATGGGCACACACGAAAGAAAGACCGCATCAAATCATCAAAATTTCAAAGCCGCTATTGATAAACAGGTTTATGAGGTGTGCTCACTCCGTGACAAAGATTTAAAATTTTGCTTTTTGGGGTTTATGGGGAGTAAAAGGTAGCTAGGTACTAAAAAGTAGCTAGGTACTAAAAGGTAGCTAGGTTGGGGTAGGTTAGATTACGCATTTTATATATGCTCTACTTTACTCCCCCCCCCCCTAATGTGCAAATATATAGCCCAAATTAGTTTCAAAACTATCATATTTTCATCTTATTTTGTTTTATTTCATTAACATTAACGAAACTTCACTTCTCGCGTGTGTACCCAGATTCTAGACAAGCACCTTTTTCTTTTCCATGTAGCTTTGTAACTTCAAATTACATTTGCTTGAAGATGTCTTTGGAGGGAATATACTTGATTCTGGAAGGCTGAGCGGCTTTGAGGACATTGGACCTTGCAATTTATCTTTTTTGCAACAATAATTTTCATTTATCTTCGTGTTAATTTATTGGCATTTAACGATCCGAAACAACTCCTCCATAATCAACGCAGTTGGCTCTCCAATCATTCTTTCTCCGTTATATTTTTTGACAAACAACTTCCCGAGACAGTTAAAAACATAGTCCATCTGTCATTTAACAAAAAGCTAATTTTCTCTAAATGAAAAATCCAGTTATAAAGAAAAAAAAATGCAATGCTGCCCCATTATTTATGTTGGTTTCTTGCGACAAAAGGGAGAAGACATTTATCACTTGAGATGAATATAAGCTTATCTTGGAAATAAATAGGCCGCAGGAAAATTGAGTCAGGAGCCTTGGCTTACAGAGAAACAGGCCTATTTTAGGCACATAGTACGACATTAACTATCCCTGATTTCTGGCATCTATACACGAATTTATTTTGCTGGGAAAATGAGAGAAGACTTCATCAAAATAGCAAAAAAAAGACTAACAACCGAATTATGCATATTCCAATTTAATCATAGCGCCAACCCAGACACGAATGCACGTAATAATTTTTGCAAAACTCTATACTAATTGCTACCTCACACATGCTGCCACTTGGTGTACTCTGAGTGTTTTTTTTTTGTATTTTTCACTTTTGTGCCTTTTTTTTTTTTTTTTTTTTTTTTTTTTTTGGCTTTCCTTTCTATGACGAATTCCAGCAATGATTTGTGGAGGTATTCAGCAATAGATTGGCACCAAGGTTAAAGTTAAAGACTACTAATCATGTGAAAACAACACGAAACCATTAAAAGAATTGCGAAAATCACAATACGTCTCGCGGAGGGCTATTAGCCCGTGCAGGATTCCACGCAGGGCAATAGCCCTGCTACGAACACCCCCCTCACTCGTATGTTTGCAAATCTAGTATATGGGCTTGGTTCGACCATAAACATGGGACGTCAAATTGTTTAGTTTATTATTTCCTACGTAGGCTGCATGGAGGTGTACTTTATGCTCTTTACAGGAAAATACGCACATAGGATATAGTACGCAAGACGGTTCAAGACTTAGGAGTCAGAGTTAGGGCACACAATTCCTCACACTCCAACTCTCCACGTCAGAGATCCCATCAGTGAAAATAATGAATTTTCGCAAGTGAACAGAAGGTCCGAGTTACTGTGCGTAGAGTGGATGGAAACCATAAAAAAAAACACAAAGCTTGAGATTATTTTATTTTATGTTTTTTAGAAAAGAGACAGTGAAGCCAACTCATCTTGCGAGTTTCTAACATTCGATGCACCGCAAAGCGACATAATTTCCACGAGGAATCAGGCTCTTCCATCAAGACCCAATCTAAGATAGCTTTATCTAATACTGTAAATAGAATCTAAGACTGTAGAAACGAATCGTAGAGTAAAAAGGCAGCTAGAAAAATAGCAAAGCCGGCAGTGGTTCACAGGATTTTTGTTGCCCCCCCCCCCTTGGGAACAGTTTTTCATTATTCTTTGTCTAGGAAAAAGCCCTCACTTCAGTAAAGGACACTAAACTGACTATTTACCTGAAGTCAGCAACATGGATTTTTTTTTTTTTTTTTTTTTTTTTTTTTTAATAGAAAAGAGACAGTGAAGCCAACTCATCTCGCGAGTTTTTAATATTCTATGCACCGCAAAGTGACATATTTTTTACTGGGAACCAGGCTGTTCCTTCAGCACCGAATCTGAGATAGCTATATACACTCATTGTAGAGACGAATGGTAGAGTAAAAAGGCAGCTAGAAAATAGCAAAGCCGGCAGCGTTTCACAGGGTTTTTGTTGCTCCTTCCCCCTTTGTAACTGTTTTTCCTTCCCCCTTTGTAACTGTTTTTCAATATTCTTTGTCTAGCAAAAATCCCTCTTCAGTAAAGGACATCAAACTGATTATTTACCTGAAGTCAGCAACACGAACAATAACTGGTCCACGTCTAGCTTCACTTATTCCAGGACTATCAACAAGACAGACAATTTTCCTAGTCCTTACATAGAGATGCTCGTATGGACTGCATTGCATGCCAGCAACAGTAACACCACCATAAATGTCTTTAAAGATTTTTCCTAAGTTTACACCTGTAAAAAACAGTAAGTAATTAGATCTAGTAGATTATTCATTTTACACTTTTTAACAACAACACTATAAACGCCATCAATTACCTGACGATAGACTAGTGAGCAGCAGGTCATTAGAAAAGAACTTTCATTAGAACAATAGCATCATGGTTGCAGCGTCAAACACAGCCTAGTAGAAAACGAACCCCAGCCCATAGTAACCAAAAATTTAAAATGAGTCTTAAAAAAACTGTCATGTGACGGAGAATTTGAAGCTAGCCCGAGAAAGGTAACTATTATTTCGAATAACATTAATGATAAAAGTTTACTGCGAAAACAAACAACATCAAAAGACTGCTCAGTTGGAATTCAAAACACTATCAAGTACTTTCGTGGGATCAAACAGTTCGTGGTAACGAACTGTAAGTAAGGAGCGACCCGGCTCAATAGTAAACGAAACTCTAAAAAAAGGAATTTTGATACTAATAGATGCATCAAAAGAATCAGGTTTTTTATGCTGATTTGAAATATATAAGTTTCATCACATTTTGTCCTGCCCATCAAAAGTTATGCGCCTGAGAAAAATTTGCCTTATTTTCGAAAAAATGGGAAATACCCCCTAAAAGTCATAGAACTTAAAGAAAATCATACCATCAGATTCAGCTTATCAGAGAACCCTACTATAGAGGTTTCAAGCTCCTGTCTGCAAAAATGTGGAATTTTGTATTTTTTGCCAGAAGAAAGATCACGGATGCGTGTTTATTTGTTTGTTGTTTTTTTCCCCAGGGGTGACCGTATCGATCCAGGAGTCCCAGAATATTGTGAGGGGGCTCATTCGAACGGAAATTAAAAGTTCTGATGCCCTTTTTAAGTAACCAGAAAAATTGGAGGGCGACTTGACCCCCTCCCACGCTCATTTTTTTCCCAAAGTCACCCAATCAAAATTCTGAGATAGCCATTTTGTTCAGCATAGTCGAAAATCTGATAAATATGTCTTTGATGATGACTTAATCCCCGCAGTTCCCGGGGAAGGGCTGCAATTTATAAACTTTGCCCATTGTTTACATATAGTATTGGTTATTGGGAAGTATACAGGTGTTTTCAGGAGGAATTTTTTTCTAGTGGGGGGGGGGGGGGGTAAAAATTTAAACTTAAGTTTAAATTTTTTAAACTTAAGTTGTGACATATATCCACCATTACTAGTTGGTCGCGTCGCAATCAGCAAGTCTAAAATCAACACTTACAACACTCAAAATACACATGGACCTCACATTTCATAAATGCTACATCATACCAAGCTCAGACAGCAGTTGGGTTCTTTCACAGAAAGATTTAGGGGATCTTCCAAACTATTCATCGAGAATAATTAAGAGTGGAATAACTCAAGTATCTACTCTTAGCATCTTCAAATTCAGGACTTTCAAATCTAAACCAGTACTAATATCCGCGAACTGTTTCACTTGAAAACGGTTCAATTCCATGAAATGGCAAAGCCTTAAAGGATATATAGATGGGTACCATTGTACAAACTTGCCAACTCAGGTTTCAAACAGAAAGACAGATGTGACAATAGGGGATTAAGTAAAAGGAACGGAACAAAACATGCCCTTTATCTCGAACAAATCGGAGTGATGATACAAGACAACTGGATATACATTGAAAAAAAAAATCGATGAAATTTTAAGTATAATAAAAAGAGAAAAACAATAGAAGAGAAACAACAGAGAGAAGCAATAGTCCACTAAGAATCAAAAGGTCAACTCAGTGAAATTGCAGCTTTTCATCAAAGAATAGAGTTAAATACATTTATAGAGTGCATGGTTACCGAATCGGATTTCCAAAATATTCAAAGAGAGACTTAATAATGGAGAGATCAAATGAAAACGAGGACGGAAAACATTCCCTTAATCTCATAGATTACACGATGGAGTGACAACAAATGGCACGTAAAAAATGGCTATTTTGTTGACAGTTATATGGAACCTTATGTATAATCTTGCATCATAAAGGCTACAGCCGCATGTCAATGCAGAAGGATTGTACATACTGTACAGCAAGACCGTATCCAGGGGGAGGGGTTACCGGGTTTGAATCCCTCTCCCCGCCGAAATTGTTGTCCAACTCGTAAACAAAGTAACAAAAATGAATATAAACAAATTTTTGATGCGTTTTACGGTATTTTTTGTACCCCCCCCCCTCCCGAAAAAAATCCTGGATATGCCCTTCCTGTGATATAAATAGATATAAAATGTGATATAAAAAGGTTATATAAACAGAAAATAATCAAACTATTTTATACATAAGTATACACAGTCCAAATACTTTGGTTAGATTAAAAAATATTAAAAGAAGTTTGGCTGGATTAACAGTTATCACTGTAAAACATGGAAAAAAGAAACAATGGAAATTTGCAGCGAACAGATACAAAAAAAAACCATCTCCTGAAGTTTTATGTAAAGCAACAGTTAGAATCATATGCTAATTGTTGACGAGAAAACGTTTTATCATTCCATAGTAACCGAGCGTAATTTTGAATTAGCCCTACTCGACCGCCTCGTGCTCTCTTCAAATTTTATTATGACTAATTTGACATTTTAACTGTTTAGCTTTTCATTTCTCACCTGTTCTAATATTTCGTAAGCTTATTTAACTTCCGGTGAACAAGTATATATACTATATAAAAGACACTAGGCTTACAGGAACTAAAAGCCACAGTTTTCTAAAGTTTTAACCTACAAACTGGTATAAAATATTATCCAGACCACTTTTGGCCCGAATTCTGGTAGCCACAACTTTCCAATGAAAAATCTAAAAAGTCAGAAATATGACAGACACAATTACTTACTAATACAACAACCAAGGCCGCATCCAGGGAGGGAGGTTCCGGGATTTGACCCCTCCCTGAAATGTTCGTTCGACTCGTAAAAACGTAACGAAATACATATAAACAAATTTTTGATACATGTTTTAAAGTTTTTTTTTGCATCCCCCCCCATACAAAAATCCAGGATACGGCCCTGATAACAGCATATTCAATAAATGATAGTTACTAGAAATTCATTTATGGCTTATTTACCCATGATTATCCCCAATATGCATTTAAATTAAATTCTTTTGAATATATATATATATATATATATATATATATATATATATATATATATATATATATATATATATATATATAATATATATATATATATATATATATATATATATATATATATATATATATATATATATTATATATATATATATATATATATATATATATATATATATATATATATATATATATATATATATAAACTCGTGTCTTTTTCTTTCTGGCGACGTTGAAATAAAAACAATGCAGGTTTTCTGGTGCTTTAAATGGTGCTTGGTGCAACGACGTTCCATGTCTTTTGTGCTTTTAATGTGTCTAAAAGTTCTGAACCACTAAGTCTTTTCCTGAACCTCTTTTTTTGGATGTTTTGTTTGTCGCTCTTTCCGATTAAAATCGCCTGAACAAATTATATAAGTTTAATTAGATGATGTTCCAAAGAATCTGGTAATGAGATAAAATAACTATTCAAGACTGTTTCCATTGAGGGGGAGGAGGGTAATATAACTTGACCCGGCAGGGTTGGTTAATACAATTCACAGCATTTTGAGAAACAATATTCCTAGTATATAAATTCCTAATATATTTCCTAACCACCAAAAGATTATACAAAGGCACCATAAGGCTTCCCGTTGAAATTACTAACCAAGTACTCCTCATTCCAAATATATTTTAATATCAGTCGACGATTAAGGCCCGTTTATTTGAATAACGAATTTCATTTCATCATTGTGACAAAAACTCATTGTCAAAATTATAACGATGGCCACATGAATGGAGATTGATTTGATCAGTTTTTTGGAGGATGTGCTTCTGTTTCTTTGAGAAACTAAATAAATAAACTTTTTTTACTCCGAATATAGATGAACAGGGACTTGGCGCCAATTCATGAAAATGTTAGGGACTAAATGCATTTGTCAAAATCGAGGATGGAGGGTGCAATTCGTTTTTTTTTTCGAATTTGTTACAATTAAAATATCTAAAAGGGTAAATTTTAACAAAAAAAATATATTTTTGAACTCTAGGAGGTAAATCCCCCCCCCCATTGGTACTACTACGCTGCCCACTCTTCATGTTACAAGTAGTTTATGGCGCTTCACAAAAAAAATACGATTTCGACATTTCGATGTGCAAATGAAAATATTTTCGTTTTTTAAATGAGTAAAACGTTTGAAATCATCAAGACATATTTGTCATTGTATTAAGCTTCCGTTAAAACGCAAGCAAACATCTGAATGTTACGAGTGGAGCTTACGAGTTCACTCATTATCGTGCTTGTACCTACCACTGCAACCATGATATACAGCTTTTCAAATCAAAATTGTTTTCAGAGCGTACCTTCAATCACAACTAAAACTTTTTTTTTTTTATCAGCGTCAAAGTGAATTCTTGGTTGTTATTTAGGCTCTTTACATGCGAAATTATTCAAGTACCAGCTTTAATGATTTTTGGGATACCTTTGTACAATCGTAAGGATGTTCTTTTAAAATGAGGATTAACAAACAAATAGGTAAAAGCACCAGAATTATTTATTCATTCATCACCAATATTATTAAGGCATTACTCATTACCTTCAGCGCGTCTTCACTCCTCGTGGATCACGATATAAAGGACCAGTTTATATAAGCCGTGAAATTAGGGAACGATAGTCCACACATTCCTAATATATTTCCTAACCACTATAAAGCCTATATGAAAGGCACCATAGATTCCCCATTCAAATTGCTAACCAAGAAATTCTCATTCAAAATTCTTTTTATTACCAGGCTATAAGTAGAGCCCGTTCCTCTTCATAGCAAATCTGATTTCATCATTGAGACTAAAGACATATCGTCAAAATTCCAACCACGGCGGAGATTGACTTTTCCAACAGTTCTAGTCAAGAGAAAGCGAAGGAGTTCTTAGGAAAATAAATTCCAAGATAGCAAAGAGATCAAGCCTAGAAATAATGACTCAGCTATTGATGAAACGGGATTCATTTGGAGAATCCTGGTCAAAAAGTAAAGCTGATTGGTGGAAATGGGGTTAATGAAATCTTAGAGGTGAATAATATCCAGAGATAACAGAATAACAGTATCACATAGTCAAGGTATGTCCAATCTGGGTTGGAGGAGGCCTTTGAGCCTACTCCCTCAAAATCTAAAGATTTATTTTTTAAATTCTAAATAATTCGCGCTTTTCTGCTTCCCCCTTTCACTTACAAAAAAACTTGCGCAGATGTCTGAGATAGGCTACGTGGCTTTCTTTCAACTTTATTTTTTTGCACAGAGGATTTACGATCAAGGAGGCACACTTGTGCCTCTATAAAGAGGCGACCCACCACAATGTTAAGCGATTTCAGGTCCTAGAGGTCGCAGAGAGACGGCGGTAATCGCATTTTGTAGCCCAAGCTCAAACTAAGAAACTTGCAAAATTTCATCCTCCTCCGGCTTTATCTTCATGGGGTAAACTGGGCCGGAAGTTTGGACCCTCCCACCACAGCCCCCCTTTAACGTTGTCCGATTGGCCTGAAATTTAGAGGTTAAGCTTTCCTAGGGCCCGGGAGCTTATCCTCGAAATTTCAGCTCAATCCGATCACTCCTTCCCTCTTTTCAAAAAACCAAATATAGCCACTTAAAATTCATTTCTTTTTTTTTTCTTAGCCACGCCTACAGGCCACAGTTGGCAACGGATCCGGTTGAATGAGGACTCATTCGAAGCAGAATTCGACCTGTTAGGGCCTTTTGATATTTTTCAGACCGAAAAAATTATCCCCCGAATTTACATTTACGAAAAACCTCGTTTTCCTATATTAGCCCATGTTAATTTTTCCCACCACAACCCCCCCTTTAACGTTGTCTGATCGGGCTGAAATTTAGAGGATAAGCTTTCCTGGGGCCTGGGAGCTTATCCTCGAAATTTCAGCTCAATCTGATCACTCCTTCCCTGTTTTCCAAAAACCACATATCAAGATTTTTGGGAATTTGCTTGCGTCGAAAATAGCTTCAATTTGCTAAACAACAATTACTATTGTGTTTGTATAGTCCAGCGGCTGATACTCCAGACTTTCGGGCGGAAAACCCGGGTTCGATTCACCATCAGAGCAACTTTTTTATATGCTTTGAAAAGAAACTCAGTTTCTTTTTTAAATTATTTGAAAAAAATTACGTTTTCTAAAGAGTTAAAGAGGCTGAGTTACAAGGTCGACCCTTAAAACGTACAGGGATTAGGAGGCACAGTTGGGGGGCTGTTAAAGAGGCTGAGTCACAAGTTCGA
Organism: Artemia sinica; assembly: GCA_027921565.1. NCBI lineage: Eukaryota > Metazoa > Arthropoda > Branchiopoda > Anostraca > Artemiidae > Artemia > Artemia sinica. Next base: position 20,877,653 of record CM051272.1, read on the forward strand.
ACCTTAAAACGTACAGGGATTAGGAGGCACCCTGTACGACGTGATTTGAGTATTCAGGAATTAAAAGCCTTAACACAAGAATGTTCAAGAGCGGGGGGTTTGGGGGGCGGCAGCCCCCCAACTTTAACTCCTGACACGATCAGCTAACAGTTAGTCAAGCAATAATAAGTAATAAACTGTACAAAAACGTGCAGAAATTATTTGAAAAAAACTACGTTTTCTAAAGAGTTAAAGAGGCTGAGTTACAAGGTCGAACCTTAAAACGTACAGGGATTAGGAGGCACAGTTGGGGGGCTACCACCCCCCAAACCCCCCGCTTTCGCAGCCTTTAAATATAAAAAAAAATTTCTTTAAACTGAAAGTAAGGAGCGACATTAAAACTTAAAACGAACAGAAATTATTCCGTATATGAAAGAGGCTGTGCCCTCCTCAACGCCTCGCTCTTTACGCTAAAGTTTTTATTGTTTAAAAAAAGAGTTGTGAGAAAGTCAAACTTTAGCGTAAAGAGCGAGGCGTTGAGGAGGGCACAGCCTCTTTCATATACGGAATAATTTCTGTTCGTTTTAAGTTTTAATGTCGCTCCTTACTTTCAGTTTAAAGAAATTTTTTTTTATATTTAAAGGCTGCGAAAGCGGGGGGTTTGGGGGTGGTAGCCCCCCAACTGTGCCTCCTAATCCCTGTACGTTTTAAGGTTCGACCTTGTAACTCAGCCTCTTTAACTCTTTAGAAAACGTAGTTTTTTTCAAATAATATAATGAATAGGACTGGTAATGGGAAACTATAGCTACTGGAGAAAGGTGTCATCGACGGACACTCGCTTGACTATACTAACGCGTTTGTTACTGTTGCATTTTTTATACTTTAGACATTAGCACTCCGTTCTAACCAATCGCAGAGGAGTTTTTACTGAGGAAAATCAAAAACAAGAAATAATCCTTTTCATACTTCTTTCAATTTTTCAGAGGGTATTCCTGCCTACAACCAAGGTTGCCAACTTTTTTGGTCCATGAATGTGTCCCCTGAGCATCCAAAAATATGTCCATCTTGAAATCTCAAAAACTGGAGGTTATTTTTTTTTACCAGTTGCATTATTGACCAAAAGACGCTTTGTAAACCTCCTTCGAAGCGGCCAGTTAGCATCAAATATAACGAAAAAAAATCCATATAAACATTCATGCAAAATGACTTTGTGTGAACACGAAACTCGTATAAACATGTAAATCCCTAACTTCGAAGATAATTCTTTACTTATGACATCTTGGCAAAACCTGGATGCTAAAAAAAAAAAAAAAAAAACGAGAAAAAGCACTATTTTGGTGAAATGACATTTTTTTTTCCAAAATATATATCCAGTAGGGGAATATTTCTTTTTATGTCACAAATTTACAAAATGTGTTCCTTTTTGCCCTTCTATATCCCAAATTTCAAAAATGTATCACTTTTTGCCCTTTTATGTCGTAGTGCCCCAGCACATGGGAATGTGTCCTTTTGATATAAAATGTGTCCAGTTGGCAACCCTGACTACAACCCCGTTTAGATATGGTTAGATCAAATTTCTTACTAGTACATTTAAAATTTTAAAGACTAAGGGAAGTTTACGAAACAGGAAACTCAAGTCAATCCCACAAAGAAAAGTCCCTAATGCAGTCTGGTGACACTCGGTATGGCTTTCATACTGTCTTTACTGTTTCCCCTTTTTCTTTTTACACTCTACAACCAATGCTTATGGCGCAACTCTTACAGGATTTGCTTTCTTTACATTTAAAAAGAATTCGTAACAGCATACCATCTACAGCGATAGCACCTTGCAATTCTTTTAGGATTCATTTTAATGCATCAAGGATTCGACTCTATTCCATTTTCTATCATCTCTTATTTCAACTTTACAGAAGACACTGATTTTTGTCTTTGTATTCCTTTTACTTCACTTTCATAATTATTTGCACTAGAGGGATAGAGAAAGTTCAGAAAAAAAACGATCATAATAAAAAGGAAATTTAGCACAGAGCTTTTGGTACTTGTACAGCATTTACAGCAATATCATTGCTAATATTATAAAAAAAAAACACTGAAAGTAAAGAACCCCGTTAAAACTTAAAACGAACATAAATTATTCCGTATAAGAAAGGGGCTGTCCCCTCCTCAACGCCTCGCTCTTTACGCTAAAGTTTTTTATTGTTTAAAAAAATAGAGTTGTGAGAAAGTCAAACTTTAGCGTAAAGAGCGAGGCCTTGAGGAGGGGACAGCCCCTTTCATATACGGAATAATTTCTGTTCGTTTTAAGTTTTAACGTCGTTCCTTACTTTCAGTTAAAAAAAAACTTTTTTTATATTTAATTTTTGAACGTTTTCAAATTAATGCAGGTTTTGATTTTACTACTACTACTACTACTAACAACTCATCGCAGCACCAAGCCGCCTGAGGCCAACACAGCTACGCACGCTCCTCCTCCACCCCAATCTATTCAAAGCCTCCCTTTTTACACCCGCCCACGAAGTTCCCATTTCCTTTAAATCTTTCTTTATGACGTCCTCCCAACCCAGACGGGGACGACCTGCTTTCCGTTTAGCCCTAGATGGTTGGCCGAAAAGAACAATCTTCGGCAATCTGTCATCCTTCATCCGAACAACATGCCCTAACCACCTCAACCTTTCTTTCATTATAGACCTAGAAAGTGGTATTGAACCACATTTTTCGTATAGCCTATTGTTTGAAATACGGTCAGTCAGCCGGGTACCCAGAACAATCCTTAAGCAATTTCTCTGGAAAACATCTAGCAAATCTTCATCCGCTTTTCGGAGCGTCCATGCTTCAGAGCCATATTTGACCACTGTCATCACTGTAGCTTCTAAGATTCTAATCTTGGTTTGCAGACTTATCTTCCTATTCTTCCAGACTTTTTTTAACTGTGAAAAAACACCCTGAGCCTTGGCTATTCTATTTTTAACATCTTCACTGCTCCCACCATCTTTACTAATAATACTACCAAGGTAAGTGAAACTGCCCACCTGATCAATCTTTTCATTACCCAACGTCACCTTTTCATCTTCACTTATTCCTAGCCTTAGTGACTTGGTCTTCCTAACATTAATTTTCAAACCAATACTAGCACCCTGAACTCGCAAAACCTCTAAAACTTCATTCATTTTGCTCACACTTTCATCTAGGATGCTTAAATCATCAGCATAATCCAAGTCCAGGAGACTTTTTCCTCCCCATTTGATTCCGTGGTCTCCCATTGCCTTTCCTGTGCTCCTTAAAACAAAGTCCATCAAAATAATCCATATAAAGGGGGATAGAACACAACCCTGCTTAACTCCTGATTTAATACAAAACCAGCTGCTAACCTCATTTCCTTTCTTAACCGCAGCAGTGTTATTCTCGTACATAGCACTAATCACTTTAATGTATTTGTCTGGTATACCATACAAGGATAAAACCTTTACTAAAGCTCCTCTATCAACAGAATCGAACGCTTGCTCATAATCTATAAAACTAAGGACCAAAGGTGTTTGAAAACTTAGGCACTTCTCAATTATTAACCTAAGAGTGAAAATTTGGTCAACACATCCTCTACCTTTTCTAAAACCGCACTGCTCTTCTCTTAAAACTTTGTCTACGGCATCTCTCAGTCTAAAAAGTATCATATTACTAAGCAATTTGCTACCTACAGAGACCAGACTAATGCCTCGATAATTACCACACTCACTTTTATCACCTTTCTTATAAAGTGGCTTAATTAAGGTTTTCCTAAAATCATTAGGTACTTCCCCTTTTTCAAAATCATATTCATAATCTCCAATAACTTATTTCTAACCTCAGAGCCACCATATTTAAGAAACTCATTTACTACCCTATCAGCACCTGGAGCCTTATTATTCTTTAATCCTTTTAGTACTGTTTCTAATTCCTCCTCACAAAACAAATCTTCCTTCACATCCAAGGTATCACAAACTTTTTCATTTTCCTCTATATTTTTTCCTGCAACTCTATCTCGGTTAAGCAAATTCTCAAAATGTTCGGCCCATCTCGCTTTAGCTTTTGTCTTATCGCTAATTGCCACCCCATTCCTATCTTTAACTGGGACAAGTCCGGATTGACTACTACCTCTCAATTTGTTAACGTGCCAGTACAATATTTTACTATTATGCCGTCTAGCTGCATCTTCTAAATCCTCGGCAATTTTATCCATGGCCTCCACTTCACACCTCCTTAGTTCATATTTCAATGCTTTCTCCACTTTCTTTACATTTCTTTTGTTTTCATGTGATCTATCACTCAGATAATTCTTGTACAAGTCCTTTCTCCTTTCTATTAAACTTAAAGCTTTTTCACTAATATTCTTAGCTGCAGTTCTAGCTTTCTTCCTAATACACCTTCAGCAACTTCACAAATTATTTTTCTAAAATTATTCCAACCATCTTCCACATTATCAAATTTTAAGCTCTCAAGTTTAGTATTCAACTGTTCCTGGAAAGTTTCTCTCAAATTCTCATCCTGGAGTCTACTAACATCATAACTTCCCGGGAGGTAATCACCCTTCCGATATTTCAGCTTTAAATTAACCCTTGACACTACTAGATGGTGATCTTTACTTTTAACATCAATAACAGCACTCCTATATACCCTAGTATCTTGTATTAATCCTGCCAGTCTTCGATTTACTATAACATAATCAATAAGGTTTGCTGTCTTACCATCACGTGAATACCATGTTAGCTTATGAGCCATTTTATGACCAAACACTGTATTGGTTATAACTAGATTGTTATACCTACAAAATTGCAAAAGTCTGTATCCATTACTGTTTTCTTTTCCTACACCAAATTTACCTAAGCTGGGATACCATCTATCCATATTTCTACCAACCTGGGCGTTAAAATCTCCCAGCAATAACATCATATTTCTACCTGGGACCTTGTCTATTTGCTCCTGTAACTGTAAGTAAAATTCATCTGAGTCACTAGTATCTCCATCAGTTGGTTCTACAGGGGCGTATACTACTATAACTGATACCTTGAACTTTCTAGTCATAAAATGAGCAATTAGTATTCTATTATTAATACCTTCCCAGCCTAAACAAGACTTAGCAGCTTCCTTATTCATCATGAGCCCTACTCCCTGTCTATGTAACCCATCCTTCCTGCCTGAGTAAACAAATTCTATATCACCTAATTTCATGCTTCCTACCCCTGGGATATGAGTTTCTGAAACTCCTAATAGATCCAGTTCGAATCGTCTGAATTCGTCAGTCAAAATGTCGATACGATAGTCATTTTTTTAATGTCGTAACATTCCAAGTTCCAATTTTCATGTTCTTTAAATCATTGAAATTTTTTTCGCCTCAGGAAAAGCAATGATCCCGGATACCAGTGCAGGACGGGGATCACATATCTTCTCAAGTCTACACCGAAGTGCTTAAGCCGGCTTAGAACCGGACAGCAAGAAGTCCCTGGGACCTCCATGAACGGAGGCTTTGTGCAATCCTGGGCCCATCTTGGTCACAACATGGTTTTCAGCGCTTGGCGATGCTCTTCTATCAACAAGAGTCGAAATCCTGCACAGACAATCTCAAGCCTATTACCTCCGACTCATTATATATTCATGCCTACAAATATTATGCTACTACGGGGAGGCAACCCGTAATAGACAAATTAGCTAGGAAGAGGTTTTAGCTTACCGTATATGAATAATTAAAATGAAATTTGAATATTAATTTTACTTTTATTTGGTTAAATAGCTTTCTCGAAACTTGTTAAATTTTATTTACGAAGGTTTTTATTAGTAATAAATAGGCCTATACGTAACTTACGAATTAACTTACGTAACGAACTTATATATTCATATATTTTTAATACATATATTAGAGGGTTCGCCCCCTAGTCAATACCTTGCTCTTTAAGCTAAAGTTCGAATATTTTTCCAATTCTTTGAAAATGACCACTTAATCACAAATTCCGTTAATTAGAATAGATAGCTCTTATGAAAGTACTAAAAAATCTTTGGCTTAAAGAGCGAGGTATTGACTAGGGGGAGAACCCAATCATATAAGTAATGTTTTCTGTCGTTTTAAGTTTTGATGTTGCTCCTTACTTTCAGTTGAAAAAATTGTCTTTTTTATATAATTTCTGATCTTTTTTTTAAATAATGCTGGGAAATCCGGCGCCCCCTTCATAGCAATATCCCTTCCCCCATGAAAACTTCCTTCATGGAAAGATCCTCCCACATAACCCCCGACCCCCCCCACTACTAGAAAAAATCCCCCCTGAAAACGTCTGTATACTTCCCAATAACCAATACTATATGTTAACATTGGGTAAAGTTCATAACTTTCAGCCCTCCCCCCGGGGACTTCAGGGGATTAAGTCAACCTAAAAGACATAGTTATCATATTTTCGACCATGCTGAACAAAATGGTTATCTCAAAATTTTGATCGGGTGACTTTGGGAAAAAAGAGCGTGGGAGGGGGCCTAGTTGCCCTCCATTTTTTTGGTCACTTAAAAAGGGCACTAGAAATTTAATTTCCGTTCCAATGAGTCCTCCCACGATATTCTAGGACCAATAGGTCGATACGATCACCCCTGGGAAAAAACAAACAAAAAAACAAATAAACACGCATCCGTGATCTTTCTTCTGGCAAAAAAAAAATGCAAAATTCCACATTTTTGTATATAGGAGCTTGAAATCTCTGCAGTAGGGTTCTCTCATACGCTGAATATGATGGTGTGATTTTCATTAAGGTTCTATAACTTTTAGGGGGTCTTTTCCCTTTTTTTCGAAAATCAGCCAAATTTTCTCAGGCACGTAACTTTTGATGGGTAGGACTAAACTTGATGTAACTTATATATTTGAAATCAGCATTAAAATCTGATTCTTTTGATGTATCTATTGGTATCAAAATTCCGTTTTCTAGAGTTTCGATTACCATTGAGCCGGGTCGCTCCTTACTTACAGTTCGTTACCACGAACTGTTTGACACGAACTGTTTGATACACCAATCAAAATACAAACGTTTGTTCCCTGGTTATCACCTTGAAACTTATCAGTATAGGATCCCCAATCCACTATAAATATTATCCTTCGTCACCAACAGACAAAGTCTAAATCATAGAGTATGGGTAACTTATTAGAGTGGAAACTGGCGCTAGTATTGGAAAAAAACGTCATCTAGCATTTGGCGACACATGGTGTTTTTAAAGCTTTATTATCGTTCTTTTTTGTCCGGAAAAAAGATAAGACATTTATGACAATATTAATTTTACCAATTACAAAAAATTAAGGTACTTACGTGTTATACCAACCACATTCAAGAAGTGAAGCTAAATTAATCATAATGAAATATACCTAAATATGATGAAAATATAATACTTTAGCAATCAAAATGCGGAGCCTACAACAGAGAATTATGGGAAGGCCGCCCAGAATTAATTGCATATTAGAGTGAAAAAAAAATGTCAAGTGTCGCCAAACGCTTGATGGCGTTGAGTTTTTTTTTGTCGATACTAGCGCCAGTTTACGCTCTCGTAAGTTACCCATACTCTTTGGATCTATATTGAGAATCCTGTCATCTGATGAATATTATCTTCCATAAACAAAAAAATAGGTGAATTACACTGAAAAAAGGAAAATAGTAAGCACCTCTTTTGGTTGGAAAAACATGGGACCGAAGCCCCCCCCCCCTTCCTCCTACGCACGTCCTTAATTCAGAAACAATTGGACTGAATAGACCGAATGATATGACTAGTAATGACGATTTTCCTGCATTGGGTATCACTAATCTACCAAATGAACCGCTGCGTAAGGACAACTGCTTGAAGAGCCTTTCAGACCAAAAATTTGGCTTACCTTTTCCCATCAGACTGGCCATCTTACGGATTACTACGGACCTTACAGTCAAACTTAAGGAAATTACGCACTCCGTAACGTAAGAAAATTACGTATGAAACAGAGTTGAAATTTGCTCAACTTTACGTCAACAGAAACGTAGAAACGTAATTCAGAGTAAATTTCGATTAAGATCTAACCTACTTTGGTATATTTAAATAGATAGGGAGTGACTACAAAATAATGACTAAATTAGTTTGATTAAACGAGTTTGAGAAATAATGAAATTAGTTGAAAATATGCCTAATAACGCACTAATAGTTTCCAACCAATAACACACTAATAAGTCTACACCTTTTGGTTAATTAAATAAATTAATCAGTTAGTTTTTTATTATGATAATGAAAGTCTAATTATGTTATAATTTTTATCTAATTTTATTAAATGGATTAAAAGAAATGCCTAAATGAAAAAATTATGAGAAAAGTTGATTTTTTTTTTTTTTTTTTTTTTTTTTTTTTAGAAAAGAGTGTATGATTGAAAGTGAAAGGATAGGAGTGAATTGGGACTATTAATTTTTAGGGTAATGATGGTCATTGACTTTGGAGCGAAATAAGAAGTGAGATTCAAAATAATCATTGTGAGAATTTGCTTTTTGAGTTCAGAAAGATGTATAAAACATAACAAATAAGGAAGATAGTATTTCTCCAAAATTTCTGAATTGTCTTGAAGCATTATTACTTGATGTGTGACATACATCCTGGAATGAGGCATTAGAAATAGAAGCTGGAGACTCTGTTTAAGCGTCTGGGGTACCACGTAAAGTAACAATGTAATTGTAAAGGCAAACTGCTCATTCCACGATTGTCACAAACTTCTCAGGCTACATGATAATTTCTGATCTAAACAGTCAGAGCCTTTGCACAAAAATGCCAAAAGTATTCTCAATTAACCTGCAAACTGAGGAGAGTATAATTGCATATATTTTGGAGTTCAACGAGGTTTTTACCCGGAATGGGCGTCAATATGTAGTCCTTGAGTAGAAAGGCTTCGTCCCATAAGGAAAAATGTGGAAACTTAGTGTAAGTTCGAGGGAATTTTTTGGGTGGAGGAAGCCTGGTATCTCCACTATCGATGCGATTCCCAAGTTCAGACCGAGAAAAGACACCACGATAACTTTTAAATCCATAGGCACTAACGTCATAAAACAAAATCTGTAGTTCACACCACAAGTTGCAAGTAAAATAACACTAAACTAGTTCTAATAGTTATAAAACTATGAACCAGAATTGTAAGGGCATTAAAGCCTGATATGCTTACCATCTCTAGCACCTATGAAATTTATTAAGTTAGTAATTATTTAATTATAATTATGGTTATTTTTTAGAATCTAGTTGTGTAGAATTCTCGATCAGGCATAAAAGTAACCCTTCGTCTCCAGAATAAACTTTTGGCAACGTATAAAGTCTATCTCACTAATCCCGCCAGCTGATCGATACTCTCCTCTGACAATCAGAGTGATAATTACTGTAATACCGTCAAACACAACTTGAGCTCAAAGGGTGTGCAACATAAGGCTCGTAATGGAGATTTCTCTCCATGGGACAGTACCTATTAAGGAACCAATATGTAACTCAATATCTCCAAAAATAGACACCCATCATTTAGAAACAACTTGTCTTGATTATCAGTGATAGCAAAAACGGGAGCTCGTTCATGTCATATATTTCTTCTCTGAGATAAAAACAATGGCTGTTTAAGACTGTATATTACTGCTTTATTATCAAAGGTCGTCACTATAATTCAGCAATTGCTAAAAGGCTTGAAAAAACATAGTGTCCTTTGGCAATTTATTAGACTTAAGACCCCGACAAACTCGCAAAATTAAAGAAGCATTAGCTACTTGTTGGTTACTGGAAACACGTTCAAGAATTACGCTTAGGTTACATCTCAGAAAACCGGTTTCATAGCTACAGCAAAAGTGATGGATGATACATACAATGCATTGAACTTAGGCAGAATGCATTGGACTTGTATAATTTGGGCTATATATTTGCACAATAGGGGTGGGGATTAGGGTTGGGTTAGGTTTGCACACATTTGTTTCTAAAGTATTATTTCAACATCATGTTTTGTCATTTTCATTAGGATTAACCTAACTTCACTTTTTGAGTGTGTTTCCAATAACCGATAAGTACCAAGCGGTACATTGATAACTAATTTCTGAGACCACACTGGCTAATCATGATAAAACAAAAAATCGCGAAGAAAGGAAGAAAACGAGGACAATTAACAGCTAGTGAAAAAATTGAAAAATTATGCAAATATTTCGGTCAAGACCTCCGCTTGACCGTCCTCAGTGCAGAATAAAACTGATAAAAATATAAAAACCAAACCTTAAAATAAAAACACCAAACTAAAATTGGACGACCCTTTCACCGTTACTAGGAAAGGGTCGTCCAATTTGGTTTGGTGTTTTTATTTTAAGGTTTGGTTTTTATATTTTTATCAGTTTTATTCTGCACTGAGGATGGTCAAGCGGAGGTCTTGACCGAAATATTTGCATAATTTTTCATTTTTTTCACTGGCTGTTAATTGTCCTCGTTTTCTTCCTTTCTTCGCGATTTTTGTTTTAACATTGATAACCAGGAACAAATGGACACAAATGTTTTGCATAATAAAACATAGTTTAAGAACAAATTAAACATTAAAAAAATATACTCATTAGTTAAGGTCCATTCAGAATGAGATTTTACTAATACCATGATTTAGTAAAGCTAATTTTGGGAATCAGTCGAAACCAAACCCGTTCATAATAGCTAGCATTCAGAGTCGGACGAGCCAAAAGTGAAGTTCAATCGAATTGAACTTAGTGAAGGCAGGGTAAATCAGAATCCTACACGGAGTTTTCTTCACAAACAAAGAATTCTTCACAAACAAACAAAATAAATAATAAACGAAAAAGTGAAAATAAAAAAGAAGAAACTCTTCAGAGCTCAAAATGCTTGTACAACAATAGAAGCAAGGATTATATGAGATCTAAGACATAGAAAAATGAATGGGATAATTATAATATTAGTTGATTTCAGTTCTTAAATATCCATCGGGAATGATATTAGTTCACTTTTTTCAATTGCATTAGGGTTATGGAGAAGAAATAAAGCATGTTATGCTTTAAATAGTGCTCCACTCTTGCTAATTTCTTAACAGATTTTGCACAAGAGTAAAACTGAAGGAACGGTAAATATATTGAGCATTGAAGTACCATATTGTCTCTCGCAGAGGTTAGGAGTCCGTAAAAGGCCGTTTCCGGGAGGGTAGGGGGTTTGACACCCCAACCGAAATATATGTTCAACTCGTAAAAACGTACAAAAATTAATATAAATAAATTTTTTTATGCGTTTTTTTTTAAGTTTTTTTTTGTAATCCCCCCCCGGAAAAATTCTTTTGTAACACCCCCTCCCCCGAAAAAAAATCCTGGATACGACCCTGAGTCTGTATTATAGCTTAGCTTCAAGCAGATTCTTACTATTTTATAGCAATTTATTTTAATAAAAAGTAAGTTATGACGTTTCCTAGCCATGAATGTCACCGAGAATTCCCAAGATTCAGCTTAAAACAAATCCTAATATTACATAGCAATAATTTATGCACTAAATATAATTTTTGAGAGTAATATTTAATTATATATATACACTTCCCAAGATCCCAAGCTCTGAAACAAAATCCCAAAATATTTGGGAGGATCCCAAGGAGTGGAAACCCTGCTTTTAACTGACATCCCATAAATATCTAAAGCATAAACGCAAGCTTTAGCATCAACATACTTTAAATCCAATATCAAAGTGAATGAATGGGCAAATCTTCAATTTTAAAACAATAAAAAAAAAAAAAAAAAAAAAAAAAAAAAAAAAAAAAAAAAAAAAAAAAAAAAAAAAAAAAAAACTGAGAGTCGTTAAAGAAACTGACAAGAAAAGGCGTAAATCTTTCTATCTTTCTCTTGGGTTAAATGATAAAAAATTTAACTCAATCCTCCGCGTGAGCACATTGACTGTTGTAACAAAAACAGGGAAATCATTTTGATGGCAAATTTTAAATGTTTAAGTTTAAATTAAAATGTAAATGTCAAGTAAATAAACAAATTTACGTCAATTAAAACTCAATTTTTTGTTGTAGAAGATGCTAAGGTAGACAAAATAAATAAGGGAATGCTAAAATTTCTTACAAATGTAATCAAAGAGGATAGGAGATATCCACAGAATTATAACACTCATTTCAAAAGTCTTACTAAAAGAGTAGGCAGAAGAAATTCAAAGAGGCGAACCATTGGTTTTTTGGAAAGCTACAGAATTTTCTTTTTATTTCACAATTTAGTTTACGATGTCCTGTTTTTTCTCCAAATTTTGATTTCAAAGCAATATTATAAAATGAATGAAGGTCAATATGCATTATAAGCATATTGGAGTTGCACTACACTTTCAAAACATTTTTAGACTAAAATTTAACCATCAAAACAGTGGCGATTCTAGGCCTGGGCATGAGAGGAAGGTAGCTGTCCCCCAGTTTTTCTGACATTTGACATTAAATTACTTTTATTTTATATTTTTACACTCCTGTGGTATACCTCCAACTCCCCCCCCCCACTATGAGGCCCAAAACTGCCACTGCGTCAGAAACCAAAAAGAAATAAGAAACACCAATCATTTTGACCTTCTTTTTCGATAAATGACAAAAATAACTCGCCTGTGTAGGCCCCTTGCCACTTCTACGACCAAATAGTTATGGTAGTTTTAAAAGTATTCATGGCTTAGTGAAACTTAAAACATAAAGTTTTCGAAATAATACAACGTTTAGTGGTTTAGAGAACTAAGCTAAATTAACTTAGATCAATAAAAAGTATCTGAATAAGTTTTTATTTTTGAAACAAAGAAAGAGTAGTTTATCAAAAGGCTGTAATATCTTTTAAGTTAGATGTAGAAGTTCAGAGAAATGGTAGTTAATTTTAGACCGACACTTTATATATATATATATATATATATATATATAATATATATATATATATATATATATATATATATATATATATATATATATATATATATATATATATATATATATATATATAGACATAATATATATATATATATATATATATATATATATATATATATATATATATATATATATATATATATATATATATATATATATATATATATATATATATATCTATATATATTATATATATATATATATATATAATATATATATATATATATATATATATATTATATATATATATATATATATATATATATATATCTATATATATATATATATATATATATATATATATATATATATATATATATTATATATATATATATATATATATATATATATATATATATATATATATATATAAAAGGTACTTTATTAGTAGCCGGGTAACACGCGAGAAGTGAAGTTTGGTTAATGCTAATGAAATAATACAAAGTATGATAAAAATATAATAGTTAAGAAACAAATTTAGGCTATATATTTGCACATTAGGGGGGGGGGGGAAGGGGTAAAGCATAGCAAATATTTAATACGTAACTTAACCTAACCTAGGTACCTTTTTTTTGCCCTTTTAACCCCAAAAAACTAAAGTCGAAATCTTTGTCACAGAGTGAGCAATAACCCACTTTGTAGCGAAAATCTGTTTTTCAATGGTATCTTTGACATTCTATATGCGGTTCTTCTCGCCTGTTGCCCGGCTGCTAATAAAGTACCAAAAAAAATATTCTCAGAAAAAAAAGAAAACGCGACAAGGAAACAGCACATTTGGATGCTGGGAAGCATAGCCCCCCCCCCCCCCAAAAAAAAATAAATAAAACAAAACAAAACAGAAAGCTTTGCAAAATTTGTATGCTGAAAAAGCAACAGTTCGTCCCAATGGATTAATCCTGCCCTTTCGCAGAGCCAGAGGACAATTTTGTTCCGTCAATGTGTCCTTATAAAACAGTTCGTGGTAACGAACTGTTGGTAAGGAGCGACCCGGCTCAATAGTAACAGAAACTCTAAAAAACGGAATTTTGATACCAATAGATACATCAAAAGAATCGGATTTTAATGCTGATTTTAAATAAATAAGTTTCATTGAGTTTAGTCTTACCCATCAAAAGCTACGACCATGAGAAAATTTGCCTTATCTTCAAATAAAGGAGGAAACATCCCCTAAAATTCATAGAATCTTAATGAAAATCATACTATCAGATTCAGCATATCAGAGAACCATGTTGTAGGGGGTTCGAATGTGGAATTTTCTTTTCTTTTTCTCTTTCGGGGGTGATCGTATCCGATACGATATACCTCGCAATATTCTAGGAATACTGGGTCGATACGACGTATCGACCCAGTATTCCTAGAATATCGCGAGAAGGCTTATTTGAACATAAGAGTTCTAGTGACCTTTTTAAGTGACAAAAAAACTGGAGGGCAACTAGCCCCCTCCCATGCTCATTTTCCCCAAAGTCACTCGATCAAAATTTTGAGATAGCCATTTTGTTCAGCATAGTCGAAAAATCTAATAACTATGTCTTTGAGGATGAGTTAATCCCCCACAGTCTCCGGGGGAAGGGCTGCAAGTTATGAACTTTGCCCATTGTTTACATGTAGTATTGGTTATTGGAAAGTATACAGACGTTTTCAGGGGGGATTTTTTTTTGGCGGGGAGTCGAGGAAAGGAGGTTACGTGGGAGGATCTTTCCAAGGAAGAACTTCTTGTGGGGGAGGGACATTTCTATGAAGGGGGCGCCAGATTTCCCAGCATTATTTAAAAAAGGATCAGAAATTTAAAAGAAAAAGTTTTTTTCCACTGAAAGTAAGGAACAACATTAAAATTTAAAACGAACAGAAATTATGACGTATGAGGGGTTCGTCTTCTAGTCAATACCTCGTTCTTTACGCTAAAGTTTTTTAGTACTTTCAAAAGAGGTATTTATTCTAATTAAACGGCCTTTGTGATTCAGGGGCCATTTAAAAACTAGTTTTTTCTTATTTAATCATAAACAGAAAGGATAAATTTACATTACTCCCCAAAGCTTAATTATTGAAAAACTGATTCAAAAGAGGAAAACGACTGTCAAACCTATTTTTAAGATTAAAATATGTGAAATGACCAAACAGTCATTGATGAAAGAAACCATGCATCGACGTCAATGACCATAATTAGGCGAAGTTGCACGGACGAAAGACCAGAGGTCTTTCGTTTCGTTGCTTAAAAAATATGCTAAGCGGCGGTTGATTATCTGTTAATTAAGATATTTGCTTTTGCATTACTGAAATAGGCAGACAAATAAATAATTCCATAAATCTGGGACTAGATTATCAAAAATGTGATCTAATTTTTTTTCTAGAAAGTGTTTTGATCAAGCTCAGGACGCTCAATCTCAACACCAGAAGAAGCTTGCCAAGATTGTTCTTTTAAACAATTAAATAAAAAAAACAAGTTTTTTAAACTGAAAGTAAGGAGCGGCATTAAAACTTAAAACGAACAGAAATTATTCCGTATATGGAAGGGGCTTTCCCCTCCTCAACGCCTCGCTCTTTACGCTAAAGTTTTTTATTGTTTTAAAAAATAAAGTTTTGAGACAGAGTCAAACTTTAGCGTAAAGAGCGAGGCGTTGAGGAGGGGACAGCCCTTTCATATACGGAATAACATCTGTTCGTTTTAAGTTTTAATGTCGCTCCTTACTTTCAGTTTAAAAAACTTGTTTTTTTATTTAATTTTTGAACGTTTTTGAATAAATGCAGGTTTTGATCTTGGCTCACCGTACATGAATAATTAAAACAAAATTTGCATATTAATTTAATTTTATTTGGTTAAATGGCTTTCTCGAAACTTGTTTAATTTTATTTACGAACGTTTTTATTAGTAATAAATATACGTAACTTACGAAATAACTTACGTAACGAACTTCTATATTCATATATTTTTAATACGTATATTAGGGGGTTCGCCCCCTAATCAATACCTTGCTCTTTAAGCTAAAGTTCGAATTTTCTTCCAATTCTTTAAAAATGACCCCTTAATCAAAAAGGCCGTTAATTAGAATAAATAGCTCTTATGAAAGTACTAAAAAATCTTTGGCTTAAAGAACGAGGTATTGACTTGGGGGAGAACCCCCTCATATACGTAATAATTTCTGTTCATTTTAAGTTCTAATGTTGCTTCTTACTTTCAGTTGAAAAAACTTGTTTTTTTTAAATTTAATTTCTGATCGTATCTTAAATAATGCTTGGAAATCCGGCGCCCCCTTCATAGAAATGTCCCTTACCCCAAAGAAACATCCTCCACGGAAAGATTCTCCCGAGTAACCCCCTCTTTCAGCCCCCCCCCCACTACCAGAAAAAAATTCTTCCTGAAAATGTCTGTATACTTCCCAATAACCAATACAATATGTAAGCAATGGGCAAAGTTCATAACTTGCAGCCCTTCCCCTGGGAACTGTGGGGGATTTAGTCATCGTAAAAGACATATTTATTAGATTTTCGACTATGCTGAACAAAATGGCTATCTCAAAATTTTGATCGGGTGACTTTGGGAAAAAAATGAGCGTGGGAGGGGGCCTAGTTGCCCTCCATTTTTTTTGGTCACTTAAAAAGGGCACTAGAACTTTTAATTTCCGTTCCAATGAGCCCTCCTACAATGTTCTAGGACCACTGGGTCAATACGATCACCCCTGGGTAAAAAAAAAAAAAAAAAAAAAAAAAAAAAAAAAAAAAAAAAAAAAAAAAAAAAAAAAAAAAAAAAAAAAAAAAAAAACACGCACCCGTGATCTTTCTTCTGGCAAAAAATGAAAAATTCCACATTTTTGTAGATAGGAGCTTGAAACCTCTACAGTAGGGTTCTCTGATACACTGAATATGATGGTGTGATTTTCATTAAGTTTCTATAACTTTTAGGGGGTATTTCCCCCTTTTCTCGAAAATCAGCCAAATTTTCTCAGGCGCGTAACTTTTGATGGGTAAAATTAAACTTGATGAAACTTATATATTTGAAATCAGAATTAAAATTTGATTCTTTTGATGTATCTATTGGTATCAAAATTCCGTTTTTAAGAGTTTCGGTTACCATTGAGCCGGGTCGCTCCTTACTTACAGTTCGTTACCACGAAATATTTGATTATGTATTTTTCGTTTGGCTTTCTTATTTGTACGACTTCTTTCTCGGTACGTGCTATCTATTCAAATATTATTAGCAGTTGGAAAAAATAAACCAGAACCCAATTTGGCTAATCCATTGCGGAGACATTAGACCAAGAATAAATATGAATAAAAGCCCTGACAGAAAAATCACAGCAAATCACCGAAACTTGATAATATTCCGGATTAAGTATGACAGATATGAAAACATTTTGCCAGGAAAAAGAGAAAGAAGAAGCTGTGTAGCCGTGATTAGACGGCTACCAGGCAACACCAGCTTTTAAAGATTCATGATTATGTAGGCGTGGAGGAATTATAAGCTACTGAAACACTTTTAAAAAAGATTATCTTAAGACAACAAACTTTTGTATTGATATTTCTGTTCAGGACGATATTCATCATGGTTACAGCTGCAGCTGGAAACTAGTAAAAATCCAACCACGGCCCATAGTAACCAAAAATTTTAAAAAAAGGCGTTAAAAGAACTGGCTAGTGAGAAAAGAATGTCATTTGTAGCTGATTCAGGAATGTTAACCATCATCTAGATTAGTCTTAATAGTAAAATATTATTCCGAAAATAAATTCATGGAAATTCCAAAAAATAACCCGAAACCCTTAAAAAATAGCCTCGGATCAAAACAAAAAGTACACCATTGGAATCGCCACGTCCAAAAACCATGTACAGTAAACTTACATTACCCTGGCTAAAAAAAGGAATATCCTTTTTTTTGCACTGATAGCACTAACGTATACTCTCTGTTGAAAAAAAAAAAAAATTGCAGCCTCGGATACAAGACGATGTTATATTAGATATGACGTCATATTTGAGTAACTCTACCGCATGATTCCCTGGGATTCGTTCTTTACAATATCCAGCTATGTGTTCTCTCTCAAGAGGAATGATTTTGATAGTAGACTAATGATGGTGAAGTAAAGTTGACGACACTACATCATAGTCAAAACCCTCAGTGCTGATATCTGTTTCACGGCCCTTTAGCCAAGAAGTGAAATTGGGGGTTGGGGGCCAGCCATCCAGTGTTTTTGCACACATTTCCTTCTCCTTAATAGTTCGTGTTATGACGTTTGACGATAGAACCTTTGCACCATAAATAGTTAGAATCGATCTTGCAACATTTATCATTTTATTTACAGAATAATCGTAAAGTGCAAATCAATTGCAATTAGTTTTATAAACTGCTTGCAATATAGTAGTCTATTTTACTGTTAATTGTAGATTAGCATTTTGGAAAAAGTTCAGCATCATACAGAAGTTCAAGAATGAACTATTACAAATGCTGTTCGAGTGTATCCAATAAATTATTTTAGCCAAAAATGATAGAAATTACAAGTTTTACGCAAAAGCTGCCTTGGGAAAACGTGGTCTTTGCTAAAAACTCCCAAGATGAAATATATACACATACATCTGAAGTCGAAGGTTCAGGCACGAAACCGGATTACAATTTCTTTTGGAATGATTCCAGCAAATGGAGTGAGTGTAACATGACTGGAGGAGCAAATGCACCACGAGAGCTACCATGGGGAAACAAAGTTATTGCTAATATCCTTGGAGATGAAATATACACACAAACACTTAAACAACTGAGGTCTCAACGTAACAAATTACAATTGATCAAAACAACACGTTATCATCAGCAGCAAATTGAGTTAGAGATGGTGCAAATAGACAAATATATCCAGTTCATGGTTGAAAATAAGAAGGATTGGCAAGCTATGACGGACTGCAAGGGACTTAATTGGAATGTGGTGGTAACAAATGCCAAACTTAAACTGCAACACCATTATGATGACATACAGATACCTGAATGGGTAAGTTTTTGGTTTAAATACTGTGGGCCATACCTGCTTGCTAATTTACTAGACCCAGAGGACGAACAGGAAATGAAAGTATTGATGAAGAATTCCTGTTCACAAAATGTAGAACGTCTAGTATATGAAAAGTTCCCGAAACGGAAATCGGATTGGATCAATCTACAAATACTGAGAATTCATGCCGAGGAGATATTAGCAGCAGAAGACAAAGAAGAATTCTTGGAGGCTATTAAGACTGAGGTCGGCACTACTTTTGAAAAAAGTATAGGAAACTTGCATAGACTTTATCCAAGGCTAACCTTCCTTGAACTAAAAGTTGGCTATGGTCAATTCCAAGATCGAGAGAAAGGTTTCATGAAGACTACGAAATACACAACAGTGAAACATAATACAGCACAACTGTCTTATAAACAAAGTCAGGCGTGGATACACACATACAAAGATGATTCTTATAGACAAAATCAGGACTGTAGACAAAGGGAGTGGTATAATTGTGATAGACCAAAGCAGGCTTGGCCAAAGAACAACTCATATGAGGAGCTCAGTACAGTGGAAAAGATTGAACTGAGTTTGAAAGAGCTTAAACGGAAGTTGAAGATGGTTGAATAAGAGCAATAACCCTGAAACTTTCCTAAATGGCTACCCTGGAGAAAAAAAAACAAAAAAAACGATTGTACCTTCCCTCGTCCTTAATCTTAAATGGATTAAGTGTCTATTCCTCTATTATATTAATAGATCTATTAATATATAAAATACAATATATTATATTAATATAATCTATTAATATCCTATCTTTCCCTCGTCTTAAATAGCCATAAGTCTTAAGAGCGTTGCAATAAAGAGTAAGGATTATTTTTTTAACAAAATTGAATCATTATTTGACTTGGGTCTTAGGAATGGATATTAGCCAGGGTTACATTACCCTCCCTTCCCTTTCTAATCAAAATTTTACAAGGGAATTTTCAGCTAGAATGGAATTGTCTGGGGGGGGGGGGAATTTCCCTGGCGAGAGGCGAATTTACGTGGGAAGAACCATGGGTGATTTTTCATGGGGGAGAGGGATTTTCCATGGAGGGGGAGCCGGATTTCCCAGCATTATTTTAAAACAATCCGAAATTTAATTAAAAAAAAACAAACAAGTTTCTTCAACTGATAGTCAGGCGCACATTAAAACAGAGACTTGGAGGAGTCAAACCCTGTGTAATGTGAAGAACTAATAAAATGCTCCTCACGGTAGAAATGAAAGCAATTATTTTACAATAGTATAAGATACTCATTAAATCTGGACAGCACAAGTTTCTACAAATGAAAGTTAAGAGTGACATTCAAATCTAAAACGAATAAAAGTTATCACGTATATAAGGGGTACTGAGCTCCTGACTCGTAATAAAAATGTACAATTACTACTTTAATGAAAGTATGTTCGTGTGCGAAAAACATGGTCAGTTAGAAATAACGAGTGTTTATCAATTGCCTTTCGGAATATTTGAACGAAAACTTTGTTATTTAAAGCAAATATGAATAAATAAATCCTTTCACTCTCAATGTATTGTGAGGAAAAGAATACCAATAAAAACTTTATGGTACGCTTTACTTTCATGAAAAAAACTTCATTTTTTATATATTTTTAATTTCTGTTATTTTAGTATCATGTCCAAGGTTAACGTAAATATTAAGGACACTGACGCCCCTCTTAGCCCTCTACCTTTAATACTGAAGTTGAACTTCTTTTGATAAAAGTGCATCGGAAAAAATAGATTAAAATAGAGCGTCTGAGCTTTGGAATAAGCTTAGACACAACAGTACAAAATACGGTATGTATCTGAATATTGTGCCTTCATTTAGGAATATGGGTTTGGGTTATCCGTCCGCCTTTCTAAAACATAAAAAAAGGTCGTTAGGCTGAGAAATTTAATTAATCAGATATAAACACATTAGACTGAAAAAATCGCAGCATTCAGATGAATGGCGTACATGAATAATTTTTAGACCACACTACCCTTCCATTTGGAATTGAAACGGAGATCAATTTAAAAAGGGTAGAAATTTTCAACAAGGCAGTGAAAATACACCGAAATAAAAAATATTTACATTTCAATATTTTCGTTTCAACTGTAAATGAACGATGCATTAAAAAAAAAAAAACTCCTAATAATAAATACACCTTTGGTAGTATTACGCAGTAGTTCTTATGCTACGTATGTAATGTCTGTATTCTAGATTGATTTACAGGTACATCTTAGGCAGAGGACTGACGTTCATCAAAACAATATTTGGACAAAAAATAAATCTAAGGTTCCTCGCCAGCTTTTGAGTAGGAATGGTTTCTTGATTACATACAGAGCGTCTAAGCTTTGGAATAAGCTTAGACAAAACACAAAGGCATCCGATCATTTTGATTAATTTATATCTGAGTTACGAGCTACTTAAACTATTCCTTTGAAAAAGGTTGAACGGGATTAGTTAGTACAATTTAATTATCTTTCTATGTATTTTCGTACTGCCTTAATTTTATTTGTTATTTATAAAAAAAAGAGGAAAATATAATATCCGGTTTCAGGTCACGAAATTGCAAAGTTTTGCAGAAGTTTCCTTATATACGTTTAACTTGGTGCATGCTTTCACCCATAACTCTTAATCATAGGCAACGCAATAGCGCTGCCTAAGTAAAGAGCGATGTGGGCACAATGTATTATTTATTTATTTTTTGGTCTTTGGCCAGGGCACTTCGTATCGAAGGAGTGGTCATAGAAATTTCAAAAAGGGTTTATTTGATTGGAAATTCAAACGGCTAGTGCCCTTTTTAATAGTCGAAAGTGATTGGAGGGCAACTAATCCCCCCTTCCCACGCCCACCATTTCCCCAAACACATCCAATCAAAATTTTGAGATAGCAATTTTGTTCAAATTAATTGAAAGGTACGGAAATTATGTCTTTGGGGATGGCAACCTCCCCACAGCCCTCAGGGCAAGACCTGTAAGTTATACCCTGGGAGTATATAAGGTAGAGCATATATAGAGAAAGGGTGATCGTATAAACTTCGGAGAGGGCTAATTGGATTGGTAATCAGAAGTTCTAGTGCCCTTTTTAAAATTCAGAGCGATCAAAGGGTGGATAACCCTTGTCCCCCCAACACCTCGTATTTTACCGAAATGAATCTGATAGAAATTTTGAGATGGTGATTTGTTGTCGTAGAAACTTCAAAAACAGTTCATTTGATTGGAAATTGGAAGGGCCAGTGCCCTTTTTAATTGTCGAAAGCGATTGGAGGGCAACTAACCCATCTCCCTCGTCCACCAATTCCCAAAACACATCTAATGAAAATTTTGATATATCCATTTTGTTCAGTGTAGTTGAAAGGTCTGGAAATTATGTCTTTGACAATCCCATACCTTCTCAAGACCAGATCATAATTTGCACTTTACTGAAAAAAAATGGCTGTGGATTATCAGTTTAGTATACATAGACTGATATATATTCCTTAAAGTTTAGTAATTTTCAATTTATCAAAGTTAAAACATTCAAAACGCATTTCCTTTATTTAAATCATACAATAAATAAGCGAGTCAAACTCAAAACGAGCAAAAATTAACACGAGTAGGGCTGACAACCCCCATGCCGTCTCTAGACCAGAACATAAAAATTTTGGGGATACTACTATTACTACTTCTGCCCTTACAATTTAAATAAATAAAAAGAACGTAATTGTATCCATGTTGTCAAAGAGCATAGATAGAATCTTTTGGGAAGCATATTAAGTTTTATTTTTCAAGTCAACTTCAGAAGCTGTAAAATTAAATAAAAAAATACTTGTGTCAGGATCAATACAAGTTTCTTCGACATACAGATAGCAACCCATACTATGGATTCTTATAGAAAAAACTGAAAAGATAGGCTTCAACATTATTACTTCCATGAAAAAGACTATGTCAATAAAAACGAACAGAAATTAATCTAAAAAACTTTTTCCACAAGACAAGTTTTTCAAAGAAAAGTAAAGAGCTCCGTTAAGCCAAGAATGAACGAAAATACAATCAGATAATCTTCCAAGCGTAAAACTACCACAAATCCCTATCAATAAATAAATGAAACTCAAAACGAACAGAAATTACAATAAATAGCCAAGTCAAACTCAAAACGAGCAAAAATTAACATGAGTGGAGCTGATACCCCCTATGCTTTCCAAGACCAGAACACAATTTTCGCTTTACTGAAAACAAAATACGTTTGAAATGTTTTCACCTTTCTTACTTTCATAAATGAAAAATTATCAAAACTTTAAGGAAGAAATATCAATATATGTCAATTAAACGTCATACTAAAATAGGTCATATGTCAATTAAAAGGGACCCTGAAAATTTCAATTGATAAACAAAAGGGTAAGTGCTTCAGTTTTCTCGAGTCGCATTTGCAAGAAATTATAATTCATGGTTAACAGACATTTCAGTTTCAACCAGCACAGTCAATTAGCAAAATTTTTCGATATCTAGGGGGGGGGGCAAAATTTCCATTTTTTTTTCAATTTTCTAATAAAAATTCCAAAAAAGTAGTATCAACGAAAACACCCACTCAACGAAAATGTCCCACAAAAGACGCTTTTCGAAATATAGGGAGAGGGGCAAAAATCTAGAAAGAAGATCTCCCTGTCTCCCTACTGACGCCAATGGTTTCAGCTCTTATTTTTCTCATATATTTAAACCTAAAAGTTAGAATTATAAATGTGGCCAAGTATTAAGATAGCTAAGTGCCAAGGAAGCGTCAATCAAAACGTATAAACAGCCACTCTAAATAATTTACAGCATCTCTACACATTGCTAATAATATAAACAGACAAATAAAAACTACTATCTAGTCATTGAGCGTTCAGGTCGGCCACTTCAGTTAAATTTTAGCTCAATCAATTTTATGTTTTGTCACACTTTTTTCTTATCTTGAAATGAAAAGCAAATAGACGTCCAAAATCCAAATGTTTGTCGAGTAATCAAAGCCAGGCATGTTTTCTTCTTCAGCTTTAGCAATATTAGGAAAACAGTCCGAATGTATATTCAAGATCAAGTATGGAAGAAGTTCCAAAGCTGCCTGTAGCAGGATCCGACAGAATTCCAAAAGCTGCCAAATCTGCCAACAAATTTCACAAGGTCATAAAAACCGCCAAGTTGCATTGCTATTAGGCTACCCCACTTTTTCCATAGCGACTTAAGATAATATGGGATTACAAAATATGCTCAACACGGTTTCAACCAGTACAACTATTTACCTGACGTAACACGGAGCTAAGGGAAAGGTATAAAAAGACCAATTTACTTTTTTAGTTCCAGATTCCATTGCGAGGATATTGTCCCCAAAATCCTAACATAATGTGTGGTTTATTTTCCTCTAAGTTACTAGCATATATTTCTGGATGTTTATACAAGGAAATCACTATCTTAATACCAACCATTAATTTCAATTTTTATTTAAATTTATTGAGCTGAAAGAACCCTGCCCCTTTTTTGTATTATTTCGTAGGAGCTCCTTATAGGAATAACGTAAATATGTATTAAAAGGATTAATAGTAAATTATAACCATGTAAATTTGTAATACTACTTACCAGTAATGGTGATATTGGTGCCGCCTTCCCATGGACCCAGTCTGGGTTCAAAATGAGTAATTTGAGGATTTGGACAAGTTTGATTAGATCTAGCCACCCAGCAGCGCCACCACCACACTGTTCGCGAACTTCACATCGATCTGAAGCCTGGCACCAGCCACATCCGTATTTTCCCGGCAGGGCAAGACACATACCACAATTATCAGCCATTTCGCGGCATCGGTATATCAAAACTAAAATTATAAATTAAGACAAAAAAGGATAAAAGAAAGAAAAAAAAACAAATCTTTTACGCTCCGATTTAACTTTGCAAAACATAATGTAACTAAACAGCGGTTTAATGACCTACAAATTAGAACAAAACGTCACAAGATTTCAGTAAGGCATCTAGAGGTCACCATAGCGCACAAAAAAAGAGGAGAAAAAAGAAAAGAAAAACGGAATGAACCTGATTTCTCTGAATCTAACAGATTTTTGATGAACCTAAATCAATATCTAACAAAGGCATTTTATAATATAGACATAAAAACAAACCATTGAAATTCTTATTTCCAAAAACCCTTAACCAGAGGTTTTCAACACTCCCCCCCCCCCATTTGAAACCAGAGAAAATCATCAAATAAAGGTCGATTTATAATATAGGTACATTTTTCTGCTTTTTCCTTCTTTTTATGTTGCTGTTGTTGAATAGAACCGTTTTCGAATTTATTTTCGTATTGAAAATAGAACAACACTTTAGTCCTAAAATCCAACAAAATTTTAATGGACAATTAAAATGAAGTTGATTCTTGTAGGAAGTTGATGTTTATTACAAGTTGATGCTTTCACGAACGGCTCACAGAATAATAAGGGATTTATACTGCGAATGAGGGATTCGATAATGCTTCTAGTCCTACCCCCAAGCAAGTTATACTTTCAAAATGTAACATTTATTCCTATTACATCGTTCAATAAAAATAAAAAAAAAAAACTATAGTTTACTGTCATTTGAACTAAAGGACTAATTTCGGAATTTTGCTTTACATTATAATTATACTGGATATTCTTATGCCAGATGCTTGGAATAATGAAATCAAAACCAGCAATTTATGTTATTTATCATTTTTCCCCTTTGTGAACATCCGTCGATCGATTTGTTCGCTTGCCAGGTCAATCCATCTGGCTCCTAAACAGCTTAAACAATTCAAGCCTCTTGATATCTTAGAAATAATAAAAACGATCTATTACTTGATTAGACGAAAATAAAGTTAAGAGAACTGCAACTCAACACCAATAGAAAATAAGGTTTAATCACATAGTATGACATAAGAGCATCTTGGCTGGATAAAAGCAAATTTATGCCACGTACTTGTATATATCATTCGTTTACTATTTGTATAGTATACTACGCCATTTTTTTATTTGTTGTAAAAAAAGGTTTATTAGATACAAGTAAAAACATGTCACGTACTGCATATATCACTTGTTTTACTATTTGTACAGTATAACATTCAACTATTGCGAAAAAAACAACAAAAACGACTGACTGAATACGAGTAAATGCGTGCCACGTACTGTGTATCTTACACATTTTACTATTTGTGCAATATATCAAGCTATTTATTTAATCTATTCTGGCCACTGAAAGAGAGCTTGGCAGTTTTACAAAATTATTCAAGCCTATTCAAAAAATGGTTTAAAAGAGGAAAATCAACAAGAAAGAGATTTTTTTTAAGAATCTGCTTATTTTACATAAATTCCATCTCGAGAAAGCGCCATAATTGCAGTTTCAAACTTGGAGTCATATATCATTCCTTACTTTTCCAACAATTAAAAATTCGATCAGCTAGTCAAAATATGGTATTTATGTAGTCGTTAATGAGTGAATCCTTGCTGTGTCTACGCAAAAACATGACACTTCTACCGGACCAGCAAACTAAAAACAAAACAGCTTCCTTTTTTTGGTTTTTAAGCACGCGGCACTCTAGGTTCAAACACATGTTCACACAGGAGCATTATTTGCTAGTTATGGAAACTTAGTTTCCGAATTAATGAATTTTAGTTGTTTTGTTAAACAATTTAGAGTTTTTAAAAAAATTAACTTTTACCACTTAATTTAAACTTTTAATTTCTGGATTTTTGCCATTTATGTTAGGTTTTTAGGAAGTTACTGCTTAGGTTTTTTCTTAACAGCAACAACAGTCTTAGAAGAGACGTGAACATATGTGAACGTAACTGTAATTGCAGTTACTTACTGATACTATTTAAGAATGTCACATAACTCAGCAATTTTTTTCTGTGTTAACCTAGCGTTACTTAGAAAGACGATAAATGTATATTTTTGCCAAATTATTTTGATGATTTCGAAATTGCAGTTAGAGAATCATGAGTCTCAACTTCAGTAGATTCAAATTGATAATTCTAAAAAAAATTAAGTTACTTTGCACAAACCAAATAGTATTTTGAGCTAGAATATTATTTTCAAACAGTTCGTGGTAACGAACTGCAAGTAAGGAGCGACCCGGCTCAATAGTAACCGAAACTCTAAAAAACGGAATTTTGATACCAATAGATACATCAAAAGAATCAGATTTTTATGCTGATTTCAATTATATAAGTTTCATCAAATTTAGAATTATACCCATCAAAAGTTACGAGCCTAAAAATAGGGAAAACACCGTAGCCTTATTTTCGAAAAAAAGGGGAAAACACCCCCTAAAAGTCATAGAACTTTAATGAAAATCACACCATCAGATTCAGCGTATCAGAGAACCCTACTATAGAATTTTGAAGCTCCTATCTGCAAAAATATGGAATTTTGTATTTTTTGCCAGAAGAAAGATCACGGATGCGTTTTTTTTTTTTTTTTTTTTTTTTTTTTTTTTTTTTTTTTTTTTTTTTTTTTTTTTTTTTTTTTTAAGGGGTGATCGTTCGACCCAATGCTCCTAGAATATCGCAGGAGGGCTCATTCGAACGGAAATTAAAAGTTCTAGTGCCCTTTTAAGTAACCAAAAAAAAATTGAGGGCAACTAGGCCCTCTCCCTCGCTCATCCGATCAAATTTCCCAAAGTCACCCGATCAAAATTTTGAGATAGCCATTTTGTTCAGAATGGTCAAAAAACACAATAACTATGTCTTTGAGGATGACTTAATCCCCAAAGTCCCCGGGAGAGGTCTGCAAGTTATGAACTTTGCCCAATGTTTACATATAGTATTGGTTATTGGGAAGTATACAGAAGTTTTCAGGGGGATTTTTTCCTGGTAGTAGTTGTGGGAGGAGGTTGGGGGTTACGTGGGAGCATCTTTCCATGGAGGAAGTTTTCTTGGGGAAAGGGGCATTGCTATGAAGGGGACACCGGATTTCCCAGCGTTATTTATAAAAACGATCAGAAATTAAATTAAAAAAAAAATTCCACTGAAAGTAAGGAGCAACATCAAGACTTAAAACAAACAGAAATTATTACGTTTATGATTGGGTTTGTCCCCTAGTCCTTAACTCGCTCTTTACGCTAAAGCTTTTTTTGTACTTTCATCAGAGCTATTTATTCTAATTAACGGCCTTTGTGATTAAGGGTCATTCTTAAAGAATTGGAACAAAATTTGAACTTTAGCGTAAACAGCGAGGTATTGACTAAGGGGCGAACCCCCTAATATACCCAATAAAAATATACAAATATAGAAGTTCGTTACGTAAGTTAATTCGTAAGTTACGTCAGATCAAAATTTCGAGAAAGCCATTTAGCCAAAAAAAGTAAAATTAATATGCTAAGTTTCGTTTTAATTATTCGTGTACGGTGAGCCAAAATCAAAGCTGCATTAATTCAAAAACGTTTAGAAATTAAATATATAAAACAAGGGTTTTTAACTGAAAGTAAGGAGCGGCATTAGAACTTAAATGAACAGAAATTATTCCATATATGAAAGGGGCTTTCATATACGGAAGCCTCTTTCATATATGGAATAATTTCTGTTCGTCTTAAGTTTAAATGTCGCTCCTTACTTTCAGTTAAAAAACTTGTTTTTTTTTTCTTTATTTAATTATATAAAGCTACACGATGTCCACAAAGTCTGGATATATATTTATTGTGATTTTTCAAATAAATTGATCAGACAAATTAAAGATAAGATAAAATAAAATAGAATAAAGATAATAAAAAAGATAAGAATAAGACAAAAGAATAAAATATAAGATAAGATAAAAGATACCATTTTCAGATAAGTTTGGTTTTCAGTAAGGCGAATAATCACTTTGTAGACATCCTGTAAATCCGACTGAGTTACAGGATCGGTTTTAAACCCGGACGAATTAATTTCTTTTCCGATAAATTAGAAAGGAAAAGGCAGTGGGCCATTTTCAGACACAAGCGTAATACGTCCCCATTGTGAGAATGGAGAAGATGTGACAATTATAGAGCATATTTTATGTGAATGCAAGTGTCTTTCTCATGCAAGACTGAGGTTGTCTGGGAATCGAAGAATGGAGGCTTTATTGATGATGTTCACAAGTTGCTCAGTAGGGACTAAAAAGCTATTTATGTGTTTTAGAGAAACTTGTCGTTTTTTTCAGTGATTTTATTCAGTTTCTTTTTTTAACTTCTTGCTTGGATTTTGATTTTTATCATTACTACTTTTTTTTAATTGATTTGATACTGTTTTGTATGGTCTTATCGAGTCTTTCAACCTAGTTTTGGCAAAAAGGGCAACTGACAGAAGAGGCTCCCTAAAATATTTTTGAAGAATTTTGCAGAGTATCCCCTTCAATTAATTGTATTTTTTGAAACGTGAAATAATCTTGTTAAAATTCTAAATTTGATTACTTGTGACCTTGAGTTCGATAAATCGAGAATTGTTATATACTGTCAAATATAATGATAGACCATTGAGCGAGGAGATAGAAAGCAAAATCAAGCAGAGAAAAGGCTTCATAAATCAGCTGACAGGAATCTTAAACATAACGATGTAGGGAGTCATAAAAAAAAGATGAACTCGATTGTACTTAAAATTTCTTGTCTGGGTTATTCGAGATAAGACGCCCATTTGACTGGAGCTAGTTCACAGAAACAAAATGAAATGGTAATAGATTATAAAATGAAAAATGTACGATTCAACCAGGCAGGAGAATGGTAGCATTTTCTCAGTCATCTGAGGGAACTTGATCTATGGTTCTATCCTGAAAATTGGGCCTGGGGATCACATTCATTTGTTGAATTAAAGTAATTACCTACAACCATTCAAATTGTAACTAATTATTACCACATCATCAAAATTCCAAAATACCCTAAAAATTCATGCATCAAAGACTTATTTTTTATTTAGCACGGTAGAAGTATAGTTCCAGATAACTGCGTTTGTTCAATATTTACCAACTTTGTTTTTACCTTAATTAGGTGATGTGGTTGTACGTCTAGAGAGGTAGGGAGGAACCCTCGTTTTAAGGTCAATTGTTTTCATTTATTGAGGAGGTGTGTGGTTGTGTCGAAGAGTGAAGTGGTAACTGTACCATATGTTATTAAATAATCTTTAATGTTTATGTGTCTCAACGTGCCTTTTGGCGCAGAACAATGTATTTATAGTTCGTTAATCTTCTTTTTGCTATTAATAAACCCTATTGAACCCTAAAGCCTGACAACCTTGTTTTACTTTGATTATAGACTAGTTCTAGACAATAATTCTAGAGTAGAGCTGGAAGTAGGCATGTTTACAGAAATTTAATCAGAGAAAGATAAAAATTTTGGAGGTCCCCAAAAATTTGAAGGAATGCGAATAATAAGCGTCTCATAATGCGCCCACTTCTAATACAAACAAAGTCAACTTTTCGGGGAAAGGAAATGACTAATTTTAAGACTTTTCTATTGTCGAGACTTCTAGGGTTGTTAAGACTCTTTTATTGACGTTAGTTGACGTAAAACCAGTATTTTGTTCATTAATACCTCAGTTTGAAGAAAAGTAAACAAGAAAAAGAGAAACAGAGGAGTAAAAAAAAAAATCATAGAAAATCTCGAGTAACATACACGAGTGTTTCTTAAATTTAAAAATATCCAAGTTATATTTTAGCAATATCCTTTTTAACCAGGTTTTTAAATAGCTTTCGAAGATTTTCAGGGCTGTATCATTCAATAAATCTTGACAAGCTACAAATGGAGAGAGCCATAGCAAAATTAACCCAAGATGTCACTTAAATATTTCAGTTCCAGGATTTTTTTTTTTTTTTAAGGATGTATTTCTAACCCCTTTTACATAAATAGTAAAACTAAAACACTCTAACTATATACTTGCTATAGTCCGAAAAAACATTACGACGGGAAGGGGGATCGGAAAATTGTTTTCTGGTAGTGGGGGTGCCAAGAAACAAACATTTTACAATAGCAACATCTTATTTTTCAGCGAACCGGGGGTTTTGTAGATAAATCGAAGAGGAGCCCCCTCCCCTTCAGTAAGCATGATCACCATATACCGTAAGTATTTCAATAAAGGAGACACTAAAAGTCAACAATTTGCTAGTCCACGTCGTTACTAGCCTCTACCATATTAAACCTCCTGAACAAGGTTATTTCCAGTATGAGTGATCTCCTTAGCATAAAGTTATAGATTCCTGAACAAAATTGTTACGATTGTTACACTCCAAAATTATTTTGCACATATGAAAACGAATTGTAGATATTGGTTGTCTACAAACCAACAGTAGAGTAAGCAATCAACCTAATACACTTCAAGCTTCTGTACATATTCTAGAGTTTTACAGAATAGAAAAAAAAGGCTTACTGTGAACATTGTCAGGGTTGTCAAGAGGTTTTGAACCTCCCCAGATAACTGCAAAAGTGGCAGTAATATTTGGTTGTCTGGATGCATAAGAAAACTCCATATCATCACAATAGATAGTGTCACTGATGACATTTGCTGGAACGGTTGAAACTCGACCTTCAATATTGAACTGACAGACAAATCGTGTGTGCACAATGAATTGCTGAAAAGGATACTATATGTTCAATTAAAATGGATTTTGCGTACTACAAATCAACCTTTTACAGTAGCAATAATGATATTTTGTAGTTTGCTCCTTGAGTTTCGAAAGTGGTAAAAAAAAGACATGTAAAAACATTTCGTTTACTCCCAAGAAACAAATATACTAAGATCTCTAGTATTCAGAATACATTCGTCAAAATGTGCTCTATTATTTTTGGTGTGGGTGAACTCACCAATATCGAGTCAATGCCTAGGCCACAAAGGCACATTGCCCCCCCCCAATGAAAACAACAACAAATTAACAAGTGATAGGGGGAATTATATTTAGTTTACCAATTCATTAACTATGTCTTCAAGCGTGTCATCCAGTTATGAAATGCTTCCACCTGGTATCTAACCATGGTCAGACATCTAAATAGACATTTAGTCACGGTCATTTCACTTTTTTTAGCAACTGGCCCTCAACTCTGCCAAATCAGGTGATATTTTTTCAATAATTCCCAAGACTTGTAATGGTTTCAGCAACCAATCGCATTTCTGACCTATTAAGTCGCAGAAGATGCTAAGTCATCATGGAGTTAAACTTCATAATCACATACTTTTTTCTTTGCATACCACCTCTAGGTCAATTTTGCTCTGCGTTTTCGTAGCTCCATCTTCTCATTGCCACTTTCCAGTAGTTTTGAGATGGAAATGAAAAGTTCCACATCATAGTATGTCAGTGATGCCCCAGCCCTAGAAGCTACGTATGCCAATTTATTACCTGTGGGCTCCGAGTGTCCTGGAGCCAACACTAGAGTAATTTGGTTTCCATAGAATAATGGTCTATTTCAGAGTTCATTCCAATCTAACCCATTTTTCCCTACTCTTAAGATTCTCAGGAACCTTGAGACATCCTTGGTTGTCACTATATACACAACACCACTTTCCATCTACATCAGGTTTTTTTTAGCTGCCTGTTCTATTCCAAACATTTCGGCCAGGAAGACCGTACACTTCCCCTAGGCGATAACTTGTTATCTGCTCACTCAAATCAAGAATATTCTGGTGTATCATTATTCCATTCCCAATTTTTCCATGAGTTAAAGAATCATCTGTATAACAGATCCTTTTATTGTTTTGGTGATGCAGCACTTTCTCCTACTCCACTTCATTTCCATCCATCATGACGATCGGAAATTGCCTTTCAGCTTTTAGTGATGGGACAGTATTTTTCTTGGGCATCTGCAGCTCCTCATGGCTATACAGCAATGAGTTACAGGAGTCCAAATGACATTAAATTTTCCCATTTCGTATCTGCTGTCTCTGAGTTCATTCATCAGCAATTTGCAGCGTGGGAGTACTCTTTATTGCATCTTTTCTCGAAAATTTTCTACAAGGTCAAGTCCGACAAACGTGTTACTAGATATGTTACCTGTGTGCATAATCTTGTCTGGCGCTGGATTAGAGAAGCTGTGACTTTTTAACACTTTCTCTACACAGTGAGCTTTCCAGCTCAACTGATGATCGAAAATGATCCCCAGATATGCTACCTGTTTTTCAGTGATATCGGGTGAGAACACATTTTTAGAGTAACAGAAACGTTCAATTTAGTTCTGTTACAACAATGCACGCTCATGTTTGCAATGCATGAGCTTGTCATTATTTTTTCCTACGACGTCCACAATATCCTAACGAGTTCGCTCTAAGGCTAGACAACTGAAGAGAATGAGAAATAGACTGATTGAAGGCAAAACGTAGATGAGTTCTTATTTCTTAACAGTTTATACCGAAGGCGAAGTAGCTAACACGGCTGATCTTTTTTTTTACTCTTTTACATCATCCGGACCTATCCTCTGGCGCTGAGTAGGTAGCTGCTAGCCTTCATGCTTTCATATAAAAAGGAGGAATTTCACCTCCCAAAGAATTTTTTCGGAAGGGTTCTTCACTGAAAAATGAAAAAAAAATAAATAAAATAAAATAGAACATAAAATGCGATTCTATTAGTTCTGAGCCAGGAAAAAAACAGCCTTTATATTTCGAAAATGCCCCGGAAAAAGGAAACCCCCTCCAGGCGGCTAAGTACCTACTTACGGCAGAAAACTAGGTGTTTTTCCTTGATTTTTTATTTATTTATTGGATAAATTCGATTTAACTACACTTCTACATGTTGGA
Source organism: Artemia sinica (assembly GCA_027921565.1). Lineage (NCBI taxonomy): Eukaryota > Metazoa > Arthropoda > Branchiopoda > Anostraca > Artemiidae > Artemia > Artemia sinica. The sequence goes on from CM051272.1 coordinate 20,911,184, forward strand.
TTTAAAAGTTGAAAGATTGCAGTAGAGGCTGTTCACTTTGTAGAAATCAGTGTATAGCATTAGTGGGCATCAGCTGGGTACACCCCACCTTACTATCTGTATCACCAACATTGGGAAGTTAGCTATGCCTTCGAAATTGGATTATGTGCACTTCATAAATCCCTAACTAGAAATAAAACAATCTAAGATCATACACAAGAAAACAGATGCAGGAATTTTTGCAAATATAGTGCCAATCTAGAAAAAAATTAATTAACAAAACAACGGAACGTACAAAATTACCGTGAAGAATGAATTTCCGGTCGAAAACAAAAATATTCGCGTCAGTTTAATGGCTACTATTTGCAAATTGGAATGCATTTCTTACTTTTTTTTTAACGAGTTCTGGTAACCAAAACAAAAATGATTAACAGCTCATTCTTCCTTATGCGATTTCATACTAAATCACTGCTATAGTAGTTCTTCATCATCATACAGTAATGTCGTAATACAGCCAAACCTGCGGACACGGGAGGGGGATGTTAAAAAAAAATCAAGAAAGCACAAATAATAATAAATATAGGCCTATTTGTATTTAAATCGTTTTTAAAATGGACTAAAAAGCAGAGAATAATTTTATTTCGAGAATCTATGAATATAAGTGAAAACGAGGGGCGCAAAATAGATCAGGCTTTACCTAATCTATATGCCTAATCTAATCTTCGACTAACCTAATCTAATCTTTGACTAACCTAATCTAATCTTTGCCTAATCTAATCTAACATATATATGAAATTGATCAAAGTTATAAATACATAAATGAAAAAAGTCGGTGAGTTTAGGAAAAAGAGCTTCAAAGAACAAGTTATGTAAATCCTGATCCTCTTCGTTTTCACTTAAATTCACAGATTCTCGAAAAACAAAAAATGATTTTCTACTTTTTAGTCCATTTTGAAAACGAGTTCAAAATAAAAGCATTCACCTAATTTTTCCTAGGACTAATAAGTCTTTAGTCTTCTCTAAGAAAAAACTTCATCTTGTGCCAAAATCGAACCTATTCCGAAACAGCTACAAGTATTCTTACCGCTACACTATCAAGTCATATATAATTTTTGCTATACCAAACTACCCGTTTATGTTGTCTTCTTTATGTAAGAGAGTTATACAAGATGGGGGAGGAGATGGATTTTAAGGGTGTGTTATTGCCCTTTCATCGGGGGTACAAATACTGAAATAATTTGGATGAAATCGAACATTTAGAAGTGATCGAAAAATGACTTAAACATTCCATAAATTTATGTGGTAAAAGTCGGTGAGTTGGACGAGTTGGACGGTGACGGTGGACGGACGGTGAGTTGGACGGTGAGGAGAACGAGTTAAAATTAACTGGCCTTTTATATTTTAAAATTAACCTTGCTAATAGCATGTTACCTATTCTATTTTATGGCTTCTGTCTAGTAATCTAAATTCAGCAAGTAATGGTCATAACATCTTTCTCTAATATTTCTTTCGTGAAAAAAAAAAAATGCGAAACATACTTCTTATCTCTGTCCAAAGTCAATAAAGTTCAGTTGGCGTTTAATTTCTTTCCTGCTACTCTTCTATTTCAAGTAATATTAAAACCGGTTTAGAGTCACGAACTGGTATAAAAATCTTCCCAGGGAATCTCTGTCCTAATAATTAAGGTGGGGAAAAGTTTAATTTTCCTCGTCCTCTTTCAGAGTTTATACCTGATTAGCTCTGTTCCATCTCACAGAAAAGTTGATGATAAGATCATCTTGAATTTGTCTCTCAAAATTAGTGAAAAAATAGAAGCAAATCCCAAGAAAAAGAAGAAAAAACAAGAGAAATCCCACCACTACACATACTCACAGTTAGACACAACCAAAAGTAAATTTTTGCTGATATTTCACATTTTTACCAGGGAGATATAAATGTTGAGGTGATCGCCACCCACGCGCACCTTGAATCACTAGCTTTAATAAAATGGACAGTTGCTCTTTTGATCACTCCTTCTCAGAGAAATTACCTTAAAATTGCGATCTAGACCGCTTTTTGTTCCTATTATAGGTATAAAACTTCTTTTTATTTATTTATCATTTTGAACAAATATAATTTGGATGAATAAAGCTGATAAAAAACTTCGAAAATACAAAAAGGACTCTATCGACCTGTGTTTAGGTGTGTCACTTGCTTTCTAATGGTGTTGTTTATTTGCTGTTGCTCTGAAGTGCTGATACTATGTAAAAAAAATATGACATACATTTAGAATTCCGAGAAATCTTTCGTTGGTATTATGATTAATCCGTTTTACTATAACACAAGTATTCATAGCTATGTGAATAATTATACTTATTCATAACTATGTGAATTTTTTCAAGGGAAAAACTTTGTTTACAACTAGATGGCTAAATTAGCCATTTTAGGGCCAAGTCCACCATGGATCACATTTAGGTTTAGCACGAAAGCGCATGACGGCCTCTTAAATTTTTGTAGTCAAAAGGATATAACCTAAAATAAAAATAAATGCTATCAAAAACGACATTATTTATAGCCCATCAACCAGTAAACAGTTATTTTTATACTACAGTTGAATCCCAAGTCAATTTAAAAGTATATTTGGGAATATTCTGGGTGCTCGAGCGCATAAGTCGATTTTGGACACTTTATCCACCATATGATTCGTGCATTAAAGTCAAAAGCAGTAATGAATTGTATTTTCGGATTTTCTTCACTCTTTGTTTTACGTACTTGCTGAAACTGGCCGCTGAACAGCTAAAATAATGAAATAAATAGCTCATCATATAGCAATAAAAAGTGCCAGCTGGAACCGAGTCCATTCGAATATTTAATTAGTAACCTCCTCCGTACTTTTAAGCACAAAAGCAGATCAATAGTCAGAATAGTTAAATCATCACGTGATTTGTGCATTAAAATCAAAACCACCAATGAACCTTTATTTCGAAATTTCTTCACTTTTTATTTTATGGAATTACTCAAAATGACGTCTAAATAGCTAAAATAATCATGTTATAATGAAAACTTAAAGTGCAGAAATCACAGTTCGAGGCAAACGATTCCAAAAGCAATTGAACCCCTTAAAGGTACATTCACAATGACATTTTACTAGTGCCGAGATTTAGCTAGTGCGAATTTGAGCCCATCAGATATTTCATCGAATTTTCTGATCTGGCTGAAAAATTCTGATTGGTTCAATTTAAGGCTAGCCAAATCCCGATACTAGTAAAGTCTCATTGTGAATGGGTCTTAAGGATTTTCAATTTTTCATCTACAAAGAGAAGAAAGAATAGAGTTACTACATCATTGTCAAATCTGAAATTAGTTTTTTACAGCCAATATAGGATCAAGCAAGATGACACCCCCGCCCCCCCCCCAAAAAAAAAAAAACACACACGAGAAAAAAGCACAATTAAAACATATTTGAAAACGATATTTCCTAGCAAAGGAAAAAAACTTTGAAGCATCTTCCCCCTTTCCAAAAACATTGCCCCAAAACCCCTCCCCCAAAGTTGTCTGCGCAGACCCTTACGAAGCACTGACACACTGCCGAAGTTCAGCGAAGTTTACATCTTCCCTCAATAACACCAAAAGCCTCCCTCCAGACTGAATTCCATGCGCAAAACAGATACCAGCTTCCAGTTTTCCAAACAGACTACTTTCGGAAACAACTGAAAATTTGAAAAAGCTTCAACACGTAAAAAGAAAAGAATAAAATAGAGAGTGTACTTACTGCAATGTTGTCAACTTTGACATTAATCTTCTTTTTCGTTCCAGACGAAACGAGTATTTCCGTTGATCCAGCAGTACCATTTATCCGAGGACAAAAAGACGGACCACTTCGAATACTTGGACCAATTCGCTAAAGGAAAGAGGAAGTAAATAAATGACCTGACATTAATACTCTTCTCAACTAGTTCAAACGAGGGTCATTGAGTTGACAGACGTAAACTAAGTATTTACAAAGGATATTACTTAAGTGATTTTGACTTTCTTTTCAAAATGAATAGGCTGAAATAGGGTATGTGGTTAGAATGAAATAAAGACGACCTTCTTTGAACTTTTGTCCTTTTTATTATGAGATTAATTAAAAAAAACTTTTTCCACAAAATAAGTTTTTCAAAGAAAAGTAAAGAACTCCATTAAACAAAAAATGAGCAAAAATAAAATGAAATAATCTACCAAGCGTGAAACTACCACAAATCAGCATCGATAATTAAATGAAACCGAAAACGAACAGAAATTACAATAATTAACCGAGTCAAACTCAAAACGAGCAGAAATTAACGTAATTTGTGCGCAAAACCCCTATGCCTTCTCAAGGTCAGAACAATATTTGCACTTTACTGAAACAAAATTAATGTTTTTACTTTTATAACTTTAATAAATCAAACAATATTAACATTTTGATTACTAAATATCAGTATATGCATATTAAGCTGACAATTCACATTCATTTATATTTTTTTCAGTAAAGTGCAAATTTTGTTCTGTTCAAACTGTGCAAATTTTGCGTTTGTGACAACAAAAAATATCGCACATTGAACTCTGGACACACCGTAATTAAACTTTAAAAAATGTATTTTTATTTTATTTTTTACTATCCTAGCAACTTGGCGTTTATTGGCTTCTCGAATTCAAAGACAGATTTATTGACAGCTTTCTTAACCAAATAGATGGAAGTAGATTATGTCTTTCTTTAATTTTTTTTTCAAAAATGAAACTTTGAAGTAGGATTATTTTCGTTTATGCTATTATTACACAAGTTTTAAAATTTCCACTAGTACTTTGAATAAACGGATCCATTCTCCAAGAAAGAGATAAAATAAATAGTTGACCCTATTAAAATTTCCACTAGTACTTTGAATAAATAGATCCGTTCTCCAAGAAAGAGATAAAGTAAATAGTTAGACATTAATACTGTTCTTAACCAGTTCAAACGAGGGTCATCGATTTGACAGACACAGAGTAAGTATTTAAGAGGGACATAACTTAAGCGATCTCAACTTTCTTTTAAAATACACTGCCTGAAAAAAAAAAACAGTTGGCTATATTTAGAGGGGAACAAAGACAACTTTTTTTCTTCTGTATAGTTACTATTGTGTTATCTATTGTTACATCAAAACCAGTTGCTACATATTAAAAATTGTAAATTTTTAGGAAAGGGGAGAAAACCTCCAAACTGAGCTCCGATTTCATTCAAAATTGCACTATTAAATTAACCATGCCTGAAAATTCCCGAACATAATTTCCAGCCCTCGTCTACAAGAACACGGACTTATTTATACCATATTTTGTCTAAAAATCCATGAAAAGAATTTATCACAAAAAAATCCATTTACAAATTACGGGTAGAGTGAAGCCCTTTGTATACAGAATTTCAATCCTTCCACGCTTTCTCAGCTTAGGACACAATGTTGAAGAAGGTTGTTTTAAACTTAATTTGACTTGATGCATTTGAGATGTCATTCACTAGTGCTGCAAAATCACACATCCACAAGAGAGGTTTGAGGGGCAGTGGATGTTTATGTGAGAGAAAGGAGATATTCTCAAAAATAAATGCGAAGGCTCCTTTAGATCTCCTTGAAGAAAATAGCAAGGGAAGAGGTTGATTTATCCCATAGCCTCTCTTTGAGGAACATACTTAAGAGACCCTCGTAAATAGTAGCCGAAACTCTAAGAAACAGAATTTTGAATCCAATTACTGCGTATGCATTAACAGAGTTTAAAATGTATGCTAATTTTAAACGCGAAAGTTCAGCAAATTTAAACTTACCAATCAAAAGTTATTAGCATAAAACTACTTACATAATTTAAGAGAATGGGGGAAAATATAAAATTCATCGCGTCCAAGAATCTTGGAATGGAGTTTGTCAGCCCTCAAACTGCAAAAATATGAAATTGCAGGTTTCGACGGTGAAAGTTTGTTTAGTTTTTCTTTAATTTTTTGAAGTAGGGATCGTGCTGAACGTTCTTTGCTTTAACGAAAGCACAGATTATTCGTTTAGTCTAAACAGCAGGAGGTCGAGGGGGGGGGCAAATATCCTTAATATGAAGGATAGTTTATATTACATTCATCTAAGTTCAATATTTACCAATTAAGATAAGTATTGACCCTTTTCAAATACGAAAATTATCTTCCATTTCTAAAGCAGCTTTAAGGGTGTAGCATAGCCTATTTAAGAAAAAAGTTACAGCCTCCGACTCTTTTTATTTTGTTAAATTGCTAAATAAAATTTACCACATTCAAAAGCAAAAATAAACTAAAAGCATATCTCTTCAATGAAAAAGAGCATAAATCCAGCACTAAGAAAACATGCCATGTTATAATCTCATCCACACGCAAACCAATGATAACAACATTGTTTTGATTCATCTGTAATGTCTGATAAATAATAGGACAGGAAAGGACTAGCAATAAACTTAAATATAACAATGGTGATAATAACTCTATTTCCCCCTTCATCGTACTACTCTCAACATTTTGTCAGGCAATATTACAATCGTATTCCATTAGCAATAACGTTATAACAATAGAGATTCTCAAACAGATCAAATTTTTCTGATGTGTATGTAGTCCATACTTCATTTTAATCCCTTGGAAAGTGAAAAACAGCAAAGAAAAGTTTCTCATCATAGGTGCAGAAGGGTTCAAGGCACAAAATTGTCTGCATAGGAAGATGATCTTGGATCGATCATGAGGGATCCCTCCTATAGACCCTCTGTCTAAGTGTGCTTACAAAGATCACGAGGAATTACTGCCGTATAGATAAATTATAACAGCTGAGTCCTTTTTAGATATGAGTATAGGCACTTGTTTATTATGGAAAACACACTCGAGAAGTAAAATTTGGTGAATACTAATGAAAAAAACCAAAGTGATGAAAATGCAATGCTTTAGTAACAACATTATGAAAACTAACACAAAGAATTATAGAAGGGGGGGGGGGGCACCCAGAGCGTATAACCTAAAATAACCTAACCTAACCAAAATACCAACTAAATATTTAATAAAAAAAAACTATATGTGGTTTCTCAACGAGCCGAAGGTTATTGTCTGGTATAGACACCGTGAAAAACTGGGCATTCGTAATACAAGAACTCGAGTGTGTTTTATATTTTAGACAAGTACCTGGGTATGCTGTAAGAAACTGAACCTAAGCAATGAAGACTAAACCTCCGGTACCAAGGCCATGTGATTTGTTACAGAAACTGAAACTTAAGAGAATGACACACTCGACACGGTAAAAATTAGAAAACTGCAAAAATGAGTCCGAAGCGGCCGAAGCAATAGATACACCTAAGTCCGATAATGTTCATGCTTTGGTTACATGTTGAACAGTAATAGATGACTTCTTGTTGTTATAAACATTCAAAAGACAATATCAGTTTATAAATGTGAGGCTGCGCCTTATGCAAAGAATAAGACAAAACTCAGACGATTCTATGGTAATTGATTGTAGCAGTAAATACTCAATAAGCCATTAGACTTGAGCCTTCTAGCCAATATGATTGAAACAAGAATTTAGGGGTTCCTCCTAAGAATTTGAAGCGGCCCCGGTCAACAGAAATACATAACTACATCAATTATTGCTTAGTACTAATTTGAACCCTAGCAGCCAATCACTGTTCTAGTGGATGCGAATGTCACCAATTAGGAGTTAATGAGCTTTATTTATAAAATCAAAAGGCACTTGACAAAAAAAAACTATTTGAAAGGTAAAGAACCATTGTCGTAGTTGTCACCATGAGTCGTAGCATCTCAAACGGTGGCATCTCAGTAACACCATGAAAAATTAGCCTCACAAACGACTTATACACACTCTCAGGAACAGGGGCGGATCCAGGATTTTTTTTTTTTTTTGTGGGGGGGGGGGGGGGCACAAATAGGTTGATCCGATAAACTTGCGTTAGGAGCAAGTTTAATTAACGCATTCTTGCGCTAATTAAGTAAATTACACTACTTTAGACTACGATAGGGGGGCGCGAACCCCCCCCCCTGGATCCACCACTGCTCAGGTATCATACTCAACACAATGGGCAGAAGTTACGCATAGAAAAACAGAACGCGTAGTCATCATCCGTGGTCTCGTAAACTGACTCTGATTTCTAACACTGTAACTATGACACTATGTTTCCGTTGAAACATCATTACCAGAATAGTTGTTCGCTAAACACTGTAAAATGCCATACATAGAATTAGTCTTATAAAAAATAAGAAGACCAACCAGCCGCCAGCCCGCTTTGTAATTAGTGTGATGATAAGAAATTTTGAAACAGATATGAGTTCAACTGGAATTTGAAAGCCCCTGTCCCTCATACTAAAGGCCCAAATTAGATAGTAACTATTACCACTCATTAAATCTGGCTGAGATTAAAAAAAACATGAGAAAAGAGTTGAGCCCTCTCAGTTTAAAGAGGCCGTATTGGTTCCGCATACCCATAAAAAACGCCTCGGGGACTAACTGTCACCTCTTATTAAGCTTGGAAAAGACCCAAGAATATTTTTTGGCAGATGTCCAATGAAAAAAAAAGAGGAACCCAAAAGCCCCTATGGAGGTCGGATCCTGTCAAGCCCCCGAAAAGGAACAAAGTAGAAATCAGTTCTTACTTTTCACCGTATTTTGCTGAAATCCAACAACTCATTCTGGGAGATGTGCTAATGAAAAAATATTCTTCCACCTCCATTCTCAAAATAGGTGGGATTAGTCCTAGATTTTGAAAAGAGGCAGGACAAGCACTAGCTTTATTTCCCATCAAGCTTTATTGGGATGATACAACCCATTCCGGTAGACATTGTAAAGAAGACAAACCAGACTCCTCTTCACTCCCCCACAGAGGTCAAATCAAGAAATCGTGAAAAAAGGAACCACTTATTATCACTTCCAACTTGATTACGTAGATCTAGATTCGATATCCCTGTCTGATAGTAGTCCCTGTATCTGATAGACAATCCATGTGCAAATAGCACAACTAAGGCACTCAATCTTACTCCCGACCAAATTTGCCTGAAATATTACAAATATTCTCCTAGATGCCCTGATGACGAAAATTTAGCAGCCCTCCCCCCAGCCAACCACACATCAGATTAGACGGGATCCCAAAAAAGGATAACCAAGACGCTATTCCTTGCATCCCACCAGGTTTAGGTGAAATCCAACCACCTTCCCTGGTAGGTATCCTGATGGCATGAGCTTATCCTCCCCATACAAAGGATTTTCTTTATCCAAATATTCAAGGACTCCACTAGGATGCATATCTTTGTGGTTCCTACGAAGTATGATTGAGACTAGATACTCCATTCTGATAACCCTCATGATATCAATAATCCAGGGTCAAGAATAAAGCATATTTTTGTCTTTAAGTACATTAATAATTTATGCATGGTAAATAATTGCAATTTTGTTTTAATAAGTTCCTGTTATTCTGTTTTAGGAAGTTTTTGAACAGTAATTATTTGTGTGACCCTACGTTACAGGTTAAAAGTGTTGGTTTTTGCTTGCTTATATTTAAATAAATGATCTTGAATCTATTAGACTAGAAGCCCCCCCCCCCCCCGAAAAAAAGTCACACAAGCTCTCAGTCACTTGCAGTGGCGGATCCAGAGGGGGCGCCCATCCCCCAAACGTAGTCTAAAGTAGTGTAATTTACTTAATTAACGCAAGTTTGCGTTATTTAAACTTGCTCCTAACACAAGTTTATCGGATCAACCTATTTTGCCCCACCCTAAAAAAATCCTGGACCCGCCCCTGGTCACTTGTGCCAGAACAAAAGGGAATTAAAGATGATGATCGAACAAATGAAGCAGCAAAAGATCTAGTGTTTCTAGTGTGACAAAAGGCTGATCATGAAAGTAAAGAACTGTGGTACTACATAGCAAAAATAAAAGTAAAGAGAGGATCGTTAAATATACAGCAGAATCCCCATTAATATTAAAGGCTTGAGATACATCAAATTCAGGATACTAAAAATTAAAACCTACCACCTAGAGAACAAAAATTAGATCTTTATTTAATCATCACTGTTTTAAAAAAAAAGAAAAAAAATTGAACGGTAAAAAATGGAATACAGTTGTATGTCGTAATTTCTTCACAAATGTCAGAACAACATTGTACCCATCGAGGGGGAGAGAAATGAACAAACCAAATGGATAGTCTCCCTATTGTGAAAAAGTAAATTGAAATTATTAGATACGAGAATATACAAAGGGGAGAAACATGGCCTTAGAATTCGAACTGATGTGAAGCATGTTGATTTTGCCCCAGAGTTTAATAGGAGCCGAAAAAAATTGTTGGCATTAATGATAACAAAGCCTTGTATAACAAAAAGAAATAGATTTATTAGTAAAATAAAATTGGAAATCCGAACACATTGACTTTGTTCCTTTATCAGCGAAAGCGGATTACGATAAATATTTCTGAAGAGTCGGTGTACGAAAACAGAGGAAAAGCTAACCACTAAAAACCGTGACATAGAATAGAACCACTTATTTTCAAGTCCAGTCGAGGCAGGGGTGGACCCAGGATTTTTTTTAGGGAGGGGGGGGGGGCAAAATTGATTGATCTGATAAACTTGCGTTAGGAGCAAGTTTAATTAACACAAACTTGCGTTAATTAAGTAAAATTACACTATGATAGTCTACATTAGGGGGGCGATAGTCCTCCGTACATTTCTATGGATTGATGCCACTGAACCCTCTCCAAATATCTTGCCTATGTTCCTTTCGAGCTACCCTAAAGAAAAAAGAAGAAATGAAAAAAAAACCTTGTAGCTATTAACTTTTAACAGGTAACTTTAAATTTGATAATCTTTATAAATACTTTCTATTTGAAATTAGGATAAAAAAATCCGTTCGTTTTATGGACAAATTGCTTTTCCACTTTCGCTCTTTAGAGTTTCGAACAAAATCTACTCCTTCCAAATACTTAAAAAATCAATCAGCCAAACCCAGCTTTCAATTAAAACTATCTATTTAGTTTTCAATACAGCCCAAATAAGAGATTTGAGGGGGGACGGCAATTCTATTCATTTTAACTGATTTAGTTGTTCATGTAATTTTGTTTGTTTTTTATATGCCATGAGATATAACCTACGTTTAGCTTGTTTGAATTCGTTCTTCACCGTTCAAGAAGCAGTTCTGTTTCTTTAACTTGGCTTTCCCCAAGAAATGGGGTGCTTTCAAGTGATAATTTCCATTGATTCTCAGACGAAAAACCACAGGTGGTAATTAAATTCCTAGAAACACAACTTATTTCATATCTCCTTTCCAGGGGAAACATTTACACTACATCAAAAGTTTCAGATTCAATGGATGCAAACGTATTCACCATAGCAACTCGATTTGAAGTCCCAAATGAACAGAAACTGTTGGATAAATTGCACCCTTTATTTGCAGGACGATACTATATATTGTTTGCTGTAAAGATTTAACTGAGTGGAGAAAGAAGTTATAGAACCTAAAACAAATATTATATATACCGCTATTCTATCAATACATTATCAGATAGCATTTTAATTGAATTCTAAATCTAATTTTATGGTTAGTTTATAACAAACGAAAGCAGTTTATACCTAATTCAACTTGAATTTGACTCTGTAGCTCAATTAAAAAAAGCATAGGGTGAAACATTAAAAAGCAGCCCCAACATAAATTTTCTTCCTGTACCAAAGAACTGAGAATAAGAAATAATGATCGTTGAACGGAGAAAAAAAACCCTCTCTCGTGTTTCCGCTCCTAAAATGGTCTTGAAAAACAAACTTCAGTAAAAATTAACATTTTTAGTTGAATATCTTGCTAAGATTACTTTCAAAGTTCAATCTACCTCTTCTGTCAACCTGCAAGGTTCAATTGACATGTCATTTTCGAGAATAAATATATACACAAGTATTGCTCGTTTAAAAGATATAACATTCATATTTCTAATATATAACCCAATAAAATATTTATGGTAGTTTAGAAATCACTGTACAAAGTTAATATACTCACCCACGAAAAAAGGGAAAAAACTTACATTGATTCCAGTAACCAGTATATCATTCCTACAGTTTTCGGCTGTGTCGTGAGTACATCTGTGGCCGTCAACACACCAATCACAAGGAAATGACGATGATACACATGCAGTGCAAGAAGTGTAGGTAGTAACAATCAAAAAATGTGAAATTCGTCGTGACGAAATCAGGACCAGATGACATCCGAACTGATAGTTTTGCAGTAAAGTGTTCTGTAAAATAAGAAAGCATATATAAGATGTGGCTTTCAAGAAAACCAGTTCAGTTAAAAGTCAAATGCACAAAATATAAGCTCGCAGATCGCAAAGTGGAGTCGAATTTTGAAAAAGAAAAATACCGCAATTTAAGTTTCATACAACGAGAGTAGGATTACCATATCTAGCTGGGACTTCGTCGGAAAACTCTGAGATAGGATAGAAGAAATGAAGAAGAAAAAACTATTGAATATATATACTTTTTGTTTAGAGTACAAGCACACTATAATAAACAACCCAACTGTCGTTGAAAGAGATTATGAGTACCATAAATAAAATATCATATTGAACTTATTTGTTTATTATATGAAATAATTATTTGTTTATTATGTCTTATTGAACTTATTTATTATTATATGAACTTATTTTCTTATTTGTTTATTAGGAGTAGTTTATACAAGATATTTTCCAGAAGAATTCCTCTTTTTCATATTTTATATTTATAGAACCCCATGCGACTTAGCTTGTAATTAAACCGGTACTGTATAATTGATTCCACATTCCCTAGCAGCAGTCGATTATTTTCATCAATTTACTGGGCAGCTACCAGCGAATACTCTTTCTACAGTGGCGTCACTTCAGTACTTGAGGCAATTTCGTAACATTATTTGGCAAAATAGGGTCAACGTTGGGTCTTGTCTGGATGTCGAGACTAAGAAGGTCGACACGGGGATATGACTATGCTGGAATAAATGGTAAACCTGTACGAGACGAACCTTCTCCAACTTCCTTTCTCATTTTTGAGAAAGGTGTTGGATTTGTCTTAAAAAAAAAAAAAATTGAACACAATGATGTAATTAATAAAACTATCATTGTGAAGAGTGGGCAGCGTTAAAAACAGGACAAGAAAGTTCTGCTGAGAAATTAAGAGGCTGGTCAGAAACTAAATATATTTCCAATCGATTTCTTAGAACGTGATTATTCTTCTTGGAGAAGACAATTAAGTCCAAAGAAACGTGAGTAAAATATAATAGCAAACTAGAAAGTGCAGATTAGATAGCAATCCGAAGTGCTGCGCTAGGTCTATAGGCCTGTTTCCGCTGTTCAATTGTCGCTAATAATTGCTATTAAATATTCGGCTAGCTCAGGGAATATAATTGCTAACTAACAGGAATTTATTACTACATATCACAAAAAATATGACAAGAAATGTGGAAATGGAACCTTCAAATGCAAATAAAGAGTTTTGGACAATTTCAAACTTCAAAACAAGCATAAAACAGCACTAAAAAACTGTGACACACAAAGGTCGTCCAGAATAATTTCTCAAATGAGGAAATTTGTAAGTCTCATTTTTGTTCTTCAAATTTTCTCAATTTTATACTAAGCTCATAATCCAGCAACTATTTTCTCCTCTAACGTTTCAAATTATCCGAAAATTGCATGATCACTTTTTAGTTAAGATGGCAAAAATGGGCTTGATATTTATACAAAGAGCAGACTGACCCGGTGGGACGGTGGATCCTAAGAAATCAAAATTCAATGAGGCTGGTTCGATTTTAGGATTTATGGAGTGGCTCCCATGCCCAATTTTGGAGTGCCCCCATGGCTTCACCGTGAATGTATAGAAGGTCTGATTTTTGTTTTTTTGGATCTGTGGCGAGGTCAGGTGGTGGTGGTTCCACAACGACAGAGATGCCTTCACCATGCATATACAAAGAATCTGACTTTTCGTTTTTGCGATCTAAGGCTGCAATGGCTATGATGCCACAACCACAGAGATACCTTCAACATGCATGTACAGAGAGTCACACCTTTCATCTTTTAGATCTAAGGCTGTCATGACAGGACCAAGTGGCGGTGGTACCACGTATACAAAGATAGATTCACCATGCATGTAAGGTCTACAGAAAGTCTATTTTTTTGGAGGGGGGGGGGGGGTTGACACTACCATGACTAGACCAGGCAGTATTGGTGCTACAACTGCAGAGATGGATTCACCGTGCATGTACAGAGAATCTGACTTTTGGTTTTTGGAACCTGACACTATAAATGTTGGACCAGGTGGTAGTGATGCTACGACAACTGATTCAACTTCACCATGCATGAGGAGAAACTATGACTTTTGCCATTAGGATTTGACAATACCGTGGCTGGATCAAGTGGAGGGTGATACCACAACTTCAGAGATGGTTTCGCCGAGGATGTACAAATAATATGACTTTTGGTCTTCCTGATCTGAGGCAGTCATGACAAGATCAAGTGCCGGTAATATTACAGCTTTTAAGATGACAACAACCAACATTTTAAGGAAAAGGAACAAAAGACAAGGAATAAGAGCATGGGAAGAGTCCTGGATAACTTAAAAAGAAGATCTCTATGCTCAAAGATCTGGTTTTGTCCGATATTGACACTTTATTGGCCGGTTCAAGGCTCATAGTTTGGAATAGTTAAATATTTTCTGAATTATACGATTTTGCTACTGAAAAAGATAATATAGTACACAACTGTTTAGAAAATCAAAATTCTCGTTTCCTGAATTTCAAATTAATTATTCATTATATTATTGGTTAAATTCCTTGTAAATTTGTTGTCCTTAATACGTTCGTCGTTATATATTTTCCTTACTTAAGATGCTCTATTCGCTTTGATGTTGGGAATATAGAGAAAAGAGCATCTTTTAAAATTCCCTTTTGGCCCGAAAATTACATTGCTACAAAACCAGGCAACAATGCGTGAAGGTAGTATCTTTATGAGACCCCTGTCGGCAGAACAGATAATTCTCACTTTAAAATAATAATACTCACAAACAGGATGGCGCAAAAGACTGGACTCGTGCTTTACTCATAAAAATTATCAGCAGTACTTATTTGGGAAGAATTCTCCAATAAAAATGAAAAATTATATTCTTATGTTTAATATACAGTGAATCAGAGAGAAAATCATAGCAACGTTAGGATTGTCACACAATTCCCCACCCTCTAGAAAAATTGAAAAAAAAAATATGCAACCTTAAAATTCATATTCTCGGCAATCTAAATACCAACTTTCAGAAAACTTGTTCAGGGATGATAATTTCAAACCACGAGACATCAGTCATGTAAACAAGCTTTTCATTCTAGAGCCCTTTTATAGAAACTAAAAAGATAGTATTAACTTAACTGCCTTTAAAATAATTAAAACCTTTTTTTACTATTTGATTTAGAGATATTCAAAGTTTCAAGAATATAAAAAAATGCTTTTATTTCATGGACAGTTGAAAAATCGGTGATAGGAAATCCCAATTTAGCTTGAAACAGATATAAATGAATCTGGATGTTGCTATGCAACAAGACAAAGTCATATAATTATTTTGTGGTAATTGGCGGAAATATTTATTTGGCTTTCAGTACTGAAAAGCTTTATAAGGATCTACCAGTTTCTAACAGTATGCATTTCTTCAATGATTCGGAGTTTATATTTGAGAAAATCACATTTGAGGATCATCTTGTCACTTCTTTGGAGCTTAGCTTTTAGCAAGTTAACAGATTTAAATTAAATTATGCTCCTAAATAAACTGAAATGTCTTACACTGAATCGGAAACCTCCAAATTTAAGTTGTTGCTTATTCCAGAAGTATACTGAGATTGATTTTACGGAACTTATTAATTTGTTTCTTTAAATACGTGTGACTTCAACGTTCTGGGTTTCGAAGAGTATTACATTTCCAAATTTTTTCTAAGCCCCATATTTGTCTGTAAAAATAGGATCTGACACAAGATTTGGTAGCAACTTGTTAACCTTGGATGAATTTAATGAGCAATCTCTGGTGCAAAGAACCATAAAACGTGGAGAAACTAACACCAAGACCTGTGTTTTTCTTTGGATTTGTCTCTAACGTAAAGTTGTTAGGAAACAATTATTCACAAAAGCTGCATAATGTCGCAAAGCAGCAGAAGTTTCCAAATTTAGCATTTAAAGTGTCTTTTTCTCATGGACATGGCGTTCGAAAAAATTATATGGCTTCTGTACATTAAATTGAGGGGCAAGTCATGGTCTGGGGGATGCTGTCCCACTGTCCCATAAGAATTTCAACCCCATTTCAATGAAGGAAAGAAGGAATATATTCCACACACCTTCGTTTTTTTACTTTTCACCGTATGGATAAAAATAATGGCGTGTGCATAAAAAAAATGCACATCTATGTGCTTCTGCAATTTAAAGTAATGTACAGTAGATTAATTTTGGGAAAACAAGCTATAACGGTCAGTATAGCTTCCTTATTTCAAAAATCTTTGGAACATAAACAAGACTGTATCAGATACAGACGCTAGACCAAAACCATCTGGACCCTGAATTATCAAGAGCTTTTTACTTCTCCCACAACGTTTTACGTTTCTCAAATAGCCCATAATTCCCTTAATTTTAAAAATGCGTCATCCCCTTAAATAAATTTTCAGTATACATGCATGTAATGCATATAAATATAGTCCTACAATAATTCAGCGTGTCCTAAATCCGCCATTCCCAAAATCCTAAATATTAGGAACTCCTCTATTTTAGCTCGATTTTTTTTTAAACTCATTTTCCTCAACTCACTGACTTATATTTTTGTCACATAAAGAGAAGGCGCCAGGACATCGACACTTCAGGACCACTACCGTCAGGACATCGACAAAATCCGTCATAACATCGACAAAAAATCCGTCAGAACATTGACAGTCATAACATCAACACGTCAGGACATCGAAAGTCACAATCGCTACCCGTCAGAACATCGAAACGTCAGTTGATCGACAGTCACAATCGCTACCCGTCAGAACGTCGACAGTCATAACATCGACAGTCACAATCACTACCCGTCAGAACGTCGACAGTCATAACATCGACACGTCGTAACATCATTTTTTTTATAACGGAAATTTTGTCAGAACCACTAACCGTCAGAACGTTGACAGTCATAACATTGACACGTCATAACATCTAAAATTTTAAAACTTTAGTTTTTTGGGGTTTAGGGGGGGGGGAAGTTACCTAGGTTAGGTTATGTTACGTATTTAATATATGCTATGCTTTACCCCCACCTTCCTGATGCGCAATTATATAGCCGAAATATGTTTCTAAACTATTATGTACTTATTATTATTATATAAACTTATAAAATTTTTTCACAAAGAAAATCCGTCAGAACGCCGACAGTCATAACATCGACACGTCATAACATCTAATTTTTTTTTAGATGTTACGACGTGTCGATGTTATGACTGTTGACGTTCTGACGGGTAGCGATTGTGACAGTCGATGAACTGACACGTCGATGCTATGACTGTCGACGTTCTGACAGGTAGCGATTGTGACTGTCGATGAGCTGATGTGTCGACGTCATGACTGTCGACGTTCTGACGGGTAGCAATTGTGACTTTCGATGTCCTGACGTGTCAATGTTATGATTGTCGATGTCCTGACGTGTCAGTGTTCTGACGGATTTTCCTTGTCGATGAAATGACGTTTAGTGCTTGTGACGGTTAGATGAAATGTTAGCATCCCCACATAAATATGTGGCATTTGTGAGCTATTTTTCGACCCCTTCCGAATGTTCAATTGCTTTCAAATTTTATAAGTATATACACTTTCGACGACAGTGCGCAATAATAATATATCAAAATTCCCCCTTCTTTTATAAACAAAACAATATAAACAGGTGACTGGGCACAGCAAAAAAGTATAAAACAAACACTGTTACACAAGACAGGATAGCGCAGCTGTAAGAACACTAGCCAATAGGTAACCTGGGTTCAAATCTTAGATAAAAAACTTTTTTTTAATACACAAGATTACAGGAAAAATATTTAGCAACGAGGATGCAATAAAGGAAATAAAAGAATGCGGAATTGCCAGCCTCAAAACTAAAAATTATTGGTAATAATTTTGGTTTGTTCTTTTCCGTTTCAGACTCTATTTTAATTAATTTGTTTGTCCGCGGTTTGTTTGTTTGTATGCTTGTGTTTGTCTGTGTTGCGTGTAGTGTTATCCCCTACTTCTACGCTGGTTAGATCTGGAACTCGACATGGAATATGAAACCAAACTGGTTCCAATTGAAAACTGAAAGGGCATAGTAATTAGAAATATGAAGTGTATGAATGTTTGCATACGAACATATTCTATGATTATAAAATTGGAAGACTAAAAATCGGAAAATAATAAAATAAATAACGATTTTTCTCATTTTCTTCAACTCATCGACTTTTTTTATTTATGCATTTATAACTTAGATCAAATTGATACCTATGTTATATAAAGACTAATCTGTTTTGCTTTCTCGTTTTCACTTTTATTCATAGGGTGTCGAGAGAAAATTATTTTCAATTTTTTAGTTCATTTTGAAAACGATTTTTGTAAAAATAAATTATATTTATTGTTAATTGTTCAGACAAATCTATCTTATGTTACGTATAAAAAAGAGACATACGCCAGTTTTGAAAGAAGAGGGTTATCCTATGGAGCTGTAATGGTATTTGTATTCTTTTTTGTCAAGGAAAAAGACATTCGCCGAAAATGCATTAATTTTGAATTCGCTCAATACTTTTGACAGAAGAGGATAGGAATTATCTATAGGAAAAGGGAGACATGCGCCATAAAATGGAATAATTTTGAATTCACTTTGGAAATTTTAAATTTAAATTATACGGCTGAAAAGAGCATAAAAAGTTTGTTTAGAATATGTTCCTTTTATCTCCATTAGTCTCATCCTTCAGAGCGACCACAGCCGACGCACTTTTTTGTTTTATTTTTTGGGTCTTCTGAAAAGTTACAAAAATGGCGTATGTCCCACTTTTAATTATCACAGCCGATATGGTCATTACTGCACAAGGTTAGATTTTATGAATACTAAAAATTTATCATGGCCAACAGTCGTAAAATACTATTTAAAAAAAAATATTTATCAGCAATAAAAATTAAATTTCTAAGAAGTAATTACATGTATTTTACTGCTTATATGAGTACGAGTGACGCAAGCGTTTAATTATGTGCCAAATGTCTATATAAATATTTGAACTTCCTTCAATTGTGTCTATGATGAATGAAAATATGCAAGTATTACGATTATTTTTTTAACGGCAATATAAAGTTTTGGCTTATTATAAAAAAAAAATCAATTTCCAAATTCAGGCTTTCAGTGTTCAATCCACTTCACTCGTCCAATATTTCTCCATTATTCATCCTTTCAGAGTGAAATCGTAGTATTTGCCTAGAAGCTAAGACCTTATTTTTTTTTCATACAATCTGTTTTTGTCCTGATTTTTCCTAGAACAAAAGACCCCTGAGATATATTAGAACAAACTTGTAAGCCGCCGTGCAAAAAGTGGGGTAGCAAAGAAGCAATCCTACTTGGCAGTTTTCAAATTTGTTGACAGATTTTGTCTAAAAATACCATTTTTACATGTAAAATTCTTTTTGCTAAAAAAAAATCTGTCAAAACACAGGTTGTGCTGATAAAATGTCGACAGCTTTTGGGATTCTGTCGAATTCTGCTACTGACAGCTTTGGAACTTTTTCAATACCTGCTTGTAAGCTGTAATTACAAAAAAATAATGCTCATTATTTCTCGGCCGATTTTCTCAAAGTTCAAAGTATGACAGTTTCAGTTTTGGAACGTCACTATTTCACCGTTGTACTACTAATGCAGCTTAAATCAAGCGGCTGCATTATGTCATAAAGAGCATGACATCTGGGGCATATACCTACAATTCCAAGCAATATGTTGTGGATTGAGTGCAACACGAGCAGACAACTTTGTGTCTCGGACGCGACATCGTCTGCATTAAAATATGCATCTGGTTACACGTCTCTTCTTCCGGTGGACAGGGAGCAACCTAGTTCGTAGCCCCACGGAATAAATTCATTGCGAAAAAGGAGATTTCTCGACGTCTACAATAGCCCCCGTGTACAACAGAATTTACTGCAATTGATTACAACTAATTGCAATGAACTTATTGAATAAGCATAATTACTGTGCTCTATTAAACGCAATTTGAACATCAAAATTAAGTTCCTACGAAAAAAAAAATACTGAAAACCCATGAAACCTTTGATACTAACCGAAAACATTATTAGATTATACAACTGGATAAAAATTCAAGAATTTGCTACCTTTAAAAGGAGAATTGTAGCTTCTTGAACTGTGAAACAAAATAAGCAAATAATTAATTTCTATAGGCTTAAATAAGTGCTTTTGAACGCAATTCAATACCTCCAATTGGTTACTGAGCGCTAAAAATTTAGCAAATTAATAGCAATAAGCTTATTGCAAGTTATACTGACCAATTAAAATAGCCAAAAGCAAAAGACTGAGACAATTTCTCTTCAGGTCAAGGGGTTACATGATGTCTGCCATAGGCATAAACGAACTTGTGGATCCAGGCTACCTCCAAGGATCTCCGGTTTCACATCCCAGGTCTCATGTGGATAAGAAACAATTTACCTTCCAAACCCATGAAATAAACTAATCGCGCAAACAACATTTTTCCTATTCTAGTCTGTGACAGCTATATTCTGTTATATGAATCGATTAGAGTAATCGTGAAGCTAAAGGTCGAGAAAGTCTCCCCTCCGGGCTTTCACTTAGGAAATTAAATGCTTGTAAACAAAACGCTTGAATACGTCCTCTTGTCGGCAAACATTAGATTTGAATTCAGAATATCCCATTTAATTAAACTGATGACTTATGTTGATAGGTTTTAACAAACTCAATGAGATTTTGGTTTTGAAAGACTTTCGTCATACAAGCCTATTTCCGTCTATCTACCTACTCTCTTAAAGCAAGCAATAATTGTGAATGTATATACTTTTTCTCGAAATCGGATCGATAATTTTCTCGAAAACTTGACATACTAACATTTTCTGGCTTGAAAAGACGATCTAGACAGACTTAGAGAAAACTCTTTTTTTTGTTAACAGTGATGGCATCGAATATTTTTTGGTATCTATGACCTCATACGAAATTATAAAAGATGGCAAAACGAAATCTGCAGTTAGAGGACAGGCGAAAGCGCGAATCACAATAAATCGGAAACGAAAATGACGCACAACGAAATCCGCGGTTAGAAGACAAGCGACTACGAGGAATCACGCTGAATCACAAACGAAAATTTTGCAAAACTATACCTGGTGTTAGAAGACATGCGACAGATAATAATTGAATAATTGAGCTTTTTTTTTGGGGGGGGGGGGTTAAGCGATAAAACTCGGGTAATATAAACCTAGCTTGATGACGCTTAAACAGAATTAAAAAAACGGATTAATCTTTTTTCGGCACTTTTTTCTTTTTCTATATTCCGTTTGTTTTTTCTATAAAAAAGGCATAAAATGTCACTCAGTGCCTCTTTTAAGAAGAATGATAGAAACTTTGGAATTTATTAATAGATCCCAAGCCCAAACCATTTAGACTTCTCAAAAATTCAGAACATTAAAAACTAAGTAAGTTAGACGCTGATCTAATGAATTAATACATTGTTATTGAATTGAAGGGGGGAATTATGGAGATCCAAATAGATTAGCTCTTCCATGACATCAGAAGAAAGAAGAGAGATAAAGACATTTAAAGTCTTGGTCTGCAAATCGATTATCGAAGAGGGGAGAAAGGAATGGTTGACTTCACCAGCGCCTTGATGGTTGTCTCTTGTATTTCTATGGACTCTTTTTCTTTATTTTAGATTTATGATTATAAACCGTTTTATGTTATTAATTTGCAATACTTATGATAACATAAACTCCTGAAGCAAATAGTTGACGGAGAGAGGGGATTTGTGCATCAATGTTTTGTTTATTTGCACCAAATCAGGACTTGGGTCTTTTTCGTGAAGTCATTATCCATTTTTTCATTCTCCGATGTGTACCACAACAATGAACTTGTTGGCATATCGAAATTTTCAAAATAATGTGTCTTATGAACGAATATTTGTGCAGACTAAAAACTTTTATCTTATGTTTTTATCATATCTCGAATCTTCTTGCGTTGACCCAAGTTTATTACATCACTAAGAAAGAAGCAAAAGTTAAGCTTTAGTTTCTTCATCAATGGGTGACCTATTTAAGCTTAGGGACTACATGCAATACCGTTTTTGTTCCTCAGTCCCTGAAGCTGAGAATAGAACAACAAACTCAATCGAAATCACAAAAAAATGCCTTTTAGTTATACATGGCATTCATTAGTTCACCGGATCCCTAGAGATGGCGAAACAAAATCTGCGTTTAGAAGACAAGCGACAGCGAGAATCACATTGAATCGGAAACGGAAATAACGCACAACTAAATTTATGATTAGAAGATAAGTAACAGCGAAAATCACAACGAATTGTAAGCGAAAATGATGCACAACGAATCCGTAGTTAGAAGACATGTGACAAAGTCAGATATTGTGCATGAAATAGCACCTTGGATCCCATAGTCCTTGATTGGATCCGAAAAGACGAATAAATTCTTTATTTTAGTAAAATATTTTGACAATAGAACTTGGGAATTATCGCGTATATTAAGGCCTTTTAGGTTTTAGTCCAACTTTAACTTAAAACTGTTGCTTATTGGTTGTCTCTTTGAACACTATTTTTCATTGAAAAGCAGAATCACGGCTTGAAAAAACAAAAGCTTAACGGAAAACTTCAGATAGTCGTCTCTGATTTAAAGTATACAATTCCAATTCAGCTCTTGACACTATAGACGTTGGCTCTAGGGCAAGAGAAAAACACTCCTTTTGTCCCAGGCAACATTTAAACGCAGCTTCCCGACTTGTAATTTCATACCTATAAATCCGACCTGAGGTCCACATTCCACTTTTTCGCAATAAGCTGAAATCGGTGTAAGAGGGCAAAAAAGGACACCTTCTAAATCAACCCATTTCACATGTGTTGAAAATCCCTTGATTCGTTCATAGGAATTTCTATTCGTTTTAAGTTTGACTGAGCTTTTTAATTGAAATTGTGCTAAAATCAAGTCGTATTTGTAAAAGATTTATTTACTGTGTTTTGAGTTTGAACTTATATGTTAAGGTTGGAGAGACTTGAATTTGTATTTAGAAACCTCAGAAACTCCTTTAATACCAATTTTGGGAAAAATTAAAGTTGTTTAGTGAAATCTGCACTTAGTTCATATTGTTTTAGGATGTGCATACTGCTATCCCAAACTAAAGGGGGTACGGGAGGGAGCTTTGCACTATTGACCAAAAGGTTAAACACAGCGTGTGCAAATTCCCCCAATGGAGGGCATAGACAGATCGTAGACTACAAATGGTCTACAAAGGTCGAATCGGGGATGTTTCGTAAGCACTGTTTATCAAAGTTGGTCGGAGACAAAGCATGCGGAATATTTGACAAAGGGTGTCGGACTCGGAGTGCACACAGTTGACCAAGGTGGCGGGAGATCGAGCATACGCGTTCTTAACCGCTGGAATTCGGAGACCAAGAGCAAATAATATGGTGACCAAAAGGGGTCAAAGACAGAACGTTTGCATGGTTGAGCAAACAGGGCCAGAGACGAGCCGTAAGCAACGTTGACCACAGAGGTTGCAGACTGAGCGTAGGCACCATATACCACCGATCCACTGAATAACCCTGAGTTGAAAGAATAATAGCATACTTAATATTTGGGAACTTTGAAAGTTAAAAAGGGGTTCGGGTCTAGATTTTCATTTTGGGACTTTGAATCCTACAGTGCATAACGCTGGCATTCACTAAGTCAGGTTGTGCGCACCAGAGCCAATAACGTATACCCTGGATGCAAGGTCGGTGCCCTACATCATGCATTACAACGACATAGTGTGTTTTCCAATTTTTTTCGCGACGTTATAAATTAGATTTAGTAAGAGAAGTTAGACCATACACGGTTATCAAGTTTAGTCGTTCACTGCCTTGCTGCAACAATCCAGGAGAACGATTCTAGGGATCTCAAAAATTGTTTTGAATGCGTTAAGACTCACCCTCCCTGAACAGAATCCCTGTGAGAATATGTGGAGATACTGCCTCTTCAGAGACAAAATCATCAACAAACGATTTCAACCTACCCTTACTTGTGAAACGTTCATTCAAGTGCCTACAATATAATAAGCTTAGGGAATATCAAAGCATGTCGCAAAGCCGATCAGAGAACTTAGGAATCCAAAACTTAATCTCCTCTCTTCTCCCTAAGAAAAGCGGCCGAAAGATCTCCCCTTTAAATGATAGAAACATCTGGAAATATCATCAATATAAATCCGTAAGGCAAGTCAAAGAGGGCTTTCTTTTAATAAGAGCCTCATTCACAATTTGCGAATAAGAAAGAAGTAGCAAGCAATTAATCAAAGTATTTAGGAAGAATAGGCAAGGATTCCCGCCAAGACCAGCTCTAAATACCCCCCCCCCCAGCTAGAAAATACTGGAAATTTAACATAAAGAAATGTTCTTTTTGAGATACTGGGTAGGAGTCTTCAGACTCACCCCTCAAAATCTCAACAAATTTACCTATAACGGCTTGTAATTCACACTTTTTGAATATAACCGTCAGATCTGTGCACAAAGATCGCTTTTAAACATTTACGTCTCAATGACCGAAAAAAAAATAAGTAATGATTTGAAAAAGTTGATTGACTCGACCGAACAGTCTTTCCAAGCCTTTTTATCCTTGCGAATATCTTAAAGGAAATGGTCATTGGACCCCTCCAAATGTATAGGTTCTGAATTTTATTCACAACATACATTGACATTCACATGGTTTCATTGTATCTCACTATTTCTAGCAGAAACTCTATGGACCTTCGGGGTCCTAGGGTTCATATGACAATAGACGGAAATCCTTAAAATCAGGACGTTTCTATACTTAGAATCTATATTAATAAAATAAAATAGAAGTTGGTCAAAAACCTCAAAAATAGAAAAATTGAACAGAAAATGCGGTGAATCGGAAAGTTATGTCCATTTTGCAAGGATCAGGATTAGAAAGAGCCTAGATATGTTCTAAATTATGTCAAGAACAGCTTCAATCCCACTTTTCATTTTGTCGTTCTTAGTGTGAACTGACCCTTCATAAGCCAAGCATAATGACTAACTTGATCTATTCATAAGGTGGCAAATTTCCAAATGATCGATAGCAATATCAATTCTAGTCGCCCCAAATTCAAACTCAGCAGCTTTAAATTTACCCATTGTGCCTTCTATCTCACTTTTAAATTCCATCCCAGATAGTTATAGCCTAAATTGTTCTTCCGATGTTTGATTTCAATTCTTTTGGCATTTCCTGAACCTGATTTTCCTTTTTTATCTTAACCTGAACGCTGTAACTTCATTAATGTCTCTTCTTCTACTTCTCAGGCTCTTATTTACCCCTACTTCTCAATCTTCAATTCTTCGCTGTATTCCGCACTCTATTTTTCCCTCGTCCATTTCTTTCTCTCGATTCAAATTTTTTTCTTATTAACTGCCAACAATTAATGTGAGAGAGGATCAACGGTGTTTTTAAATGCTATCAAGCATATGAATAAACGACAAAAAATAAAAAAATAAATAAAACGAATACGATGAAAAAGAAAATGCAAAATACAATTGCAAAATACAGATAGACTTTTAAATATGTATCTTTTTTTCTAATTTAAAACACATTCGAAGAACAATTCAAAACACAACTAGGCAAAAAATTTGGTCAAAATCGGGAACGCGAGACAGAGCTGTAAACGGGACAATTTTTTGGCATCATCATATTATTAGTTTCAGGTATCCCGGATGAGAAACCTTGATATCAATAATTCTGTATATGTGAACCGAATGTTTGTTTTGCATTTATTAAAAACAAATGTGTGCAAAAAAAGTGGTTTTAATTTAAAGAGAAAGAAAATATCATGAGGCACCCAAGAATAATGTGGATTTTTAAAAGAGACGAAGATATTCCAGAAACATTTTCTTGTGAAGATTAATTTAACATTTACAAAAGCAAAAGGTAAAAAATTAGCTTCTTATTCAATAAAATAAACACAACTATCTCTTAAGGTCCAGCCAAGACCACGGAGCTGAAAACAAGGAATATTTACAGTTATTAACCATGTTATTAAACCACATTACAGTTATTAAACATCAACCATGTTTTTTTTTTTTTTTTTTTTTTTTTTTTTTTTTTTTTTTTTTTTTTTTTTTTTTGGAAAGATGAAAACAATAATCTTTAGGCTACATCATAAAAAATCAAGACGAACAACTTAACAATAGTGTTGACAAAAACAGAGAAATACAAATTAGCAGCCTCTGCCACTGCGAGGGAGAGTAGGAGTAAGATGGGCAACATATTTAGTTCGAGGGAAGCTCAAGGTCGCATAAGCAAGATCCCCCTCTCAATTCATGCGATTGTTACTGTGTTGATTTAATTTCAAAAAAATATTTCCTGTTTCGCCTTTTTTGTAGGCAAATTTCGGTCTTCGCCAAAATAAGATTCATGCGTGCATGCATGTTCGGAAATTTTAGTTTTGCTAGGTTAGTTTCGTTGCTCACTAAAATTTATTGAATGTTTTTTTTTTTTTTTGACGACATTTAAATATTTTTCTGATATTTGGAAACAAGAGCGGATCCAGGATTTTGGTTCGGGGGGGGGGGGGGGGTTACTAATTTTCGACTCGGTTTTCGACTAATTTTTACTAAGGTTTTACTAATTTTCGACTCGGTCAAAGATTTCGGGGAGGGGGGGTTCAAACCGGGTAATCCCCCCCCCCCTGGGTACGGCCTTGTATGGAAAGCTGCGCTTATGTAGTTTCAGGAGCACCTTTGTTTACCGTCTGCATAAAAAACTTGAGAGTACCACTGGCGTAAAAGAATACAATCTACCTAATCCAGACAACTCACTGATAAAAAGAGGACCACAATACGACAGTAGGAGCCAATAAAGAATACGGTACCTTATAGATTTATAACAAGCAATGCATGATTTACGCTCCCGTCAATCTATCCCTAATTTGCAATGCGTAGTAGGATTAAGTCCTTTACAAAAAATCTATCTAATTGGTACATGGGAGTTTTTACTCCCCCTCACCACCTGTCCCGACAAAATATCAACAGGATTATGAACAAGGATGATAATAGTAGGAGATCAAGCAGGGATGTGACAGATCAAACAGTTCTCGCTTATAATTTATTACTGACTATAATGTAATCATCTTCCTACCACACCTAACCAAAAGACAGATGGGGGAGGGGAAGATACGCCCGCCTAGACAAAATTTCAAAGTTTTGAGATCTCCCTCCTCAATGAAAAAAATAAAAGTATATGTTCAAAGTCCGGTTGCTGTATTGTTTCTAAGCTGAACCCCTCTCAAAAAAGAAAACGAGATCTTAAAAAAAAATAACACTTAAGATTCCCTTGAAAAGTGAACAAGTAAATTATAAGCTTTAAAATATCACATATGCACTAAGGAACCAATTCCCGTTGCAATCTACCGTATGTTTCAAAGGAACGTCCAAAACATCCATCGGTTATGGTTACTGGCACTATTGTATAGATTAGTAACGTTCTGAAACCGCTAGAAATTTCTTTCTGATTAATCAAAACTAAAAAATTACGTGCACCATGCTTTTCAATCCAACCTAGCAGAATCAGATTTAATTGCTAGAAATTACTGTACTTAATGTTGTTATATTTCTTTCTTTCTTTCTTTTTTTTTAACAATATACATTTCTAATAGCAAGTTTACAAGGTTGCAAGGATCAAAAGGACGCTGTTATACGATGAATATTTTTCAGAAGAGGAGAGAACACTGGACTATACGATCTTCTTTTTGTTACCCACGACTAGCTATTGTTAATAACAACAGAAAAAGGGGAGTCAAAAGCTCTGATTCAAGAGTATTTTTGCAAGACAGGGCCCTGCCTGTCTTGCAAAAAAAAACAACAAACTAGAAAAATTCTTAAAAAAACAACAAACTAGCAAAACAAGTAACAAACCAAAATAAAAGAAACTATAAAGAAAATAATATCGATAAAACAAAATATCGGGAAAATGGATATTGGAATAACTAATCAAATTTAAGAGAAGTGGGCTTTAATTCAGATTTAACCCAAAAGTGTTAAAAACCTTTCAAATTACCAAAGCCAAACTCCTCGATGACACCCAAATCTATACAGCTTAATATGGAATAGTACTGTCACTAATCGCACTGCAAGCACTGCCTGATCTTGTAACTGAAAGTGTTTTTAACTGAAAGTAAGGAACGACGTTAAAACGAACAAAAATTATTCCGGGTATGAAAGGGGCTGTCCCCTCCTCAACGCCTCGCTCTTTACGCTACAGTTTTTTATTGTTTAAAAAAAGTAGAGTTGTGAGAAAGTCAAACTTTAGCGGAAAGAACGAGGCATTGAGGAGGGGACAGCCCCTTTCATACACGGAATAATTTCTGTTTGTTTTAATTTTTAACGTCGTTCCTTACTTTCAGTTAAAAAAACTTTTTTTTTTTTATTTAATTTTTGAACTTTTTGAATTATTGCAGGTTTTGATTTTGGCTCACCGTACATGAATAATTAAAACAAAATTTGAATATTAATTTTACTTTTATTTGGTTAAATGCCTTTCTCAAAAACTTGTTTAATTTTATTTACGAACGTTTTTATTAGTAAAAAATATAAGTAACTTACGAATTAACTTACGTAACGAACTTCTATGTTCATATATTTTTAATAGGTATATTAGAGGGTTCGCCCCCTATTCAATACCTTGCTTTTTAAGCTAAAGTTAAAATTTTGTTCCAATTCTTTAAAAATGACCCCTTAATCACAAAGGCCGTTAATTAGATTAAATAACTCTTATGAAAGTACTAAAAAATCTTTGGCTTAAAGAGCGAGGTATTGACTAGGGGGTGAACCCAATCATATACTTCTGTTCGTTCTAAGTTTTGATGTTGCTCCTTACTTTCAGTTGAAAAACTTGTTTGTTTTTTTTTATTTAATTTCTGATCTTTTTTAATAAAGCTGGGAAATCCGGCGCCCCCTTCATAGCAATGTCCCTTCCCCATGAAAACTTCCTTCATGGAAAGATCCTTCGACATAACCCCCAACCCACCCACCCCCCACAACCAGAAAAAATCCCCCCTGAAAACGTCTGTATAATTCCTAATAACCAATACTATATGTTAACATTGGGTAAAGTTCATAATTTTCAGCCCTCCCCCCGGGGACTTCGGGGGATTAAGTCATCCTAAAAGACATAGTTATCATATTTTCGACCATGCTGAACAAAATGGCTATCTCAAAATTTTGATCGGGTGACTTCGGGAAAAAATGAGCGTGGGAGGGGGCCTAGTTACCCTCCATTTTTTTCGGTCACTTAAAAAGGACACTAGAACTTTTAATTTCCGTTTCAATGAGCCCTCCCACGGCATTCTAGGACCACTGGGTCGATGCGATCACCCCTGGGAAAAAAAATAAATAAAAATAAAATAAAAACGCATCCGTGATCTTTCTTCTTGCAAAAAAATACAAAATTCCACATTTTTATAGATACGAGCTTGAAACCTCTGCAGTAGGGTTCTCTGATACACAGAATATGATGGTGTGATTTTCATTAAGGTTCTATATCTTTTATGGGGTCTTTCCCTCTTTTTTCGAAAATCAGCCAAATTTTCTCCGGCGCGTAACTTTCGATGGGTAGGACTAAACTTGATGAAACTTATATATTTGAAATCAGCATTAAAATCTGATTCTTTTGATGTATCTATTGGTATCAAAATTCCGTTTTCTAGAGTTTCGGTTACCATTGATCTGGGTCACTCCTTACTGAGCAACATTAAAACTTAAAACGTACAATAATTATTATGTATATAAGGGGGTTCGCTTTTTTCAACTAAAAGTAAGGAGCAACATTATAACTTAAAACGAACAATAATTCTTATGAATATGAGGGGGTTCGCCCCCTCGTCAATACCTAGCTCTGTACTCTAAAATTAGAATTGTGTTCCAATTCTATAAGAATGACCCCTGAATCACAAAAGCCGCTTAATTAGGATAAATCGCCTTGTGAAAGCAAGAATGTCGTAACCGCACTTTTTAAAATTCCGGGAAAAACGCAATTGAAAAAATCAGTTTTTGTGGAGCTAAACGTATGGTAGATAAAAAAACGGATGAAACGCCTAATTAAAGCCGCTAGTAAGGGAAACATCTTGGTAGAATTTTGGTCCTGTTGGATGAGATTTACTAGGTCAAAATGTCGAACAAAAAACAGATACGACATTTTAGCCCGCCCTTTGTTGTTGCTAAAGTAGTTACGACAAAAGTGCAGAGGGCTTGGGTTCCTTTTCCATTTTGTTACGACAATTTTTCATCAATATTTTCTCAGGAATAGCGAAGGCTTATCTTAAGGATCAGACGTGGCGTGTTTACCTTTTTGTACTACTTTGGTCGTTTAAACTGAATTTAATACAGTGATTCTAATACAACTTAAGAAATTTCGACTACTTGGTAAAAAAAAAGCAAGGTAACTTATTGGATCTTTACTGACTGCCTTTCCCGTTTCTCAGATTTTCTAATGGGGGGAGGGGAGGGGGGTTGCAGCTTCTTCGTCTGGGATTGCTCTCTTTACTGCAATGAGTGGGTGGTTGTTGTCTTGATTCATGCTTGCAAAAACACACTTGTAGTATTCCACATTTAGAGGAGACATAAACCTGTAGGCTGATTGCACACCTTTGATTTTTTCAATAGGAATAACAGGTTTAAAATTCAACAGCTTTGGGACAACAAGAAACTCAACCACTTTTGTGGAAGAAGTGTCTTTCCTTGCCGTAAGTTTATCATCCACAGCAATGTTTATTTCAGAAACTGATTCGTCAGAAATGACAGTTTGTAACCGACTCTTTTTGAGCAGCCTTGTTGAGTCAAACAACTGAAGTTGTTTGACTTTGGAAAACGGATCATTAGCGTATTTATAGATCTTGGGATCACGCTGAAAATACAGCACTTTGTTCATTTGATGTCGTAACTGACCGGAGGTTAATCCTTCGGTCACTTACGACAATTTCCGCTTTCACAAAAGTGAAAAACATGCACTTACGCTAAAGTTGAATTTTTATTTACTCAGCCGGGAGGCATCGTAAAACCAAACGAACTACACCATTAGAAAGCTCGTAAAAATAACTCTGGTAGGGTCCGTAACTCAATCTTGACTAGGGATGTCAGTTATGACATTTTTGCTTTCACAAGGCGAAATAGCTCTTTTGAAAGTACTAAAAAAAAAAACTTTAGCGTAAAGAACGAGGTATTGACGACGGGGCAAACCCCTCCTTTACGTAATAATTTCTGTTCGTTTTAGGTTTTAATGTTGCTCCTTACTTTCAGTTAAAAAACTTTTTTTATTTAGTTTCTGATCGTTTTTAAATAATGCTGGAAAATACTGCCCCGTTCATGAAAAATTAGCGTCCCCCATGAAAAATTCCTCTATGGAAAGTTCTTCCAACGTAACCCCCTCCTCCTGGCCCCTCCGCCAGAAAAAATTCCCCCTGAAAACTTCTGTATACTTCCCAATAACCAATGCTATATGTAAAAATTGGGCAAAGTTCATAACTTGTATACCTTCCCCCGGGGACTGTAGGGGATTAAGTCATCCTCAAAGACATAGTTATTGTATTTTTCGACCATGCTGAACAAAATGGCTATCTCAAAATTTTGAACTGGTGACTTTCGGAAAAATGAGCGGGGGAGGGGGCCTAGTTACCCTCCAATTTTTTCGATCACTTAAAAGGGGCACTAAAACTTTTAATTTCCGTTCGAAAGAGTCCTGTCGCGATATTGTAGGACCACTAGGTCGATACGATCACCCATGAAAAAAAAAAACAAAAAAAAAACAAGTAAACACACATTCATGATCTTTCTTCTGGCAAAAAAAAAAAAATTGTAAATTCCACATTTTTGCAGATAGGAGCTTGAGGGGTAGAGACGAATAGGGTTCTCTGATACGTTGAATCTGATGGTGTTATTTTCATCAGATTCTATGACTTTTAGGGGGTGTTTCCCCCTTTTTTCGAAAATACGGCAAATTTTCTCAGCTTGTAACCTTTGATGATAAACACGCATCCGTGATCTTTCTTCTGGCAAAAAATGCAAAATTCCACATTTTTTAGATAGGTGCTTGAAACCTCTAGAGTAGGGTTCTCTGATGCGCTGAATATGATGGTGTGATTTTCATTAAGGTTCTATAACTTTTAGGGGGTCTTTACCTCTTTTTTCTAAAATCATTCAAATTTTCTCAGGCGCGTAACTTTTGATGGGTAAGACTAAACTTGATGAAACTTATATATTTGAAATCAGCATTAAAATCTAAAAGACTAAACAGCATTAAAAGACTAAACTTGATGAAACTTAGATATTTAAAATCACCATAAAAATCCGATTCTTTTGATGTATCTATCGCTATCAATATTCCGTTTTTTAGAGTTTCGGTTACTATTGAGCCGGGTCGTTCCTTACTTACAGTTCGTTACCACGAACTGTATCAAACAGTTCGTGGTAACGAACTGTAAGTAAGGAGCGACCTGAATCGATGGTAACCGAAACTCTGAAAAACGGAAATTTTTATACCAATAGATACATCAAAAGAATCAGATTTTAATGCTGATTTCAAATACATAAGTTTTATCAAGTTTAGTATTACCCATCAAAAGTTACGCGCCTGAGAAAATTTGAATGATTTTAGAAAAAAGAGGTTAAGACCCCCTAAAAGTTATAGAACCTTAATGAAAATCACACCATCATATTCAGCGCATCAGAGAACCCTACTGTAGAGGTTTCAAGCACCTATCTAAGAAAATGTGGAATTTTGCATTTTTTGCCAGAA
Source organism: Artemia sinica (assembly GCA_027921565.1). Lineage (NCBI taxonomy): Eukaryota > Metazoa > Arthropoda > Branchiopoda > Anostraca > Artemiidae > Artemia > Artemia sinica. Next base: position 20,944,180 of record CM051272.1, read on the forward strand.
GAAAGATCACGGATGCGTGTTTATTTGTTTTTTTTGTTTGTTATTTTTTTTCCCAGGGGTGATCGTATCGACCCAGTGGTCCTAGAATACCGTGGGAGGGCTCATTGGAACGGAAATTAAAATTTCTAGTGCCCTTTTTAAGTGACCAAAAAGAATGGAGGGCAACTAGGCCCCCTCCCAACGCTCATTTTTTCCCGAAGTCACTCGATCAAAATTTTGAGATAGCGATTTTGTTCAGCATGGTCGAAAATATGATAACTATGTCTTTTAGGATGACTTAATCCTCCGAAGTCCCCGGGGGGGGGGGGGGGGGGGCTGAAAGCTATGAACTTTACCCAATGTTAACATATAGTATTGGTTATTGGGAAGTATACAGACATTTTCAGGGGGGATTTTTTCTGGTAGGTGGGGGTGGGTCGGGGGTTATATGGGAGGATCTTTCCATGAAGGAAGTTTTCATGGGGAAGGGACATTGCTATGAAGGGGGCGCCGGATTTCCCAGCATTATTAAAGAAAAAGATCAGAAATTAATAAAAAAACAAGTTTTTCAACTGAAAGTAAGGAGCAACATCAAAACTTAAAACGAACAGTGAATATTACGTATATGGTTGGGTTCACCCCCTAGTCAATACCTCGCTCTTTAAGCCAACGATTTTTTAGTGCTTTCATAAGAGCTATTTAATCTAATTAACGGCCTTTGTGATTAAGGGTCATTTTTAAAGAAATGGAACAAATTCGAACTTTAGCTTAAAGAGCAAGGTATTGACTAGGGGGCCAACCCCCTAATATACGTATTAAAAATCTATGAATATAGAAGTTCGTTACATAAGTTAATTCGTAAGTTACGTATAGGCCTATTTATTACTAATAAAAACGTTCGTAAATAAAATTAAACAAGTTTGGAGAAAGCCATTTAACCAAATAAAGGTAAAATTAACATACAAATTTTGTTTTAATTATTCATGTACGGTGAGCAAAAATCAAAACCTGCATTAATTCAAAAACGTTCAAAAATTAAATAAAAATCAAGTTTTTTAACTGAAAGTAAGGAATGACATTAAAACTTAAAACGAACAGAAACTATTCCGCATATGAAAGGGACTGTCCCCTCCTCAACGCCTCGCTCTTTACGCAAAGAGCGAGGCGTTGAGGAGGGGACACTCCTTTTCATATACGGAATAATTTCTGTTCGTTTTAAGTTTTAACGTCGTTCCTTACTTTCAGTTAAAAACTTTTATACGATCTTCGACCGAAGCTTCATAGTATACAAAAACAGGAGAAGAAAACTGTAGAAATAATTTATTTTCGAAACCTGCTCACTCTCCAACAAGATGTTCGCAAACAAAACTGAATTTGGTCCCTTTTTCTCACAAATCTCTAGGATATTCTCCTCAAGGGGAAAATTGAAGCCAGAAAAAGGGGGATCATTCAAAGACATGGGCAGATCAAAAGGTAGAAGAAAGCTCAGGAGAAACGTTCTAATAAGACTCCCTTTAAAAAAGAAGTGGTATATTTTCATTTAGTTCTAGTGGAACAGATTGAAGATCAAAAATAAGACTCTCAAAGCACTGAATGGAGTATTAAGAAGAAGAGCATTCCTTGTCAAATAGACATAGTAATGACTAAATCCACTTCCATATATTTTTTTTTCAATAGATCTTATACCGTCAACATCCATTGAAAGATCGAGGCATCAAGTTTGAAACAGACATTGTATCCATGACAAGAGACTACTTAAAAACAGACAAATCTTCAGAAACATACAACCCAAACATACAAACTTCGACATATACAACTTCGACATATAAGCATAAATACTTACTAGAAACACATACTGTTCATTAATTTTGAACAAGAAACATAAATTAATTAAAATAAGGTATATTTCTATGGAACTAAAGGCACAGCAAGGTAGATAAATAGCATTTGACAAATTTGGTTTATTTCGTATTTACGGCTTGTGATTGAGAGGTTTAGCCAGATTGAGGTTAAGTAATATGATCGGTTAAGAATTTATTTGGCCTTATAGCCAAAAAGAACAATTTTAGCGTCAGTATTACTGTCAGTGGCGGATCCAGGGCGGGCGAGGGGGCACGCGCCCCCTAAAGTAGTGTAATTTACTTAATTAACGCAAGTTTGCGTTAAATAATTTTGCACCTAACGCAAGTTTATCGGATCACCCGATTTTGCCCCCCCCCTCCCTAAAAAAAATCCTGGATCCTCCCCTGATTACTGTGATCAGGCGGTTTCAGTCAAATATTCTGCAAACAGAATTTTTCATGGCCCAAAATCTGTAAATTATCACAATGTAGGAGTTTTTTTTTTAACAGATTTTTTTTTCAGATTTGTTGAACAGGAAAAGCTAATCAGTAGTCTTTAATGAGCTAAAACAACTACATGATATCAGATCTTTTGCAAAAAAATATATTCACGAAACACATCATTTTGAAAATTTAGAGGGGCTGACAACTCTGTTTCGTAGTAGGCCTACATATTAAACAAAAAGCCGGACAAATCTTTGATAGAAGATTTGTCTTTGTTATGAAAATACCAATCTTCGAGCACGTCTTGGGTCAAGTTCAAAAATTGATCAAAATGAAGCTGTCATGTTTGGGGTTGTTTGTATTGCTCCATAAGACGGTTCTTAAAAGTCTGACCATTTTAACTTTCTTTTGCGCGAAGATATAGCTAAAATTTCGCAAAAATTTACAGAAAATTGCTGATCTTTAACAGTAATTCTAACATCTATATTTCGACAAAATTAGCAACAATCTGTGACTTTATTTTAAGCAAGGGTGTGATGCTTGCCTCAGTGATCACCTGCATAATGTAAAGACAAGACCAGATGTATTAATCAGTGGGGAAAGAAGTTCCTTGAGCTTCCTAGGCATCAAGCACGACTATTTGGCAACGGCGGATTTGGTGCGGGCCAAAAGCGTTGAGAGTTGACTTGTTCATCAAGAAAGAACTCCCATATCACTGATCTTATTTACTGCAGAACAAAACGGAGAACATATAAAAAATAAAAAGACAAAAAGCTTTTTTTTTTTGGGTTCAGGAAGAACAGAAAAAAAATCGGGAAATTCTTGAAAAAATATGAAGTTAAGAGTAAAATAATAGGCAACAGAACAATGAGTCTGGATTCATGTCCATCCTACGCTGAGCAACTGGGACGAAACGTAGGTACTTAATGCCCTAGAAGGGATTTTAAGAATCCCTTCTAGGGCATTTCAGGTCCTACAAGAAGAATTACGAAACCCCACTGCTGAAAATGAAGTATAAATGCAATACATAAGTGTTATGAATCTATTTCCCGAAACCTAATGGGTATTCCTACAAGATTTGCATTTCAAGGGAGTATATGCACTCTAGTGATACCGGAATTGTTCAAAATGATACGGACAAAAATAGAGTGGTATATACCATCGAAAAGGTTTCCTTCTACTTCGGCTCAATAAAGTTGCGGTGTATGGCAATTTAAGACCTATTAGTTTCCGAAACAGGCAAAATAAAGTTTAAAATAAGGATTCTTTACAAAACTTCAAACAGGTTGTTTGAAAGGTAGAAAAATTCAAAGGAGGAAGA